>JAKLNG010000010.1:0-56545 GCA_022814565.1 Phaeophleospora eucalypticola
TGAGTAGCTACTTACGGTTAGCGCCAGCTTTGGGTTAGCTGGGGATCAGTGTTCCCCTCCGCCGCCTTTTGGCTAGGCCCCTACGGATCATATTGGCAAGGATGAGGTATCAGTAACTCATCGAGCTGATCCCAGACTCTCTTCACCTGTGTGTGGATGAAGGCTTTGAAGTGTTCCATCCGAAATGACGTTGCTTCCTTGTACCAGACTTGCGATCCGTCTTCTGACCAGCGAATGTGTCCTGCAACTGTCATGACATTTTTCATCTTCTTACCGTAAGCTCTCAACCAGATAGCCCACCCCAATGGCGAGGGACTATGGCCAGTAAGGAGTCTCGAGTGCATCTGGTGTAACATCTCAGATGGAGAAGTTATCTCTCCGTCGTCCATAGCGACAACGCTTCGCTGCATCACCAGCATCTGGCCGATTTTGATTAGACCTGAAAGCAGCGGAGTGAAATCGGCAGGCGACTTGAAAATTTGCTTCTTTGCGTCAATTCCGCTGACTGCAAGGAAACCCACCACCACGCTTTCGAAAAGGTCACCCTTGAGCTCATGATCGATCAATGATACACAGAAGAACAAGCATGCGCGATCGAGCTCGTTCTGGGTCTGTTCGTATGCGGCTACATGCGAACCTCCCAACGGTGTTTGCAAATCAAGCAGCTGGCGGCCGAGACTAATAAGTCGCTGCAGATTGCGGGCTTGCGTCTCTGTCATTCGGTGGGTCAGGACAGGCAGCAATGGATTGCTGTTGCCCCGAGACTGGGCTGTTCGATATGCAAAGCATATGAGCCGAGCCCAAATACCAGTATACTTGCGATAAGTCTGGTGTTGCAGTGTGAACAGTGGGGACAAGGCTGGAGTCCGGTGCTTTTCGTACTCTGGGAAGACCCGCTTGAGAAGAGCCTGGTCGAAGACACTCAATCTCTGTTGTGAAAGAGAGTCGCGCGCTTGATCGACAAGTCGGTTCAAGCTCGCAACGAAGACGTCGAGTAAAGGTTCGGCTCCCGCGGTAGGAAGGCTTGTAAGGGGAGCCACCTGAGATAACTTCTGACCTTGTAGATATCGAGGCCATCGTGTCATTTCCAACCACGGCGATATCTCCGTTCTGGACTGATTGTTCGAGATGACGTCTGCTGTCAGCTCGAGTTGCTTTTCAGCTGCTGCCAACTCAGCTAGAACAAGCTCCAGCATTTGGTTCCCTACAGACGGTTGCTCGGGCGGCCGTGCTGGGTATTGGCGCGATGTACTTTCTTGATCTATAGCGCTTTCTTCGCTCACGCAGAAATACGCACTCTGTGGCCCTTGCACAAAGAAGCGCTGACATTTTGTTGACACCCATCGTGAGGTATCCGACGGTGATAATTGCGCGCAAGTTGAAGGACGGCCAGGCTTTTTGCCTGAAGGGTGAGTTTGCCGGTGATGCTTCTCCATTGATGAAAGCTGACGTGCAGCGAAAGAGCACATGACACAGACGTACCCGTCGAACACGGGAAGGTCGGAGATCGGAAGATCAGTAGGCAACGGAAATGTCACCGTCTCACGAGTCGGATCGAGCAAGTCAAGATGCGAGAGATCTTGCATAGTCGTGCGCACCCACTCGCGGGCGCTTTCGCTGCTACGCTCGTGCTGGTGTGTCCGTACATGGTTGCGAAGGCTGGCAGGAGGAACGGCATAATTGCAAGGGCGACATACAAGTATACGATAGTCTGATAGGTACCGGAATAAGTGTGTTGCTGAGTGGGTCGGTATATGGTCTTCCGGCATCTCGCCAACGCCGACGTGTGACTAGCGGCCAACGTAGCGTGTTGCAACAATATATGATAGCAAGTGAGTCGGTTTGAACGTAAGGTACATAGTGAGCTGTGTCGCGCTCCTGCGAGCGACCCGCGACGCGTCACGACGCGCGCGCGGAGATACCATTTCACCGAGCCCTAGCCGCTAGCCACAGAAGAATTAGCCGACTTGCAGCCAGTTAACCAGCCAGCCAATGAGCGTTGGAGAAAATGGAATGGGGTCTGGGTAAGATTTGCCATAGTTTGCAGGTCGTCAGTGTGCTCTCCAATTGGCCGGCGAAGCGGTTTCGAAGCATCTCTGGGAAAGACACGAAATACCGTTGGACCAACGGGCGGGCCTTAATTCATCGTAAGATTTACCAAATCCGAACAGACTTCCACCAAGATCAAATGGATCAGCACCACACCCACACTAAGTAGTACAAGTTGCGCAGACGAATCGACTGCACTATTCTTTCCGTCCCTTCAAAGATAGTGCCTGAGACCAACTCTCGGTCCTCTCTATCGAATCTTGTGAGCGCACAATTCTTATTTTCCCAATGATATTACCAATCTCTGCCCTTCCTCTGCCCTACTGTCACGTTCTCTCTTTGCTTTTTGAATTTCTCTTTCCCCCTGCCTTCCGCGCAACGCTGGCCGCTCTCCCCGCACGCCCTGATGTTACAGGATACCTTGGGCATTACTACGGCATCACTTATATTCTCCTTTCTCAAGCTTAGTAAAGCTAAGCGCTGGAATCCTTCCTTCTAGTCTAGTGGACTAGGACTGATTGCATGTATTCCGTAACATCTGCATACCCCTCTGCTTTAGGCGAGCCTACCTTATCACCTAGCCTTGCCTGAAATCAGCCCTGTATAAGCTGTAAATAGATGTTATAGCAGGACGCGAGGGATGCGCGAGCAGCGCGTCCCCCATCTCCATGCTCGTAGTGTGCGCGTACTGATATTGATAAACACACGTTCTAAGATATAGTTCATCCTAAGTTCTTTATCATACAATGTTGGAGATCTACAGTGTAACGATTCAAACTAGTTCCTTAGCCTATCTCATGACTATAGGTAGTGCTTCCAACAGTGCTATCAACCAAGTATGATAGTTGGTTGATCGATTTTAGGGTTAGTGGTTTCACGGAAACCAACCACCGGGATGCGGGTCCGCAACAATAGACTGCTCGCGACAACACTAATGCTACTAAGCGCCATTGCGAGCGCAGCCCACGCTGGGTCAAGTCGAATGCGAGACCCTCCACTTGTCTCGATTGGGTACAAGACACCAGCGGCAACGGGCAAGGCAACCATGTTGTAGAGCGCCGCCCAGAAAAAGTTGAGGATGACGCGTCGAAATACGGCTCTGCTAAGGGTCACCAGGGTGAGCACCGCACGAAGGTCCGATTGCACCAATACGAAAGCAGCCGACTGTACGGCCACATCTGAGCCAGAAGCCATAGCGATCCCAATATCTGCAGCAGCTAAGGCGGGCGCGTCGTTGATGCCGTCGCCAACCATAGCGACGGTGGCCCGGGTTTTCTTGTTTGTCAGAGCGTTTTGGAATCCTCCACCGCGCTTTGGTCTAAGCGTTTGCTGTAGATACCTCACTCTATCCGCTTTCTGGGCGGGTAAAACACCCGCGATGATGTTGTCCGGTAGGATACCGACTTGACTTCCAACAGCGTTCGCCGTCTTGGGATTGTCTCCAGATAGCATCCAGACGTCCACACCCCGGGCTTGTAACGAACTGACCACTTCGGCTGCCTCAGCGCGCAGTGGGTCTGATGCAGCAAAGATGGCACCCAACCCCCAATTCCCTCCTGACACACGACATGCGAGCAGCATCACCGAGTGACCGGATGCCTTCCAAGATTCCAACAGGTTGATGGAATCTTGCGATACCGCTGCCCCATAGTCTTGTAGCAAAGCTTCGTTGCCGACCAAGACCTCGTATCGGGTTTGGAATTCGCCATGTGCCTGCTGAGCCGTGGCTTTGAGACCTTTGCCTGCAACCTCGTCGATAGTGGAGACATCCACGGCTGATGCGCCTTCCGAAAGCGAGAAGCTAACAGCAGCTCGAGCGAGTGGGTGGCTGCTATTTTCTTCCACACCTTTAAGCATACCAAGGATGGTCGGTCGATCAAGTCCGGCGGTACCGTGAAACACCTTATACTGTACAACCTTCGGCTCAGCACCTTCCGTGAGGGTGCCTGTTTTGTCGAAGACTACAGCGTCCAGATTGCTCGCTTCTTGGAAGGCTTCTCCGCCACCCTTAACGAGAATCCCACGCTTCGCGGCCAGTCCGCCGCCAACAAAGAGAGCAGTTGGTGCCGCCAAACCTAAGCCGCAAGGGCACGCAATCACGAACACAGAGATTGCAAACTGTAGCGACCAAAACGGCCAACCTCCGATGTCATTGTCTAGATAGCTGAGCGGGAGTGTTCCAGAAAGCCCGAGTGCGAGCCACACTATCCAAGTCGTAACGGCGATGATAACAACCACGGGCACAAAGTACGCCGTGAGTAGATCTGCGATCCTTTCCATCGGAGCTCGTTTGGATTGGCCCTCGCGCACGATCTGAATGATGGAATCCAGCATTGATGCGCCTGCGGGACTTGTGACCCTGATGGTTATCGCGGAACCTTTATTGATCGTGCCGGAGAAGATCCTATCGCCCCTTTGTTTTCCAACCACTCGAGACTCCCCTGTCAAACTTGATTCGTCAAAATCGGCAGATTCGTCCAACAGTATGCCATCGCAAGGTGGACTAGAGCTATGCGGGATCTTGACATGGTCTCCCGTATCAATGACATCCACACTGACCTTTTCCACCTCAAAAATGCTATTCTTGCCACTCTGTACAGCCAGACTCGCCTCCAAGGGCCTCAACTTGCCTAATGCTGAAACGGCGTCGCCCGATTTTGCCTTCATGTGAGCTTCTGCAAGCCTACCCAAAAGGAGAAACGTGGTGAGAAACACAACAGAGTCAAAGTATGATTGCTTTGAGCTATCGATCATATCGTTGGAGGGGTCGGATGCGGCCACGATCAACTCGGCAAGCGACGAAAAGTATGCGATGGTCGTGCCCAGGCTGATAAGCATGTTCATGCTTCCGAAGCGGTAAAATCGTTTGGCGATCGGTACAGGACTTCGAGGTCGCCAGAGTGCGTAGACTTCCTTAAGCATACGCCTGTGAAAGTGGTCTGCCGCAAAGAAGTATACCGGGGTCGCCATGACAAAGTTCGCCCATTCCGCCCTACTAACACCCTGCAAAGGATGCATCAAGTACATATAGCCTTTATCATGCTTGGACACAAGGTTCATGTAAACCACACCGATGACCAAAGAAGGAACAGTGGTGACAATGGCCAGTAATGCACGCAAAAAGATTGCCCTTTGCTCCTTCTTCAGCATTTCTCGAGAGCGCTCCTCGATCGATACCGGCTTTTGGATCGTCACAGTGAACGTTTGGTCGAGGTTGCTGAGGTCGGCTATGATCCGCCGAATTGTTAATTCTGGAGCATTCGGGACATATGAGATGACGAGAATCGGGGAGTCAAAAGTCGGCGCTTTTTGTATGTCGACTTGCAGCTCTCGAACAACTTCAACGACGCGTTGAGGACATTGAGGGCAGTGCATACCAGCGACACGAAGTGACACCGTCCGAGACTGAACAGTTTCATGCTTCAAAAGAGGCTCCAGGTCGACAAGTGTACCACTATAGCCAGACTCTGCGATAGCGTCCAGGACCAGGTGTTCGTTGCTTTTGCCTCTGAATACCACTGAGCCTGAATGAGCGACGAGATTGACGTCCGCGCGTTCCACGAACGAAAGGTTATTGACGGCAGCGGAAATCTTTCCAACACATGAGCTGCAGCTCATGCCTTCAATCGCATATGTCGCTCGCCAGGATTCGTTTTTGACCTCGACCCTCTTCTTATCTTGTGTTACAGGGACTAGCTTCAGCTCCATCAGCTGGGCATTGTATCCCGCATCCTCAACAGCTCTCGTCAACTCCTCCGCGACGCTCTCAGCCTCTTTGGTCCTGAATAGAACGTTGGCGCTGTGGCCAACAAGGGATACTTCCACTCGGTCCACGGATCTTACGCTCTGTAGCGCTTTCGTAACGTGTCCGACGCAAGAGCTGCAAGTCATACCATCAATCGATAATATGGCTAGGGATAAAGGTAGGCGGTCAACGTCTCCCGATATAGAGACGATTTCGAGCACTTTTGAAACTGTTCTTGTGCTGCTGTGCGCGGCGCACATTTGGCAATTCGTGTCGTGCGTGTTGCGCACAAACTCGTCCACTTGCGACTGACTTTTAGGATTCCATCGCTCCACAGCTTCTTCTAGATGGCCAATCTCATCCGCGCGTGAGGGGAGCTTCTCATTTGACGCAGGATCGAGGATTACATCATAGACCTCATAGCCAGCCGACGTGAGTGAATCGCTGATTGAGGAGGCTGACAATGTGCCGTCATGACGAATGGTGACAATGTGGTTGATTATCGAAATATCCTTGATGGTTGGCGCAGGGTCGAAGTTGTCCATCAAGGAGGTGATGTGGCTGACGCATGTTGGGCAGTGGAGATTGGGAACAAGGAAGGAGGTCTGCATTGGTGCAGTGAGGACGCTTCGTGTCGGAGGTCGCGCCATGTTGATGATAGCACAAGCGTGTTGTGAATAGACAGCGTGTCTGACTCGGCCGGGACGTCGTCGCAGTTTCGTTATATACAGCGAGCAGACAGCGGCATTTTCGCTTTGTGCAATACGTCAGACGTCAGTCGTCAGTCGTAGGAGTTACCAAGAAGGATCGACGCTTATGCTAGCGGCAGCTGGCGCACAAATCGCGCGGAAAAGAAAGTTAGGTACCCACCCGCTGGTCCGGCGCAGAAACCGCGCAAACCTAGAAGCTTACTGTAACCGCCAACTCGCGCCTTAGCACGATAGTTTTCAATATGGTACGGCGGCAGCCTCATTATACGACATCTTTGCTCGCATAAATCAATGGGTCCAGACCTAAGTACTAATTTGCCGTTTCGTTAACGCCAATATTCGCCGACGATGCTGCGTGCATCTGACTCTTGCCGGTCTACTGCTCAGTGAAAAGGCGGGTCAGAGAAACAATAACGCTCCACGAAAGTGCAGGTGCAACAGGGTGCCCACCAACAAACCAATCTCAATCTGGCGCCTCAGATTGATTGATTGTGGTTGTGGGTGAATTGAGATCGGTTGATTAGACTTGGTTGGTGGTAACGTTATAGGAACCTCAGGCACTGCAGGTGGTGTTGGTATTACAAAAGGTCATGGATTTTCAATATATCTGCTTCTGAGGAGCCTCGGAACTAGTGTTTAGCCTCAATTGAGTTGCCGTGCGTTGTGCATATCTAGAGAACCACAATATGCAATCGGGCACGCCTCCTCTTGCAATCATGAGATACCCCGTTTGCTGTGATGCACTGTACTTGTGCGACAATACGACTAGTGATGCCCTAGCCGAGCTTCTCCGGCTTCTCAAGCCGCTATACGACCTCTTAACGCAGCCTTGATTCGGCACTCATCAGCCCAGATAACGTACATTGTTTTCTGCTTGATCTAAATACACATCACATCCCACTGCGGGTACTAGTGCATATTCAGCACATCCATAAGAAGTACGAACGAACTGGAGCCCTTGGCTGATGCGCTGATCAAGTGCTCAACGACTTCGCGACCTCGAAGGGATCATGGCCTGTGCGAAGCCGACGAAAGGCTTCTTGGGCTTCGATCACAGAACGACTACTCATGTAGGTGATCAGTCTGTATAGCAAATCACGCTCGATCTGGAGGGTCGCATTTTTCCCCTGGATGGATTCATAACGCAAAGTTTCAGGTTCAACGTCGTATTTACACGCGACTTTTCCCTTTGCACAGCGGGCACATGAAGATCGTTTGCCATCGCACTGCCTGATCGTCAGGATCAAATTGTTCGTGCATATACTATAAGAGGTTGACTTGCCTTCGATCTTTTCTTGCGACATACAACACAAACGACTCGAGCTTGAGTTCTCTTTGCCGACGGTGTTGATTCCCCAGGCGTCTCGTGCAGCTCTGAATCTAAACTGATCAATTGCAGGCTGGCTTGTTGTGGCGGGGAACAGAGTTGTTTTGGTGCCAATGGTCTCTGTGTGGATCGCTCTTTCGGCATAATTTTTGGTGCAGAGCTGTAACGCGGTAAAGACCTATGCTGCGGGTGGCATGAATACTTATGCTCCACTCCGGTTCTTCAATGTGCTTTCAGCCTGGCGACATTGTGCAGCATGCGAATCGGCTACCATCAATGTTGTGGGTCTATGCTTATGCTGCACGCGCTTCCGTTGCTCACATGCAGACGAAAACGCCAGGTCTTCCTTCTTCTCTCAATCGCATCCCGTTGGCGGGTGTATGGGCCTATAACCGGGTCTCAACTGCGACTCAGCAGTCGTGATACTGCGCCGTATGGCGTACGGATTTCGTCAGACGCGTGCGTTGCATCTTCGAAAGTAGATTCAAAGGTCTTGGATTGTACGGGTCGCAATTTTGCGTCGATAAGCATGATCGCAGCCAGTACGAACGAGGCTGCAGGTGATCGTATCCAGGACCACACAGCAAAGACCACATGGACCCTCATCGATAACCCTAAGTGACTTCGGGACGCCTAAATATGCAAGTCCGGGACCCCCGAGGCTCCGATTCAAACGATCAAACAACCCAAACAAACTTGGTTGGTTGATTCGAACAACCCAAACCGAACTTCTGATTGGTTTAAAAAATCCAATCTGCGGTCCCAGTTTGAGTTTGTTTGTGTGTTGGCCACCCTGCTTTCAGCGCTAGCGGCAGCTCCTTGCTCAGCCCTACTGACGTCAGTCATCCCGCACAAATCGCGCAGTGGCGGTACCTAAGTCGATACAGGAACGTTAGTAACGTTGAGTTACATTGCCACCCGCCTTCGCTCTGCGTGGCATGTGGGGAGTTTGCTCAATTCTCCGTGCTCCATTTATCGTTTCTCGTTGCTTTGCACGCAACTAATACTAGCATTGTAGCTTTCAAAAGTTACTCTTTCTTCGCGAATACTTGTTAACCTACCAGCCTTGGCCTGACAGCTACTACCCAGACGCGTCATAAATCCAGAGAAGGCCGAAATAGTGGCCGGTGAAGCGACCAAGCACTTTCGACCTTACCTAGCTTGCTCCTCTAAGACATGATCCTGAAGGAAGACGGCAGCAAGTGGGCATGTCGGCCTTGTCTTATAGGACATCGCGTCGGCAGATGTAGCCATACTGGTGCCTTTTGCCTTTGCCTTCTTGGCCACATTCATCACTGACCACGCCTCCCAGGTCGAGAACTCGTTATTGTACCCTACAAGGGCCGACCAGTCACGCAGTGTCAACACTGCCGCCTCGAGCGCAAGAAGCGATCTGCTCATATCAAGTGTACCTGTGCAGATACCAGCAAGGTGCGTCACGCGAAGGAAAATTGTCTTCACATAGCTGAAGGTGGAGATGGAGAGAGCGCTCGGGCTGCGTCTCATGACCGAGCCGATGCAGAACGCCATACGGGTGGGAGCATTGCACATCTCATCGCCATAGCAGAGCAGCAAGGGTGCTGCTGTCATCACGGAGGCAAATGCTCCTGTGCTATCTTCTTGAGGAAACCCAGCGAGAGACGAAAGAGCTTCATACACCACCCACTGGCGGAGAAGGCGAGCTCTGAAAATACTACCACTGTTTCGACCCCTGCTCACAACCAGCATGTGCATCGTAACGAGTCTCATGCGTCCGAAAGCAGCATGCTGTACCATCCTTCGATAACCCAATTGCACATCAGCCAGGAAAGGTCTATAATGACTGACCGGTCTGTTGGCGACCTGGCGCGGGTCCAGATGACTCAGAACACGTCTACCACAAAAGAGACCTTCGAGGCAGCGGCGCTCTGTCAATTGCCAGATCTTGCTGATAATACTTCTTTGGACGCATTGCCTTCCCACGAGTCCATCGACATTTCTCCCTGGAGTTGGCCGATGCCGGACGATTTTAATCGAGTGGTCCAGCCTGCGACCGAAGCTACGCCATCATTCATGCCACTCGAGGCCAACGAAGTTGCGTCGAACACCAATTCAAATAGCCTCGCTGTCTGGAAAGATGTCGGTGATATCGATTTGAACACCGTGGAGCTGATCAATCCGCCTCCATCGAACTGGGAGAGCATGCTGCCAGACTTCGTCTTAAACGCGGATATCGAAAGAGACAATCTGGATTATGGGTGGCTCGGGATTTCCGACGGTGCGCCGCAAGGTGGACACAATCTATCATCAATGGATATCCAACTCTGGCAGACGGTCAACTTCCAACCGACGTTACAACATCCTTCCAGTGGGTCTTCTGGCCTCTATGATACTACCCAGCCACAATGGAGGTCTACTGATAGTGAAGATATCCTCGCGGAGCTATTCCCGCAAAGTACAAACGGGAGCATGTCTACCTGAACCGCCCAACTTCGAATTGTCAACTCACTACATCACGATAGCAAGGCAATGCGGAAGTGGCTGCAAATGGGGAAAAAGTATGAAAAGGACAAGTGGTTCGCATCGGAAAGGCACTTTTATTTTTTTCACCATGGAATTTGCGAATCGGAGGAGGCAACTCACTTGACTTTACTGCACGGGATAGAATGCGCAAATTTATAGTTGTATCGATCCCGCTTTGACTGGCGTAACTTAGTCGAATACGCGTTATATACTATCGTTTGCTGGAGCCTAGGCCGGAGGAGGAGGAGGAGGAGGAGGGATTTATTCCGCCCGGCGCTAAGCACCTAAAGGGCAACAGACTGTCTACGTCACAAAGTTTACATGCATCCCAGTAAGACTAACCCTAACGATAACAGAACTCCGAGCACATTTCCTTTCCACACTCTACACTTTCATTGTGCGTGTTACCTCGCTTGTCGAATTCTCGTGATTAGTGGTCGGCGGGTGGTCTTGAAGCTGTGTTTCCAAGTGTTCATCGTCCTATCTCCAGCGGATGAAGCGTGGCCTGCCTTGCGCACGAGGGTGCTTGGGGGTGTTGCGGTATTGATGGTTTATAGGGTGATGTTTTCTGGTCCTTGCATTCGGCTCATCTCGTCCTCCACCGCCGCTCGTCGATGTCGTGCTCAAATCGCTTGGTCGCTAGAGTGAAATGAATCACAGCCCACACTGCTTCCATGTCCGGTTTCCAGTCGTCGGTATCTGCGGTCGACTTGCCTCCGAGTAGGCGCGAAAGGTTGTCTTCGCCTGCCCAGACGCCCAAGATCTTCCGCTGTTCGCTCCACCGGGCACACCGAAAGATGAAATGCTCCCTCGTCTCCGGTGCCTCTTGGCAATCGCACAGACTCGTCTCTGCTGCTTTGATCTTGTACAGATACCCGTTAAGTGGTGTCATGTCTGTACGGAGCTGTGCAAGAATGCTCGCCTGTCTCTTGCTAAGGTTGTCGTACATACGTCGAGTGTGGCCGCCCGGCCATGCAGCGTCGACGTTGCGCAACGACTGTCCGACTGTTGTCGGGACTTTCGAAGCCGCTCTCCTAACGCTCTCTTGGGCTTTATAAACCGTCCTCTTGCTCAGCCTCATCTTGTCTTGGACGACTCGCCCTTCCTCGGTAGATTGTTGTGCCAACTGCTTCGCTTGCTGTCCCAGCTCAAAGATGGGGTTGACTAGGGCCCATGCAAAGATCACGCGATTTCCGAATCCTTCCAGATACCTCACATGTTTCAAGATTTTGCCAATGATCGCTTGTCCAGACCCCTTACCGAGAGTCTGAAGTGTGGTCAGAACGGTGCGGTTGTTGGTGAACACGTGGATGGTTCGGCAGCTTGCGCGCGGCGACATCGCCCCAGCGTACACGGCACCAACGACCATGTTGAGTCCCGTCTCGATCGAAGCCAATGCGGCTGTGAAAGCGTCAATCCGCGTGCTGCTACCCATCGTTCTGTCGTACTTGAACTGCTCATTGCCACCATGTGTCCAGTCAATACCCTCGCAGGCGCCACCAATACCGACTAATTGATATCTGGCCGATGCGCTGGTGGCTACGCAGATGTCTTGCGTCTTGTAAGCTCGTGCGGCTGCCTGCACGCCGTCATCTACACTACCACCGATTTCGGGCCGTGCTTCCCATGGAGCTGAGATGTAGGGCCGAGTCACGTCCAGTTCATTCACAGGCGCGCCTTGCGCAGACTGGGCGATTTTCTGCATAGGGGACGTGAACCTCTTGTACGACCGACGCCTGGCCAGCTGCGCAAGCGGATGCGTGTCGGGCACGCTATGCAGGTCTATCCACAACCTCAGAGCTTTGCGCGAATGTCGTTCTTCTATCGTAGGCAGGCCGGCTTCCACCTCTGCTACCGTGGTGCCTACAGTCCGGAAACAACCAGTCACCGCCTGTCCGCCGATCCTTTGCACTCGCTTGAGCACTTTCAGAGCGCTGGATCTCCTAGCATGCATCCACACAGAAGACGCGTAGTCGACCACTGGTGCTACTGTAGCGTTGAACAGTTTGCGTGCCACTGACGGCGAGAGTCCTCGCAGCCGCTTCAGTGCCATAGCCGCCTGCAGGCCTCTCGTTGCGGCACGCGCGGTGTGTTCTTGGTATCTCAGCCGCGCGTCCATCACCAGCCCCAGAATCTTGACACTGGGCGCGGGACGTACTTCTTCGCCTTTGACGCTTATCGGCTGATCCGCGTTCCTATTACTATTCCTTGTGAAGTGGATGAAGGCGGTCTTGTCTCCTTCGAAAGACGCCCCGCTCCTACGCTCCCACTCCGTTGCTCGTTGTACGATGGCTTGGAGACGGTCCCTGTTCTCTATGGCACTCTCACCCACCACCCAGGCGGTGTAATCATCGACAAAAGCGATGGCACCACCGTTCTGGTCAATGCGTTGCTGAACAAGATCTGCGTTGAAGAAAAGGAACAGGATCGGTGACAAGGGAGAACCTTGTGGCAACCCGGCCTGCTCAAGTTCGCTTACCTCGGATGTCTGACCATTCACCACAATTGTGGCCGTGCGCCCGGAACAGAAAGCATCGACCCACTTCACTATGTCCGAGGGTATGCCTCTAGCCTGTAATCGTAGTAGTAATCTGTCCTTGTGAACTCCGTTGTACGCTCCTTTCACATCGAAGCTCACCAGGCTCACCACTTTCCTGCCTCTCCACGCTGTGTAGATACACTCCTGGAGCAGCAACAGTGCTTGCTCTGCGGATTTCTGTTTCCTTGCACCGAAGTGGTTGGCAGGCAGCAGTCCATAGGTCTCTACCGCGAATGATATCCTCTCCGCGACGACCGCTTCAAGCAGTTTCCCAAGCGTTGAGAGCAGTGAGATGGGTCTCCATGCCTTCGCCAGTGTGTAGTCGCCCTTGCCGGGCTTTTTCAGTGGGATGATCTTTGCCACCTTCCACTGCTGTGGCAACCTCCCCTCGTCGAGTGAAGTTTGGAAGAGATGACGGACACTCTCTTTCACGGCTGGCCATACTTGTCTCCACACCCCCGCCGGGAGGCCGTCTTCGCCTGCAGCTTTCCACGGCTTCGTCTTCCTCAGGCAAGATTCGATCTCTTCCAATGTCAATCCTGGCATGTGTACAGCTTGCCTCTGTGGCCGGTCTCCCTCGTCTTCGATATGTTCGGGTAGTGGTGGGAAGAAGGTGGCGAGCAGCTCTCCGGCCTGCTCGGAATTACTCGTAGTCGTTGATCCGTCCGGTTTATTTAGAGGCGGGATCCTCGACCACCCAGAGCCGTCATCGGGCTTAAGGTAGCGGGCAGCCTTCCAGATGTTGGTATCTTCCGCCAGGAACTCATCCCAGTGCGTTCTTTGTTGCTTGCGTATGGCGTCGTGGTACTCCTTGGCCGCTGCTCGCGCTTGCTGCTCCAGCATCAACAACGTCTCTCCGCCTCGTCTCTGCGCCCTAGCTCTATTTCTCCAGTACGTGTAGACCTTGCGGAGCTTTGTGAGATCCTGGGTCCACCACCGCTTTGCATACGGGGACGGCCTGGCCTTCGGTATCAGCGAGTTGACCGCTTCCATGACGACGTGCATCAGGCGGTCGGTCTGTCTCTGGACATCGCCGTCGAGTGGCCGCTCCTGCAGTGCGCAAGCGATGCGTTCCCGTATCGCATTCCATGGAGCATTCTTGAACAGTAATCGCGTTTGCGCCGCATGATCTGGCACTTCGACGTCGAACCACGTCTCGACTGCACGATGGTCTGACCCATGCTCCGTGCCATGGACCTGGCACTTCAGAACGCTCGAGGCTAACTCTTGCGACGCCAGCATCAAGTCGATTGTGCTGGCATACCTCCTATTCTGCCAAGTCTTGGTCCCGCGAGGCAAGAGACTCTCAAGGCTCCATCTACTCATAAAGTCAATGATAGGATCCGCCTCTCCTTGTCGTCTCGGCGTAACCTCGTCCCCACTCCACAACTGGTCATGTCGGTTGAAGTCGCCGGCGACCGCGATATCAAGACGCGGGCCACCACGGCGCTGCGCCGTGCTTATTGCATCGTCTAATGACCGCATCGCCTCGCTCAACGCTTCCACGTTGCCTCCTTCCACGTACACTGACGCGAGCAGTACCGACCTGTCCGGCAGTTGCAGCAAAACCACTGTGAGATCTGCCGATGGTACGTCTACCTGCTCACACTCAATGTCTCTGCGTATCCAAAGCATGCTTCGCACCGCAAACCGCCCAGTGTGTCTTTCGCTTGGTAGTATTGCCGTCCAGCTCTGGTGGCCCATCGGACTCGTCCTGACCTTCCCGTCCATCTCAAAAACGTAAGGTTCGCTGATGACAAGAGCCGCATACTCCTTCAAACCCGCGTCGTTCATCACGCTGTGCTGCACATCTCGCTGTTTCTGCATGTTCAGTTGTAGGACTTGCAACGTCTTACACATCACTGGCTGGGTAGAGAGTCCGACACTGGCGGCTGGGAGATTCGTGGGGCCCGTCGCATACAGCACACCTCGGGGTCTCTGCTTGACACTCACTTTGACGATGGCCCGGCTGAGCACACCTGCTACAAACCTGCGCTTTCGTGCACGAGAAGGCTTTGTGTCCGAGACTCAGACACCTGAAGCACTGCATTGGACCGCGCCTGGGCTCGAAGACTCGGGTGAAGGCCGACTCTCCATCCACGTTGAAGTATCGGCCTTCCAAAAGCTTCGCTGCGTCGGCGCGCTTGGTCACGTACACGACCATAGATCCGTAGGCCTTTGGCAGGTCCTTTCGGCTGAGCCACGATATCTTTGCAATCCTCACCTCGTTCTCCTTCTCCAGCATCTCCACAGCACCCGTTCGAAGATCGCCGTGCTCGTCCAACACCGCCGTCCGACACGCGTTATCTACCTTGACCGGGTACCACTGGTCTCGCAGCACGCGTGAACCCACCGCTTTCGTCTTCTCGGCCACCTCCTTCACCCGTGCGAGCTCGCTTTCGTCCCGGCAAGTGATGCGGATACGAGCAACGTTACGAGGATCCCTTGTCACTGCCACGCACCGCCAGCCACCTCCCTCCTCTCCTTCACGCATCTCTTTCTCGATGTTTTGTCTGATTTTGCTAGCGCTTATGTTCTCCCTTTCCGCCTCTTCCACATTGGTCATGTCCACGGTGCAGTACAGCGTGTCCGTGAAGGTCGATGGGTTGGTCTGATCGGAGATTGTCCTCAGATTACTAGGGCGGCTGCCAGGCGGCGTACGTGCGACGTCGGCATACGATGGGTTCGGGCTCGACTGTTGGATGCTGGACATCTGCTTTTCGATGATGGCCGTGACCTGCTCCTGGACAATACTAGTGACCTGCTGTTGCACGATACTAGTGACTTGCTGCTGTACGATACTGGTGACCTTTTCATTGACAATGTTCATGACCTCGCGCTGCACGATACTCTTGACCTCTTGCTGCACGACCTGCGTGACTTCCCGACGTACTACCTCACTTACCTGCTGCTGCACCGTTCTTCTGAATTCTTCCCCAATGGCGTGTACAATTTCGCGTTGCACAGTGACCTTCAGCTGCTCTTGCACTATGTCTCTGACCTCTTCTGACACAGCCTCCTTTACTTGCTCGATGTCCGGCACCTGGTCGAGCGCATCCTGGACCAGCGCGAAGCGCTTGTCCACGGAGTCGTGTACGCCAGCGATGGCCTTCAAAACCGTCTCCAGCCGAGACTCCTGGGCATCGCTGTTTGTCTCGCCGCCTAGAATTGGAGTTCTGTCTTTTGCCAACGTTCCTCGGTGCAGTCTACGATAGTCGACCTCGGTGCGCGAAGCGCGTGGGCGGCCCAAACGCGTCACTCCCGGCGTCGCGTCGTCGGGTTGCGACAACGGGCGCGCAGTGGCTGCCATAGATTGATGTGCCAATCAGGCACGATATTTACTTGAAAAGTGTCTTTTCTTTCTCAATAATAAAAACAAGCCCCGTCGGCGGCAGCCGATGTTACAAACACGTGCTAACCAGAACCGAAGCTACGCGGACAGGCGTAGCTCGTGGTCCGCTCAGTGGAAATAGGACCTCAACTTCACTGAGCAGGCACGAGTC
This sequence comes from Phaeophleospora eucalypticola, assembly GCA_022814565.1. NCBI lineage: Eukaryota > Fungi > Ascomycota > Dothideomycetes > Mycosphaerellales > Mycosphaerellaceae > Phaeophleospora > Phaeophleospora eucalypticola. The sequence goes on from JAKLNG010000010.1 coordinate 16,376, forward strand.
ACGTGACACTGATCAGCTTGATCAGTCCGCTCAGCGAACTGATCACTGTATCTACAGTACGAATCTCCTTAGTATATAAGAACCCAAGATGTCGGAAGACAACTTGTGTTCAGCTCATTGTAATTAGTGACCGCTTGATATACAACAATAACAAACCTCTGCTTCTACACTTCAAATTGGCTGTGCCCTCTCCACCGACTACAAACCCGACCTCTTAGTCACCCGACTTCACACTCACGTAACGGTAGTCACTTAGGACAAGGTTCTAACAGCCGGCTGCGCATCGTTTCCGTGTTTCGCAGGGCTTCGCACTAAATTTCATAACTCTGTTGCAGCGTAACAAGCGTGTCCGCTAGCCAAATGCTGCTCTGAGAGGCACCGTATACTTGTTAGGAGGGTCCCGAGAGTTTTGAAGTGAATGGTGAGGCATACCCTACGAATCCCTGGTACCTTCTACGAAATTTTGAGCACGCTCGGCGTAGACGATTCGTTTCCCCGTGAACTACGTCATACAAGCTGCCAAGCCTGTTATACGCTTGCTGACGTAAAGAGCAGGACTCCAAGACTTTTCTCTTTCGTAGATTTTCCATTTAAAATTACTCTCTATCAAAACCCCTGACCCTAACACCTATCAAATACTGAAAATAACAGATAGCAGTCTATGAGGCCAGCATTGATAGTGGGCATTGCCCAGCGAAGAACACTTGGTAATTACTGACCATGCCCATTGATTGATGCATATTGACGTGACATAGGACTTGCCAAAGTCCAGCTCCTGTAGCGTTCATGAAGAGAGTCCTATGCTCCCCATCATTGATACCTGTGAACTCATACCGTCAGTGCTGAATATACTCGACAGGCTGGTCGGCAAAATACTCACTGATGGATGGCGTTCCTATACCGTTGTAAAGAAAACTGTTTCCGTGCATATGGAAGACGTGGCTCATGCTCCCATAGGACATGGTATACCAGATAACATTGTCGCCGAGACACATCTCGAATGTAGGGTTGTTTGCAAAGACGTACCCGTTCATGGAGTGGAATGACGGCGCGCCATCGAAATGATCGGCGCCTGCGATATTCATCAATTGGGGTTGCCACACTGATTTGTTGCCAAGGCTGAGGATGTCAGAGTTAACGTTGCCTAGATTGACACCTTGACTAGGTTTTTCAGATCCGTGGCTGGATATGACCCCAGAGCCAGACATATTTGACGGATCCTTAGCAGACGAGTTGCCGTTTTCCAAGGCAGCAGCATTTCTTCCGGAGAGAAACGAATCCCTCTCGTTGTAGATCATGTAGAGTAGTGGAAATTCGCGATATTTCGCCATTGTTGCGGTCATCTGACCGGATGCATATACGATTTGCGGCCCAATCAAGCCCGCGTTCGTGTCCTGCTGCAGAGCGACATAAGAGTGATAGCTACGCGCCACAGCCGGTTGGCCCGCTGGCGGACCAGATACCTCGTCAACGAACCACTTGTAGATTACGCATCCGCCCGGAGGCACCGCTTCGGCGTCCGGAAGGTTGACCTGTTGGTCAGGACTGGTGTTATTTGAATAAACGGAACCTTCGTCGTATTTGGTATATGAGAGACCCATGGAATGCATGCTGGCATAGTTCTCGGAAAGCCGATTCACGAACATGATTTCGACCAGATCGCCCACCTCGGACCGCAATGTCGGACCCAAGGTACCCTGCCACGGTGGCTGCGGGGACTCGGTGGTGAAAGTAGCATCAGTATATCCCCTGTAAAGGGCTTTCAGCCAAGTCGTACCATATGTCGTTGCACCGGACATCTGGGCTCGTGGGGAGATATTGAGAGGGACCTGGGTAACGATGTCAGTTGAGGACTAGGTCACTGGTGAGAGCAAGCACCAACTCCAAGCCAATTGTCCCACCCTGTGGGGGTGTAGTTCCATTCTACCTCTTCAGCAGCGACATAGTATTTGCGAATGTTGCCGCTAAAGACATATCCGGAAGGGGTGGGTGAGGGTAAAATTCCATTCAAAGATGCCGCGCAAGCTGAGAGCGACTCGCGAGTCTCGTTGGGTTTGACGGGCGTCGAGACCACACAAAACGGCAAAGCGATGGCCAAGAAAAAGCTCGAAAGGGGAGACATTGTAAGATGGGAGGCAAACATTGTGTGCGTATTTATTCACGAAGAACGCTCTGGCGATGGCTTACAGCTTTTATATCTTTCATATTAGCCGGAAGACCGGCAGGGGAAGGATTGAGTGACGTGCCTCCAGTGCGGCTTTCTTTGATGTCTTACTTTGATGCGAACTTCGAATGACGTTAAGTTAGATGAACCAGGTAGACATTTGCTCTCAGAGGCTGTTCCTTTCCTCGAAAGATCCCGGTGGCCTAGGAACCTAGCTCGTCACAGAATACTGACCTTCTTGAAAAAGTTCAATTGATGTAGATCTTTGCTGTGTTGCTTTACAGGACATGAAACCTACCCCTCATTTCGGATGCCCAAAAAGTTTGACATATCATCGACAAGTCATCTCGACGTTTCGTAAGCTACCGCGTAACACAATGATCGAGGTCACTCAAGGCGCCCAAAGTACCGTGGTAGTAAAGACTTCGACTAGTAGCCTATCTCAAGGCCCCGTCATAGGCTACTCGGAACATCTTAGCTCGATATCATTATTTTGTAACCATGGCTTGCGAATCTGACGACTAGACATGCCACTCCGCTTGTCGTGATTGGCAGCCTTCAAAGGCTGTCCCAGCATGACCAATGCCGCGCGTACACTGCTTCGTCATAAGAAATGCCATAGTCTGATACTATCGCGCATTGGCCGCGGAGATCCGGCCTGAAGATCTTCAGCGCCAAGAGAGTGACGGCAAGCACCCCGCAGATACGCTGGGCGTCATCGTGACCCCAGCTCAGCTTTCTTGTTTCGAGTCAGATGGTAGTACAAATAGGAGCTTATATGTTCACTTCAAGACAACTAGACTTCCATCTCCTCCATCATCAAATAAAAGGCCATATTCTACCGTCATACCTCTATCCAAAACAAGCCCAAGTCAAACCTCAATTCTGACAGTATGGCAAGTTGCGACTGCAAGACCTGTTGTGGGGGCAATGGTTGCAATGAAAAGTGTGGGTGCACTTCTTGCGGTGTATGTCATGTCTTCCCACCTTATATACCTCACGGCCAACCAAAACCCATCTTGATGGACAATTACCTTGATGGTAGCTACCGTTGGGTTTCTATTTTCGTGGGTTTAGCAGCTGACCATGGCATCAGTGCAAGTAAATCAAAAATCAAGCTTCTCAAATCTCAAATCTCGGTTATGACACCGGATACTCTCCTGCCTGCCAATCAAATATCTGCCAATCGGCAGATACTTAATTGTGCACAATAGAGTAGGGTACTATCAAAATTGTGCTAGCAGGGAAAGGCATGGGTGCATAGGGGATTGCCATTACGGTCAATATATATCAAGTAACCAGGAAAGACACCGTAACATCCTCTAGCTTATCACGCTTATAATATTAGGCAAGTATCTCGTCCGTCATATTACCTATGTATCTCAAGGACTTTCCAGCGCTACGAAAGTGGGCGTCGCCTATCTTGTACTCTCTGCGCGGTATTGTCGCACTTGGTATGAGCTTCGCTTTCGACTTTTTCACGCCTCCTGCTTTCGCCTCAATGTTCAAAATCTGCTACAACGTATTCATCCGCCTCCCTCCGCCTCCCAATCTCGCATCATGTGCATATTGGAGGAGGAACAAGATGGCACAAAATTGTAGCTGGCTTCGCTGTTTGGGGCGTACATTTCAAACAGCAAGTCATTCACGTAAATCCCGCTATTTGCTTGTACTGCCCAGTGCCCAAGGCGCGAGAGACTCGCCCTTCGCGAGCACAATTTGAGAGACTCCTGCAGTGGCGCTCGTTCGGAGATAGCGCCTGAGTTCAAATCGCTCCTCGATAGCGTTAGCCCCCGATTCGCATTAGGCTGAACTTTTACACACGCTCTCAAGCGAGGCTCTAGCATGTTGGTTCCCTTTTCTGAGCAATGAGCCTTTCAAGTTGTGTCATTGGTCGACCACCAAGCTGCCGTACGATCCAGAGCACATTAATTGTATAACCGCTTGGAACAATCTGGTCACACTGAGCCCGCAGTGACGTAAGACTCCATTGCTGGGGAAAGCAAAGTTGTTGTGGATGACTACGTCGCCGACACGGCGAGTATTAGACCCTAGCACCGATCATCTGCTAAGGCCTAAGGTGCCTCTCAGGCCCTGCGCCCTGCGCCGTCACCTAACGTAATTGATGGAGAAGCGCAACACGCGGGGCGGCGGAGAAGAGCTGGGTACTCACCACGCGAAAACTTAGGGGGAATATGACTGAGATCGAGTAAGACGGTGTTGTCAATGTTGGGGTAGGCGGTGGTTGACGTGGGGAAGGTGTCGGAGCTCGAAGCTCGACGCCCGCTATCGCCACCGATTTCGTGTTACGAACACGTGCCAGCAATCTTCTGATTACGCGCTAGGGCGTAGAAGGAGGACTGCTCAGTGGAAGTGCTGAAGCACGGCCTAAATGAGCAATGTTGGAGTCACGATCAGTCCGCTGAACAGTACTGATCATACTAAGCACACGCTACAATACGAACATTCATAGTATATAGCAAGGCAAGACTGCTTTTGTGTTTTTGTGCTAATCTTTTTCTTCATAGTGATTGCTCAATACCAAACATCTGCTTCAACACTTCACACTACTAGTGCCCTCTCCATTGAGTGCCAACCCGACCTCTAAGTCACCTGACTTTGCACTCACGTGACGATAGACACTTGCAACAAGGCTATATTGGACCGCAACAAGGGATGGTAGAGACTATCAAAGTACAAGGCGAGGAGATCAAGGCATTGAAGGCACTAAGTCTACTGCAGAAAAGTTTAATGCCTAGTAGCTATACCGAGATCACCACGAACAGTGGCACGCCTGTAGGCTTGCCGACCGCCCAGACCAAGCCTATATCGTCGTTTTCCTTATTGGTATGTAGACCCTTGGCCTGCTTTGCCTTGATCAAGCGCAGCGCTTCCGATAACTCGCGTACCCTCTCGGCCGGGGCGGCTGTGATGATCACGTAACGCGTACTGTCCCACTTCCCCGCGTGTCCCACTTTCCCGCGTGTTGCGCTTTTCCTGTCAAGTTTGTCGTGTATTTTATGTTGTATCGAATCTCGAACGACAATTTAGTCTCGAAAACCAATGCCAGGGATGCGAGTTCGCAACAGTAGACTACTCACGACAATACTGATGCTACTAAGCGCCATTACGAGTGCGGCCCAAGCTGGAACAAGCCGGACACGAGAACCACCATTCGTTTGGATTGGATATGAGACCCCTACGGCAATGGGGAAGGCAATCATGTTGTAGAGGGCAACCCAAAAAAATTAAGGATAACGCGTCCGAAAAACCACATGGGTGAGAGTCACCAAGGTGAGCATCGCACGGAGATCCGACTGCGCCAGCACGAAAGCGGCAGATTGCACGGCGACATCTGAGCCGGAGGCAACAGCAATCCCAACGTCCGCAGCAGCCAAAGCGGGTGCGTCGTTAATGCAATCGCCGACCATGGAGACGGTCGCACGGCTTCGTTTTTGGGTCAAGGCGCTCTGGAAACCTCCACCGCCTCTTGGCTCAAGCGATTGCTGCAAGTATCTTACTTTCTCCGCTTTTTGGGCAGGTAAAACGCCAGCAATTGAGTTACCAGGCGGTGTGCCAACTTGGCTGCCAACGGCGTTCGCGGTCTTAGGATTGTCTCCGGAGAGCATCCAAACATGGATGCCACGATTTTGTAGCAATTTAACAACTTCTGCCGCTTCCAGACGAAGAGGGTCCGATGCAGCAAGGATGGCCCCCAACCGTCATTTCTCTCCTGAGATGCGGTAGGCCAAGAGCATCACGGAGTGGCCTGATTTTTTCTAGGAATCTAAAAGATCGATGGCTTCTTGCGGCACCTGTACGCCATAGTCCAAGAGCAAGGCTTCGTTAACAACCAGATGATCCACGTCGTAATAGCAACGATAAAAATTACAGACACAAAGTATGCCGTAAGCAAATCTGCAATGCGCCCCACAGGAGCACGCTTGGCCTGCCCTTCACGAACGATCTGAATGATTGACTCCAACATTGATACACCAGCAGGGTCGATGACTTTAGCTGTAATCGCCTGGCCTTTGTTTATCGTGCCAGAGAAGATCGCATCGCCTTGCTGCTTCACGACCACGCGGGACTCCCCTGTCAGACTTGACTCGTCAAATTCGGCAGAGTCCTCTAGCAATATCCCGTCGCAAGGAGGACTAGAGCCGCGCGGGATCTTGACAAGATAGCCAGTGTCAATAAGATCTACGTTCACACGTTCTACGGAAGAAATATCATCCATGTTATCCTGCACAACCAGATTTGCCTCTGCGGGTCTCAATTTGCCGAGTGCTGAGATCGCGTCCCCCGACTTTGCTTTCATACGGGCCTCTACTAGTCGGCCTATAAGCAGAAACATCGTGAGAAACACGACAGAGTCAAAGTAAGATTGCTTCGAGCTCCCAATGATATCCTTAGAAGGGACTGAGGCGGCTACTATCAACTCAGCCAAGGACGAGAAATAAGCGATGGTCGTTCTTAAACTGATGAGCATGTTCATGCTGCCGAAGCGGTAGCTCTTCGCGATAGGGACCGAACTTCCGAGCCGCCAGAGTGCGTGCACCTCTCTGAGCATTCGCCTGTGGAAGTGGTCAGCTGCGAAGAAGTAAACCGGAGTCGCCATGATGAAGTTGGCCGACTCCGCCCGGCTGAAACAATGCAAGGGGTGCATCAGATACATGTAGCCCGGGTCGTGCTTGGAGACGAGGTTCATGTAAATCACGCCAACGATCAGGGAGGGAATGGTAGTAAGAACGGATAGTATTGTGCGTAGAAGTAATTCTCTTTCTTCTTTCGCGAGCATTTCTCGAGAACACTGCTCGACAGAGATGGGTTTTTGAATCACAACAACGAAAGAATTGTCGAGTGTGCTGATGGCGTCCATGATCCGTCGTATCGCCAAAGTCGGGGCGTCCGGAATGTACGAAACAGTAAGGATGGGAGATTCCAGCGTTGGCACCTTTTGTATAGTTATCGACCTGTAGACCCTGAGCAGTTTCCAAAACGCGCTTCGGGCATTGGGGGCAATGCATGCCACGATTTCGCAGTGATACCGTCCTGGATACAGCTACATCTAGTCTCGCAAGTGGCTTGAGATTGACGAGTGTGGTTTGATAGCCAGACTTATTGATGGCGTCGAGAATAAGGGCATCGTGGTACTTGCCGGTGATTGTCACCAAAACGGTGTGCGCAACAAGGTTTACCTTGACTCTTTCCACAAACGGAAATACGTTGATGGCGGAGGAAATTTGTCCGCGCAAGAGCCGCAACTCATGCCATCGATCATATATGTCGCCTCACAGGAGACACCCTTATCCTCAAGCCCTTTGTTGTTTGCTGTTGCAGGTGCGGGCGTAAACTCCATCAACTGAGTTTCATACCCTGCATCCTCAACAGCTCGTACTAACTCGAGAACCTCAAGCGTACGTTGGCGCTGCGACTAATGAGGGATACGTCGGCACGATCCACGGTTCTGACATCCTGCAGGGCTGTGGTGACGTTCCCAACGCACGAGCTGCAAGTCATACCATCAGTCAACAACGTTACTAGGTATAGCGGTATCGCATCGGCAACACCGGATATAGCGACAGAATCCAGAGCCTCTCGCCAGATCGCCAGATCGCTATACGCAGTACATAACTGGCAAATGGCGTCGTGAATCAAGCGCGTGGACCCATCCACTTGCGTATGCTGTCTTGGATCCCATCGCTGCACAACTTGTTCCAAACGGCCGTTAGGGTCAGCCTGCCCCGGGAGCTTTTCACTTGACGCAGAATCCGGAACTATGTCGAATACCTCGTAGCCAGCTAACGTGAGCGCATCACTTAACGAAATAGCTGATAAAGCGTGCTCGTGGGCGATGGTGACAATGCGATTGATGATAAAAATGGTTTCGATGACCAGTATGGGGGTAAGACTGTCCATGAGAGAGGTGATTGAGTGACGCATGTCGGGCAGTGAAGATTTGGAACCAGGAAGGACGTCTGCAAGAATGCAACGGAGCCACTGGGGTCTTCTGAGCATTTCTCCATGTTGGGCGAGTGCAACACTAAATCACACATTGGTTTTCATTGGGCCCGAAGTCAACAACAAGCTCTTCTCACAGCATATCTGTGCGCGAACATGTAGCGGCATTTGTGCGTTGCAAGTTCACGTGAGGCTAACGTCTCCAGCGTGGAGTGGAGGCCACGAGAAGGATCGACACTGTGGCTAGTGTTGGACGACAAAGCGGGCGCTGAGAGCATAGTAAAACCCTGTCTCGTGCTACAGCTCCCGTATCATCGTCATGACCAGCTTCGACGCACAAATCGCGCATGAAGACAAAGGTTCGCCCTGGGATCCGACGCAAAATGCACGCAGGCCCGAGCTTCTCTTTGCTAAACTCCCTACTTTGCGTTGAAGCTTGGTCGCTTTGGCATGCTTAAGCACGGTCTCATCCCATTGGGCCATGTAGTCGTCAGCAGCGGGCTGCATGTCTGTCCGGATTGGTGCACGACCCGCTCAGTATTGCGCGACTTGTGCGGTGGCACCATGCCAAGGGCTGGAACGTCTGTGCCGCGTGCCGCGTACCACAGCACTACACGATCTGTGGCAGTGTATGTCCAAGTGACATGTTTATGGGGGGCCTTCAGGAGGTGCTTTCCACCATCTTCAATACTTCGCCTTTGCGCGGTGACTTTGGATCTACACATATTTTTTGCATTTGACCATGTTCCGTCTCGCGAGTCTCTCGCTGCTCAGCTTCATCACTGCGTCTACTTTGGCAGCAGTGCGCTCCTATAACTTCACTGTCCATGAAGGAGAAGCGGCGCCCGGTTCGTAGACGTAGCCAAATGGTTGATGTCCATGGTTAACGGCCTTACAGATGGATTCTCCCGCCCGGTTTATCTGATCAACGGCCAGCATCCTGGCCCGCTCATTGAAGCCGACGAGGACGACACCCTCGAGATTTTTGTGACGAACGATCTCCCTGTCGAAACCACTATACACTGGCATGGCACGTCGTATTTCCTCCTTGGTTGCCACGTCTTGCTAACCAGAGCCCTCACAGGCATCCTTCAACGTGGAACACCGCATATGGACGGTGTGCCTGGTGTCACCCAGGTTAGATCGTCCCATCTTCGTGGCCGTGCGTTCTCCGCAAGTAGCTAATCTATGTCCTAGTACCCTATCGCGCCGGGAGGAAACTTCACGTATCGATTCGATCTGACAAATGAGTACGGTTTCTACTGGTATCATTCACATTTCCGCGCCTACTACAATGATGCGATCCGTGGGCCTTTGAACATCCGTCCCAAGCGATCCCGCACCCGCCCCTTCGAATCGCTTGCCGCTAGTGACGCGGAAATTGAGGTTCTACTTCAGGTGGAGCGAGATGCTTTCCCAGTCCTTCTTACGGATTGGTATCATGAAGTCTCGGATGCGGTCTTACGAGAGTATAACCGTACGGGTGTGTTTCCGCATTGCGTGAACAGCCTGCTTGCCAATGGTTTTGGCAGAGTGCAGTGCCTGCCGCAGACAGTTCTAGATTGTGGGCCAAATTTGTGCATGGGGTCTAATGATTCTAGTTCTATGTCCACGGGATCCTCTGCCACCACGTCGACGTCAATGGCATCCTCTGACACAGCTCCGATGTCGATGGCACCCGACGACAAGATGTCACCGTCAATGCCGCCGCTTTCTGACATTACTCAACTGTCCAGGTCGTCATCTGCTGCGTCAAAGACCTTGATGGATGGTATGGCGGATGGATCATCTTCAACCGACATAATGGCAATGACAATGTCAGCACTCCCGGTTTCTACTATGCACCCAATGCGGCAACGAAAGAGACAGATGACGGACACGTCGAGCATGGATACGTCGAGCATGGGCACGTCGAGCATGGACACGTCGAGCATGGGCACGTCGAGCATGGGCACGTCGAGCATGGGCATGTCGAGCATGGACACGTCGAGCATGGACATGTCGAGCACGGATGTGTCCCTAGGTCCTCGTGGTTGTACGCCCCCTACTATGTTCAGGCCTGGCTTTGACTCGAGCGACCTCGCTCGGGAGATATGCACCGAGACTGCCGCGCCTTTGCTTTCGATCCCCGCGAATTCCACTTCTGGCTGGCTGGCCCTCAACTTTGTGAATGCTGGTTCGACCACCAAGCTGACCGTGTCGTTGGACTCCCACAGAATGTATATATACGCCGCAGACGGACTATTTGTCAAACTGCAGGAGGTCGAGGTACGTTCTGAAACTCACTAGCAGATATAGATATCGCTGATTGTCAAAGGTATTGCCAATGAGTCTTGGCGAACGCTACTCAGTGATGATCAAGCTCGATCAGACACCTGGAGACTACGCTCTCCGATTCGCTTCAATTCCCATCGGGGATATGCAACAAGTCATCGAAGATCTCGCTGTGGTACGTTACATGAGCGGCGTCAATGAGAGCTTCATGAGTTCTATGGGATCCTCTTCCGGGCCAAAGAACAACCACATCATGTCAATGTTTGGAAATGAGACGAGTGATGTTCACATGCTAGTGAATGGCTCTGCTAAGTCCACAGCGTCCACTTTGCGGCCTCATGACCTTGGGCCCTTCGACCTCATAGCGCCTCCACGCAACAACGACGTCGCCACGAGAGTCCTGAATATCAACCAGACTGGAATCGTCTCTTGGGTCGTCGACAGGTACTCGTATTCCGAGGCCAAGGTGCCAGTGATCTATGGAAATGTTTCGGATGGATGGACTGCCAACACTACACTGTTCATTCCCTTCAACACAACTATCGATTTGATCATGAAAGTCACCCCTGACTCTATGGACATGGTATGCTTAAATATATGCTTTCAGACTATCGTTGATACCGGCTAATTCAGCTACAGATGGGCCATCCTATGCATCTCCACGGCCACAAGTTTTGGATCTTGGGCAGCGGTGAAGGAGAATTTCCGTACTCGTCAGTTCAAGATGTGCCAAGCTCCCTGGTCAACCTGGAAAACCCTCCCTACCGTGATACGGTGGAGTTGCCTGCCTCAGGCTGGGCAGTCATACGGTCAGTCGTCGCGCGTGAACATGAAGAGATCTGGTCTGGCTGACGCGTTACATATCAGATATGTTTCTGACAACCCGGGTGCATGGCTTCTTCACTGTCATTTACAGTGGCATCTCATGGTAAGTGTACACGATGCTCTCATGTTGCAAATGCTGACCACTTCGATAACAGAGCGGGATGGCATTGGTGCTCGTTGAGGGAGAAGATCATCTCCCTACTTTACTCGATTCCACTAATATGACGCGGTTGGGGAATTTGAGTGATATTCCTAGCTCCTCTCCCGGCACCACTGCACCGACGAACTCTGCTGCCTACAGACGATCACCTTTTTCCTTTCTCTTGGAGGCAGCTTCGATTGTTGCTTCGATCGCCTTTTTGGTGTGAAATTGCGAGGTTGTAAATTCGGAAGACAATGCATCAATTGCGATGCATGGATGAAGAGATTAGGTTGGCAAGCTATTGAACCTTACGGTTGCTAGGGTATCACGAAAAATCCTAAAAGCATGCGAGATAAAATCTGTCATGTGTTTTCTCGCTCTCTAAAGGATGAACAGCTTGGGCTGCGACGTTATATTGCATCTTCAAAACAACATTCGTCTCCGAGAAAAGCTGTAGTGCCCTCATTATAATGCCGGTCGAGTGAAATGTCGAGAACGTTAGAGGAAGCACGCTGAATGAAGTCAGCGGTTGAAAGCGCAGAGTCAGAGTTGTTGTGAAAGGCCGCTGACAGTATGGTCAAAGATGCAAACGTTCAAGACCAATGGATGACTATAGCTCCCCTTTGACGATATGGGTGATGCATGTCGGACAGTGTAGGATCAGAAGCCAGCTCTTACTTCCCTTACACCCACACGCCTGGCTATCAAGGGCACGGTGGTCTATGACTCAAGGCGCTACTGGCCAGTCGGAGCTAAATCGGGGCCCAAGTGGCAGGCTGCGCGTGGTAAACATTGCCATGAGTAAAAAGCTTTGTATAGAAGGCGGCTTAATTCGCAGGCGAATCTGAAAGGGCCCTCACTTGCTTTAACACTGCTAGCTACTACAATTGGCAAGACCCCCAAGGTTTCTTCGAGTGTTATTGCAAGCCGACGAAGCAAATAGAATCGGCGTTGCAATATGCTGACAGAAAAAACCGTTGCCCACGAAAGCAAGATAATCAGCCGTTGGATAATTTCAATCAGGTGATAGACTGTCCATCCTCTATCTTCTGGTTGGCCGTCTACAAGTCGCCCTCTATGATCTCTTAACAGGCACTCTATCCCTATATTCCGATGCGCGTCGTGGAAACTGTCCCTACTGCCTCTTGTGTCGGTAAAAACAGCCAGCCTCTTATGGTAGCACATGCATGTAGCATCATCACGGCGCCTTTCCATGACCCTTCTCCTTTCCTGATGTCGTACTTTGGGCCGCTCGCCCCCTTTCAACGCCCTTGCTGGCGGACCCTCGCTCACGCAAAATTGGTGTCTATATTATGAACAAGATGAGCGACAATACCGCTGTTTGCCACAGCGACTACTCCTCTTCCCCCAGCGAAACATCAGCTGGACCGTGCGCAAGGTTGTGAAGATATTGGCGTCAGGAGTCGCAAGGAGAAATAAGTAGTAAGTTTTAGTACCCAAACGCCTCGTACAAAACAAAATCGTGCACTAGTCATTGCAAGCACATCGTCTTCATGCGTCCAGTAGCCAACAAAATCATTCACTTTGAACAATCTTTTGTAAATCTCTGCACGCGCGCGAATAGTACTCGCGCACGTCACGCGCCGAGTCAAAAGGATTTGGCGATTTGTCCCAGCCATGCGGCACACCCTCAACCAAGGTGTAAAAGACGCGCTTATCAACCTCAGGCGAGAGCAGGCGATTGCGGAAGTCCAGACCTTCAGCCAGCAGCATGTCCCACTCGCAGCAGTAGATGATTATGTCGTCGGGCAGACCTTCCTTGAGTAGTGCTGTTGGTGCGATACCTGGGCTTAAATAAGGCGACTCGAGAGCGATAGAGCCCGGCGGATACAAATAGCTTTCGTCGAACAAGTTGGTGAAGATCGAAGACAGCTCTTGATCTTTCCTGGCGCAGGTCGAGCGACGATGTTCGCGAGTTCGCGTATAATCCGTGCTGGGATACCAGGCGAGGACTGCGCAGAGAGTGATGAGTGAAGGCCGAGTAGGTGTGAAGTTGTGGGAGGTGATGTTGGTTTCGATCTCAGGTGGAAAGGAAATATGATCTGCCGATTCGAGCGAATCAACGAAGCCGGCATAGCTGTTTGAGCTGGCTTCAGTCCGCGACGAAGGATTCGAGCTGGAGCTTTGATAATCTGGTTCCGCGTTGAAGCGAGAAGAGCGGTTTTGCTGAGGGAAAGAGCTCTTCATATAGTCATGCAGGCGTAACGATACTGTGAAGGCCATGTTGCCACCAGAGCTGAAGCCAGATATCGCGATTTTGTCTCTGTCAATCCCAAGTTCCACGGCGTGCTTGTGTACCCAGATTATCGCATCTACGCCGTCTTCCACTGCGTATGGGAATGGATGTTCTGGCGCAAGGCGGTAGCCCACGCTCACAACGACAGCCCCACATTCGTCAGCGACAGTGGTGCACCAGCGAGCATCATCTGTGGGCGCACCGAGTGTGAAACCTCCGCCGTGAAAGTTAATTACGACAGGATAAGAACACTCTGCTTGCGTGTTTTGGGTGCATTGAGTGCATGGGCGGGCTGTCTGTGCAACTCGTCCGCTGCTGCATGTGTGCTGGTGGACTGCCTTTTTGATAGCACCGGCATCGATATTATGTTCATGGTCCCTTATGTCGTTGAATGGTTTTCCCTGTCTCTCGTACTGCGGTGGCACATAGAAATACAAGTAGATATCTCCCTGCTTCTTACTGATTGTCGATTTAATGGTCTTCGTGAATGCTGGTTGCCGTGGGCGGGGAGGCGCGAGCCTGTGAAAGAACATGCCCAAATTCATCAGCATCCGCCAAAACTGTGCTTGTATGTGTAAAGTCCATCGTGAACGCGGCATACTTGTGTCGCTTAGTTTACAACAGGGCTGAGCTTGGCCACGAAAAGTTAAAGGGAGATAATGGAAAGGATTTCCTTTCGAGCTGGCGTCGCTCGTTTTAGTGGCGCAAGTCTCAGTATCGGCCTGCCTTATGCGATAGTCCTTGGAAAAGTGGGCCTCTTAGGCCGCGGAATGAGATCAAGATCTGCAAGTCCACGTGCGATATGTGTCGGCTTCTTCAACCCAACAGCCCTCGCGGAGCAGTTGCTGGCCTTGGTAGCTCCTTGAGACGAAGAATTGAAGATGTTATCGAAGACCTCGAGGCCCGCTGAAGCATGCGTTGCACCTACCGGCGAGGCAAGGAGCGCTGTGTCGTATTGTTCTGTCGCGTTGAGAGATCATAGAGATACTCGGGAATGGGCATAAGCCAGACACGATCGATATGTTTCGTTCCAGTGACGCGAATAGTGAAGATCGCGAGGGTAGGAGAACAAAGATCTTTTGGGATCACAAACGCTTCCTGCGTACGATGTCGAGAGTTGAGAAGTCAGGGTAGAGAAGATGACCGAAATGGTAGAGCAAGCATTTTGTTAGCTGTATCATGCCGCACTGAATGATGGCCAACAATGATTGCATCTGGCGATTTGAGCGACTTGTGCGGCGGTACAGCCGTCCATTCTCAGACGGCCGATGCGACATTTGTGCGGAATTCCTGGGCGTTTGCGGGCTGCTTGCCGGCAACGTGAGCCATTTGCGCGTCTTTCACCTGGGCACAAATTCCCGCGAGCACTCGAACTCGCCTTGCGCCGCTGACGTACAACAACCCTCTGCTGCCTCCCAGCATCCTTGTACGGATCTTTTCAATCTTTTTGCTAGCTCCTTCTGCCTACCTTGCCACGGGAACAGTATACGAGCATTTTCGAAGACGTCGGTGATGGTCTCGAACTCTCAGTTATGCATTTCGCCTAACAAAATCTCCCGCCCTCACTACCACCCTCGCCTTTCTCATCCCCATTCCTGCTCCCCTGCACACGTCACATCTCTTCTCGCCGCTCTCGCACCCGATCCCGTCCACCCTCCCGTCCACCTCTCTATCTAGTACTACTCTCCTGCATTTTCCCCAGTCGAGATACTCGTGCATCCGCCTCTCCATCTTAAACCCCTTCTCTAACATTCTTCGACCTCCCATCATGTGGTACCCTCGCATGAGAATCGCTTCGCGACATGTGCGATACTGGAGAGATGTGCGAGGCTCGCAAGTCTCACTCTTCTCGTACTTGTCGCGCATGAACCACATGACCTGTGGATGCGCGACGTCTGAGGAGTGCCAAGGCCAGAGGTCTTCGCGCATGAGAAGCGAGTGACCCTCCAGGTCATTATAAAGCAGACCTCGCGCTTTGTTTCCAAGGATTTGAGCAGGTGGAACAACATAAGTTCGACGGTTATGACGTTGGACCCAGCCAAGACCATGTTATATCTCCCGGAAGCAGGCTCCACCACCCAGAAGAATGGTTGGGTTTCGAATTCATATCGTTCCCTACACAGATGGGCGCACGGCTGGGGCGATCTACCATCACAGCGCTGCAAATGCTCACTGAGCAGATCCGGAAAGTTTGATCGAACGATCCCACATTAGTGGCGAGCATGTTGAGTCTTGACATCTCCGGAGCGTTCGACAACGTCTCGCACGACAGACCGATTCATAATATCAAAAGAGCAAGACTGCCGCAGTGGGTGACGGATTACATTCGCTCCTTCAGACTAATTGAACGACGACTCTTGTGTTGGGTACCTTCGAAGACAAGACCCAGTTGACCATTTCGGGTATCCCCTTGGGCTCGACCCTGTTACCTATTCTCTTTCTCTTCTTTGCCTCAACTCTCCTCCCACAACTAAACGCCAGGGCGACCACCGCTATCGGCTTCGTGGATGAGACTGATATTTCTACGTTCAGTAGATCTACCGAAGCGAACTGTCGGGTTCTAGAAAGAGCAAACGAGAAGTGCATGGCCTAGGCACGTACACACGGCGCGACTTTCATACGCGAGAAGTACTAGTTAATGCACTTCACACGTAGACCCAAGAAGTTCAACATGCAGGCGACCGTACAGATACCTAAGTTCTAATATGGTCCTGTGCCCGTGATGAGAGTTTTCGGGACCTATCTAGACTCGAAGCTCAAATAGAGCGCTCACGTCAACCTGACAGCAGCAAAGGCTGCATCACAAATAGCGTCGATCACTCGATTAAGTAAGAGCACGTGGGGTGCCACGTTCGCTAGCGCCAGACAGATACATGCAGCCGTCGTTCGCCTAGTTCTCGCGTACAGATTTCTAGTATGGTTCAGGCTTGGGGACGAAAGAGCCAACTGAAACAGACTAATCTATCCACTCTAGATAGTGCAGAATAAGTGCCTCAGAACCATCACGGGCACATATAAGACGACGAATATCTAAGTGCTGGAATATGAGGTAAGCGTCGCACCCTTAGACCTACACCTCGAAATGCTGCCGATTAACCATGTTCTTAGAACAGAAGACTCTGCGGGTAACCAGGCTGTAGAAGAGACCTACAAGGCTGTCGCTTAACAGGCTCAGCGCTGCATTCGCACCAAAGGCAACGTTCCTGTAAGGTACAACAACCAGTTTCGAGCAAAGGCTGAGTCGATGCGACAGCAATTGTGCCTGGCCAGGCGTGGCGCAGGCAACACAGCTAAGAAGAAAGAGCTCGAAGAGACTTGTAAAGCCAGGTCGACTAGATACTAGCAGCAAACGCGCACGGTGACGAACAGTAACAAGCTCTCGGTTGTATTGCGTGTAACATAGCCTCGAGGATTACAGACAAAGTAGAACTTAGCAAAGGCCGAAAGCATAGTCGCAATGCTATTACAGACTGAAAGTAAAGGCCTGAACGACTACCTATGTTGACGGCACATGCCCAGATACCCAAGGCCAGACTATGATTGCAATTGGCCACGACACACTCTAAAGCACATCATCCTGTTTTGTCCTGATTACATAATAGGACGGGCAGAGATGCTAGCAGAGGCAAAGACGACAGACTATACCAAGCTGCTATCGGCAGAGGCGAGGTTGCGTGCAGTGACGAGGTGGTTTCTGCAACAGGATGTCCTTACCTAGTTCTCGCTAGCAAGGACGATTAGTGATGCGAAACTGAGGCGAAGGGGACGAAGGCCAGGGACGTATGTGGATGAGGATAATGGCGATTGCTGAAACGCGCTCAAGGCGCACAGCAACTCCTCACTATATCATAGGCTGACTCACTAGCAAAATGGCGATGGCTACTGATTGGAGAAGGAGTTCTAAACCGGGTCGAGGCTTATGCCAGAAACCACGATTTTCCTCCTTGATATGATACGGAGTTACAGCCTGCATGGACCTGTAAGGGAGCTACACCAGGATAATGGAATATCAAATCAATTAAATCAATCCACAGGTGGAAGGTTCTTGTTCTTCAACATCGGACGCCTTCTGACGCATGTGTGTGGTTGGTTAGTCAATAGCTAGGAGTTGGAACTCACTGGTAATTTGAATCAAGCGATAGACGTAATTTTGATGCGCTACCAGATCTGGAGGGAAGGCTCCGATATCGGTGGAGATTGTCCACTATTCGGCGCGTTTCTATCCAACTGCTCGGGAGAGGCGCGGGGTTACACTGGATGCCAAGAATGGCTGAGCAGCACAGAGACCCCTGGAATCAGACCACTTTTACTTACTACCTGCCATTAAGGTAGAAGGTATACTGTATAACGCGTTCAAATAAAACACCAGTTCCGTCGTGGTACCACCGCAAACTTGCAGCGCAGCAATAAAGTCTCTCGAAATGGCTCATTCAGCAAGTTGGGTCAAACTGTGTCAAAATGAATCACTCAAACGCTCTTCGCTCAGCGTGAGCGCGGTTGCCGACTCCATCTATGTCTTCGGGGGTGAATTGCACCCACGCAAGCCACGAGACAATCGAGTATACACAATCGGCCTAAAAGGTAAAATGAAGTCCTCCGGCACATATCGGCGACGACAGACAGTGCGTAAGTTCGTCGGCAGTTGGAGTTAACTGACGACTTTGGCTCGCAGAAACCCAGAACGCGCTTGTGACATCGATTTCGCCAACTGGTGATCTTCCTTCCCCAAGAGTAGGCGCCGCAACAACCACCCTCAACGGAAAAATTTACATGTTCTCTGGGCGTGGTGGTGAGGCAATGGCCCCCATTGACGAGCAAGGCCAGTTGTGGGTTCTCGATCCACTGTCGAACAGCTGGAGCTTCCTCACACCTGCTTCGCCTGTTCACCCACAGCCACGTAGCTACCACTGCATGACGAACAACGGTCAGGACACGGTATACGTCCACGCTGGTTGTCCGGAAACAGGAAGACTCTCCGACCTCTGGGCATTCAATCTGCCCCGCTCAGAGTGGGTCCAGCTTACTTCCGCCCCTGACCCTCCGCGAGGGGGAACATCAGCAGCATTTTCAGACGGCAGAATTTATCGAATGAACGGTTTTGACGGCAATACTGAGCAAGGTGGAAGCCTGGATGTCTACCAACTGGTTACTGACACATGGACATCACTTCGGTTCGTCGCGGACGGAAAGTCTGGACCAGGGGCTCGTAGTGTGTCTGCATTGGTCACAGGTCGAATCGAAGGCCGGGAATGCCTCATCACCTTGTTTGGCGAGAGTGACCCAAGCTCGCTGGGACATCAAGGTGCTGGTAAAATGCTTAGCGATGCATGGTTGTATCGTATAGATAACGGGTTGTGGTCACAGATTGCAATGGACGCCGCGAGCGCTCCCGAAGCGCGTGGCTGGTTCGATGCAGATGTAGCAAAAGTCGACGGCAAAGACTGCGTTGTGATTGTCGGTGGGTTGGGAGAGTCCAACGAACGTCTCGATGATGCGTGGCTGTTAGCCTTATGATTACTTTCAATCTGGCGAGCTGAGAACATCATTTCGAAGTCAAGATGACAAATCTAGTTTTATCACATAGACTTCGCACTTCTCATGAAAGGTCTCACCTTCATTCTGCTCCATTGTTGCTTCAAGATAAGTGCGATAGCAACTGTTGTGTGCCACTTGATTGAAAACACCGTTCGCAACTAATCTACGTAGGATTGCTTATTGAAGACTTTTGAGGCCATGCAATAATAAATACTTGTGGGAAACCAGTACAGTCTTACATGCACTTTGAAGACTATGACACGATGGATCGCAATGCGCTGGCAAGAGGCATTGACAGTTGGAGGGCTTTTGAAGAACGTTCAACTCACATCATTCGCTACTGGTAGCGGTCAAAGGTGTTATCTTCACATGATGATCGTACACAGATACACAAAACCCTAAATAACGTAATACGTCATTTGGTAAGTTCTTAGTGTCTAAGCGACTGTGCCCTTGACACACCATGCATGCGGGGTTCAAATTAACACTCACAGCTGCGTTGCCGATTGCCATTCGTGCTCGAACTTACTCAAACTTGCTCAACCTAACGACGAGTGTTGAACATGGAGATATTTCAGTGTTGCCGCATTGTCTCCGGCCTCTTGCAAGTAGCGTCTGTGAAACGCTGACCCGTTAACACAATTGTCTTGTAAGTTATGTCTACTCGTCTGCATGCAGCCTTTTGACAAGTACGCATCGCTCTTACGCCGAAACACAGACACGGTTTCATTCAAATTCGTTAATCAGTTTCTGATCAGTAGGGTTGTCCGCCTAATCATTCCCATTTGATATCTGCGTATTAGAGGAAAGAAGTGTATAAATGCACCCACCCTAAAACGGTGGCGTGTAGCAGAGCTACTTTGGCAGCAGCATTAGTGCAGGATAAGAAACAGGACGCTGTTTCACAAGACCTGTCTTGCTTTTAACCCAAGCCAGCCTTCATCTGTGATATTGGAAACCATTTCCCTGTGAACCTGGTTTTTCTTCTTCTCATTGGACGTGACTTGTCTGTCCGTCATTGGTCACCTAGTGGCGGATCGGCAGAACTCTTCACGCCCACTTCCCGAGGAAAGCCATTAATCCCGCTCCAATCATCGTTGTTGCTGTCGCACCCATCACCTCTTTGAAAGGTGCTTGCTGCATGTAGCCATTGAACACGAACTCATGTGCCATGAGCTCAACAAGACCTGTATAGATCAAAATTCTGGCTGAAATTGAATCGAAAACACCATTAACAATCAAGGTGGTTTGAGAGCCTGGTGCGAAGTTTTGCCTCAAACCCAATCCAACCGCAATAGCAATTGGCGTTGAGACGGCATAGCCTATACCAAGCCAATATGGTGTCCAGCGCTTCGACTTTGGCCATTCGATTGATGCCAACCGGTTGCCAAGAGCGAGACCCTCGAAGGTCTGATGGATGACGAGGACGATAAAGAGAATGTTGAACTCATCGCCGGCGACCGCTAACGTCAGACCGATGAAGACAGAATGGAAAATGACACCAAATTCGAGAATGAAAATTGAGGTAAGCTGTGCGGAGTATGATCCAGGTCCAAAAGGGTGTTGATCGTTTTATAAAGATCGGGATATGTAGCGAGGGTCGCAACCTGAACATTTTGAAGCAACTTGGGTCGACTTAGGTGCGTGGTCCCTTGGAATCAGTTAGTATGCGGTCTGACTATCCATGGAATGCGTCAAACTTGCCTTGGAGATTTATCAGCTTCATCCTGAGAGCCAACAGCGTGTCCGAAGCGTGCAAAGCGCATGGCCATCAGCTCTACAACGAATAAAGCAAAAACAACCATAAGGCAGATTCTCTCTACCCAAGGATAACCGACAATGGGACCGGTGAGACACTCGTTGGTCAATGCTTCATGTGCTGGAGCCAAGAGCTAAAGACCATGTCAACTAAGTTATCAAAGGTATTTGCCAGCGGAAAAGTTGGGTAAGTGGACATACATGTATGAACGCGGTTGCAACGATCACACCTGAGCCAAAGTATCTGGAGATAAAAAGGATCCACGAAGGTATACCGGCACCGTCGCGCCTGGCTGCAAACACTGGGAACCATGTTCCGAAAAAGGAGCCGATCAGGATTACGAAAACTGCAGAGATGCGTACGCCCGTGCGCCCATCGAAGTCATTGTCCGTTGGACATTCAGACATCTTCGGAGCTCGGTCAGAGACTGGCAAAGAATGTAGTAAGTTAGTGAAGACACGATTCCAGGGGCTGTTGTTGAAATTAAGTGTCGTAGACACGAAGAGCACACTAAAAAATAAAAGTGGAATCGTGTTGCAGCGCAATGCAGTGGTTCCTTGGCTAAATTTCTTTGGCGAGCGCACGGCACAGGCACCTGGTCTTGTCCTCATAGACCATGTGATGAAGGGATGATTGCGACAGTACGATACCTGCAGAGTCTTCTGACCATCAAGGTGGTTTTGATACAACTGGCGAATGACAGTAGCCCAATCCTTATCTTTATGGCGTGCTAAAGACGCTTGTCGAGGCCTGGCCAATATATGGAAAGGCAGACTTTCGGTCGCAATACCTTGATGGCTAACTCTAACAACTTATCCCATGGCAAGCGCGTGCAAGCTATTAACGCCCTCTTTGCCATTTCATGTTCACTCTCTTGAATTGCCTGCTTCCCAGGAAGACCAAAAAAATTGGTGGCGGCTGTGGAACAACATTCAAATAGATTTACCCCCAAGCCAACAAGACGTTGCACTCTAGTACGATGCCGATACCCAGATCAATGAGGGACCATTCGGCAGTCCATATCGTCATCTCTCTACACCATGGCCGAGATGCATACCGGCCATCAGATCGCCTGTACGGCGAAGCAATATTGATCGCGCAAGTGGATACATATTTCGAAATTATCGAAATCCATCTCACGGGAATCTCTCGAACGCATAACGACTATATCACCAGCGGTGGAGTCATAAATTATACTGCTGGTGCCCACAACTTTTTGAGCATTTCGCAGCCGAATCTAGAACGACATTGGCCCCATGATAACGTATTAAAGGCGAAACATCAGTACATCCTTCCATTCGAATTCACGCTGCCCAGTACGCTACTCTCCAGTGCGTGTGATCATAGAGTGGCTTCCGCTTCTATTCGTGAAGCGCATCTGCAGCTCCCGCCAAGTCTAAACGACAACGACGACGACTCAGCAATGCTCAAGGCAGTGCGGAAGCTCTTGCCAAAGACGGTCGAGATTCGTTACGACATTTTAGTACATGTGCGAATGGCGAAGAAAAGCGTTGCCGTGTCAAAACCTCGGAAGATCGTCGAAATGCGTAGGAAGATCCAAGTGAAGCCATCGTATCCCCGTGCCCATCTTTCGTTACAAGAGATACACGGTACAGCGCACAACTACATGAACTTGAGGCATGAGCTGCTAAGGAGGAAATGTGGCTCAGTCGCAATGAACATGGCTCCTTTGGAGGCGTTGCATATTTCAAACAATAGCCTGCGACATCACCTTGCGTACAGAGTTCGGCGACATTACATTTCGTCCCCTTCGAATTGGCGATACCACCACCTGAGCTAGTCGCGGTGCATGCGTACCTTGAGACTACAACATATTTGCAACTACGAACCGTGGTTGCTTCCCAGCTGCATGTATCGATAGGTAGGATCCCTCATAGGGATTGATTAGAAGTCGATTTCCACTATCGACGACTGTCATTGGCGGTATCGCTTGGCAGGTCGACGACGCAACCAACATCGAGGCTCACCAGGTTGCATCAAAACATGATGTGCCTATACAAGGTTTTAAGAAGATCTGTAGGGTGCACGAACTCCCGGCGCAGTCATCGATGTTTACAGGAACATTGGATATTCAGACCACTTTTCCTCCTAGAAAAATCGATATTCCGACTTTGCACTCTTGTCTCGTCAGTCGAACGTATGAGATCAAGTTTGAGATGGTATTACGCACAGCTGGTATTCTCTCTCGTCTGTCAGTGAAGGTCCTCCTCTATGTCATCTTTGATGGAGATAGTGATGATTCACTCATGATGACCGCAACAAGAGAAGCATTACAGAGGTTCGAATTCGCTGAAGACGCATTCCAGTTTTGCGTTTGGCATCAAGGAGATGAAGAGTGCTTACCTGAGTATTCTCGCTCTGAATTTTGAAGACGGCTTTCGAGCTCGCGAGGGGGATATTCCGGCACGGATGGAAGCCTAGGGTTTTGTCAGAAACGGACACCATAACTATCTATCTCAAATCTATCGAGAGACCCTGCGTCCACATCAATTGATTTAGCCAGGAACTATTCTTGGCAGACTTCATGGAATAACTTAACGTTGAATCTGTTCCGTGGTAGGTTGCAATTTTCAAAATTCGCGGATCTGGGAAGGCCATCCCGATCCGAAGTTGGTTCCCGCAACGACCTTCTTCGAGAATTTCGACAGCTCTGAGCATGTGGAGGCAAGCATTGTCATCAACTCATTTGCAAATCTCTTGAAGCAGAGGAGCCTGGAAATCTTGGACTACGTATGGGGCTCAGACTGGTTTGGAGAGATCCGGAACGAGCTTTAAGATCCTGGATGGTCCGGAGTGGAGTAATCTTCGAAGCGCTTACAGGTTCAGATGACCACAAACACACGTCGGACCAACGCTTTGGGAAACGTGGCCGACCACTCTTTAGCAAGTCCTTCGAGAGCCCGCCCCGAGGAAATTTAAGCAGGGTGATCCTGGCCTTTCTCTAGGCTCCAGTGGACTGGCCAGGCGGGAAGGGCACGGAAGAGAATGACAGCTGGTGGGTATTGACAGGTCGCAAAAAGATGGTGAAGAGCGCCCGGAACTCTCTCGTCCGCAAGCCAGTCAATGATACCACATCTCTTGACATTCAGCAATCCCAATATCCACTCTTCACATATCGATCGATGATGGCAAGGTAAGACGCTGGCGTAATACTCGAAAACAGTCAGAGATATACGGCACCCATACGATAAGCTTCTCACCTATGTCGTTCAATGCAGCGCCACCATTAATCGTGATGAATTCCACTTCCGATTGCATGATGGCACGCGTAATTCTGGTTACTTCCGAGCCCGCATATGTCGATGGGCCCAGCTTGAGCTTCTCGAAGCTAGAGCGGAAATCGACATCGTCCATGGAGTCGTACTTCTCGTCGACTTGCTTGGTTCGATAATTCCCGATGCCTTTCGGTCTGCAGCACTCGCACATAATCATGGCGATGCCGTTGTCCAATTGGGATTCTACCCCTCTCAGTTATGTCGGCAGTCTCTTGCTTCCGTACTGAATGACTTCCACCCTTACCTATCTAGAGCACCACATGAGCCCGAAGCCACTTTTCCCTCTTTGAGCGGGACTCACGTTCTCGCTGAGTGCTGTTTTCTCGACCGTGACCTCAGGAACTCCTTCGCTCCTTGGTTCCCCTAGATCCGCGGTTTGATAAGAGCTCAGTTGACTTTTCGACTGGCGAGTTTCTTCATTTCGGAACAAAATTGTCTGTCGAAAAGAGTAGCATCACAAATTATCCCCATATATCACCTCATCGCTCAAGCAAGAAGCGGTCAATTCCGCAATTTGGGCAATGCGTCGCGTTGTCTGTAAGCACTTACCGTTTCGCAAGCCTTGCAGAATATACGCGGCGAGGTGTGTATCCTCTCGAATTTAAACATGCGACGCATTTACAGCTAAAACCCGGGCCACAGATAGAACTTGCCCCGCAAGTAACGCACTTCACAGCCATGAAAGCACGGCGCATTACCAAATTTTGGCGGGGCTAGTAACGCATTTCGATGTGCCACATCTGAAAAACTCCAGCGTTATGCTTGAAACGCTACGCGTTACGCACATAATACTGGAGTCGGCGTTCCGTCTAATGTGCTGTCTGTGCGGTATACCATGCTCCAGTCAGCCCGCATGGAGTGCTTACTTGGCGCTACCAAAATGCGCTGAAGCCCGTTGAGCTGATCTGAGCTCCCCCGCCCGACCTTTGCCCTACCCGCGCTTTATCTCTATTCTTGTTGCTCTGAATGACCAATCAGCGGCGGCCGGTGACGTTTATAGCACATTATGCCCAACCATCAACCTGAACGAATATCTCCAGGCCCCTGTCCTTGTAGTGAGAAACCCTTTTGCTTTGTTTTTGTTTTCTTTGAGTTAGTGTTCCGCTTGATCTTCTCAGCCCGATGTTCTATACCTTCCACAGGCTTGTGAACCCACACTCATTCGCTAGAGACATACGCGCTGCCGTCTCCCAAGCCACTCGGTCGTCTTTTTGCCGCCACCCACGTCCACTTGCTTCAAATAGACCAGTCAACAGAAGCGTCATGTCGCCTCATAAGACACAGTCTGATGTATCCGTTGCAGCACCTAACGATCAGCACCAGCCTCAATACAACATCTCTGAGGTCGTCCAGGGTGATCTCAATAACACGACCTCTATGCGCAAGGTCGACAGGGTCACGGCCAACCCGGAGTTTGCTCACCTCTCACTCGCAATACCTGCCAGCGAAGAGCACGATGCTTGCATTAGGAGCAAATACCGGCCTTTCCTTCTTGACGACGCTGTTGCAGCTGACGACTGGGTGGCGAAGCTGGAATTGGCCGCGGTGACCGAGATGGCGCAACATGATATTTCCACCTCTGGAAAGAGGCTGAGAATACTGGTGTTGTATGGGAGTTTGAGGAGTCGGTAAGCTTCGCTTTCCAAATGCTTACCCGTCTATTTCACTGCCTGCGGCACAGTCCGCTTATCGGCCGACTAGTACATGAGCCAACATCTAGCAGGTCTTACTCCAAATTGCTTGTCTTCGAGATCTCCCGTATCTTGTGGCGCCTGGGATGCGACGTGCGCATAACGTCACTGTAGGGGAAGTCGGACAGTATGGGAAGCCGGACACTCGACCGCGTCATGTTCGTGAATACTTCTATCTTCTACGTGACATATCTACTCTAAGATCCTCAAATTAAAGCGTCTTATAGCGTAAGTAATCTAGTCTAGTCATAGACACTCTACGAGATTATATTAGTAAGTTTCAATCTATAATTACGCGCTTTCTTTTGCCTACTTTTCTAAACTTTATTTAAGTACTTATCTACTTTTGTGACTATATGCTTCGATATTCTATACATCTTATTCAAAATCTTTTATAGTACTTAGCTACTTTATAAGTTATAGACAGCCTCTTTAGATTATCTGATTAGGATGTTTAAAGCCTTTAAAATAGCTAAAGCGGTTTTTGACTCTAGGTATTTATAATCACGATCTCAGTATAAGTCATACTTTGGTACGAATATCTGATACTGCCTGCGTACTGTCCGGCTTCTAGTACTGTCCGGCTTCCCCTACAGTGACGTTATATGATCCGACAGGACTGCCTGTCAAAGACGATGTACAGCACGCACACCCTAAGGTGCAAGAGCTTCGCGATCTGAGCCGATGGAGTGACGGACACTTCTGGGTTTCACCTGAACAACACGGAAACTTGGTACTTACACCCCGTCCTCTACTTCCCAAGTTTCACCATCCCATCAGCCTTGATTGACTAACACGGAATTTTTGCAGACTGCTGTTTTCAAGAACCAGATCGATTGGATCCCCCTTTCCACCGGCAGTGTTCGACCGACCCAAGGCCGCACTCTAGGCTTAGCGATGGTCTCGGGGGGTTCTCAGTCCTTCAACACTGTCAACAGCCTTCGTATCCTCGGCCGTTGGATGCGTATGTTTGCCATCCCTAACCAATCCTCAATTCCGAAAGCCTACACTCTCTTCACCGACGAGAACGCCGCAGAAGGAGGATCAAGGCTTATGTCAGGAGGGAACAGAGACCGTGTGGTCGATTGCGTCGAGGAGTTCGTTAAATATACCATCCTAATGCGTCCGTACTTTGGATTGTTGGGCGACCGATTCAGTGAGAGGGAAGAACAGAGGGCCAAAGATGCCAAGCAGGAAGTCTAAGCCGACGAATCATGGCCATGGCGCGAAAAGGATTAAAGGCTGCCTTTCCTGTTCATTGCATGACATTTAATATTGCATCCAGTACGATTTAGAATTTTATACATCCCACTATACAGAGTTTTCGAAGATCACCATCAGTCTGGAGTGATTAATCTACAGACGTGCCACAACCGACACCATCTGCCTAATGCTCTTTATGCGAATAACAACGTAATGTTGATTGAGCCGCCGTGGCTGGCTACAGGACCTGGCCATCATTTTTCTGGTATACTACGCCACTTCGTTTGAATGTCTCTTACAGATAAACTTCTGCGGAATCCCTTGCTTACTGTTGCCAGCGATCGAGTCAAACAAGTCATTCCAGGAGCAAGGTCTGAGAGTTGTTCCATCCAAGATAAGATAAATTTAAATGTTTCCTAATGCACATCGATTTATTCCTTACCGTCTACTGTTGGCTGTGCCGGTAATCCTTGTATGACAAAGGATAGCACTTGGATATGCTCACACGAGATCACTTGCAACGTTCAAGTAATCTCTGCTAACACCGAAAACAGTACCTTGTTGAGGATGCAACAATCTTCGTTAGACACCTCAGCGCTGCGATAACCAGCTTTGAGCCTGGAGTCTAGCTCGGTGGTTGATAAGCCTCGCTTGTTGTGCTGGACTATCATTGACAATGCGATTGAGCATGCAGTCGTACGATCCGAGCCATAGTCGTCCATACGCATAACCGTATTCCATGCGCGAAACCCGTCATTAGGTTGAATGGAGCGAAGTGTGGCAGGAGTGGAAGATGCCGTGAGCCCAGACGAAACCTCGTTTTGAGGGGATGATGATGACGAAGGCAAGAGCTGCGCGGAGTCGTATGCTGTGGGAATCCCCAGCCCAGCTGGGGTTTCGAATGAAGATGCGCAAAGATCTGTAAAAGCGTGTACGCTCGTGGCCTGAGTGGATTGCATGCTGGCCACTTGTCGTTGGCCCCATAGAGTATTCGGAAGATTGCTCGCGGCGCTGGGGTTGTATTGGAGGGCCGCATCGGTCAACTGCCCGGTCATTGATGATGAGGCAAGATGAACTCGGCTAAGAGACGGCTCCAGGAGAGAAAGAAGGTTGGGCGGAGAGTGAGAGGCTCGGTACGGTCGGCTGGATGGCGAAACGGGCCTCAGATCGACAGGGTACTTAAGAGCATCTGACAGCCACTCTTTATCAATCGAGGTATGTTGGAGGACAGCGGAGGTCATCCTGTCCGGAGATGAGGTATCGGTAGCAGCGTGCAGCTTCGAATAGAGTCAACATGATCTTTGTTCGGTGAAGAAAGGTAGTCAGGCTTGCAGCTCACATTGAAATCTAGCGCTTCTGCCTGATTGCTAGCGCTGCCCCCTTGTATAACTCCAGTACCATCCGTTGTGCCGGGGGCCATCCTGATAGCGAAAGCGCGGATGAAGATTTCTTGTGTAGAGGCGGTAATCCCAAGAGCTAACAAGAGGTCACGCCGGGCGTCGTTCTCGTGCCTTAGTCTTGTCGAAGCTTGGAGTTTCGGTGCACTGCCATTTGGACAAGTGGCGGCAGGCTGGTTTTGCTCGACCTGCTCAGCCAGCTCGGCCACTTGTCGTTCAAGTTCGGCGATATAGGCACGCTTGCGTTCGCGGCTACGCTGCTGGTTCTGTCGGATGCGCTCAAGCTCTTGCGCCTAAGCCGTGTCAGTGATGCCTCACGCTAGTGATGGTGGGCCGCTTACCTTGGTCTTAGACCTGGATGGCGAAGTCATTGCCAAGAAGGTGTCATTGATCTACAGCAAGTACGCTATGGCGGCAGTGATAGTCAGGGTATGGTTGGCAAGAATACGTATCAGTAATACGGTGTTTGAGGGACATATGGTGGAAGGCGGAGAAGCGAAACTTGTCACCTGGACACCAGCGTGGGTGAGGGTGAGGGCGGTGTTGACATGTGTCAGCCGGCTAGTCACGTGATAACCCCGCCCGGTTAAAGCTATGTAATAATATCTGCTTCTCGCTCACTTCTCTATCAAATCCAATAACGCTTCATGTTCATATCCTTTCAAATACCTGTTCCACTTCGTCCGATCCACCCACTTGTTAACTTCGTCCAACTCGCCTTCTTCGATTACTCGATCTGCCTTCGCTCTAATTTCGGCTGCCTTCTTCCAAATCTCGTCCAATTCGCCATTTACTCTTGCCGCCCACTGCGCGTCATCGGATTGGGGCCACGCTCGCTGCTGTCGCCGGCTGCGTTGCTCACGGACCTGGAAAAACTGGGAATGCTCTCTACTTGGGAAAAATCTCTGGAACCGATCGACTGCAACCCACAATGGCTTCTCGGACCTGGCGACTGCATGCTGTCTTGCCTTACTTGGTTGTCCACGGCACGTGTGCTGTGTCTTGTCGTGGGCTTGTCTGCAATGTTTCCGGATGCCTTCCCGTGTCTGTCGTATGGCCTGGCACACTTGGCATTTGAACCCGTCGTTGTACACTCGTAACTGCGGGATCTCCTCTGGGGGAACCGATGGGCCGAGAAGGGCCTAGCGGTTTGCCAGCTTTCAGCCTGTCGTTCCAGTGTGTGATTGGTCAATTCAGAAAAACCAGGGGGTCGATCCAAATGGAAGGTCGATCCATTCGGCGCATATGTAGTCAGAAAACTTTACCTAACCTCCTCTTCTCGTGACACCTGAAGTGTTAGATAACCTCACTCAACCTCCTCTTCTCGTAACAACTGAACGGTTAGATGACCTTACTATACTGATAGCCTGCCCTATTGTATACCGGATGACTATCTCATTATGATATCCCTTCCATAAACGCCTTGACTACACGACTACTACCGCCTAACATACCACGCTCTTGTAACATATCCAAGCCGACCCTGCTCACCACCTTTAAACCCTTTAGACTGCGGGCTCGGGATAATGCTACATACGCCATCTGCGGCTCGAAGATGTGATCCAGATTCACCACCGCCCTCTCCAGCGTCATCCCCTGCGATTTGTGTATCGTGATCGCCCACGCCGGTAGCAATGGGATCTGAGTCCGTGCCACGACGCTGAACGGCGGCGGATCTCCCAGCTCTGTGTCTTGACACACCGGGTACACCACTCGTTGCAACCCGTTCTCGAACCTGACGACCGGCAGTGGGAACTCGGGCGTCTGTAGCCCGGTCCACGACACGATCTGGTGCTCTTCGAGACGGCTGAACTCGCCAGACTCGGCGATCTTACGCTCCCGCGCTAGCATTAGTGGCTTGTGTGGCGAGAAGCCGACCACTTTCCCTTGGCTGCCGTTCACCAGTCCTGCCAAAGGCTCTATGTTCGCTAGGAGGATGACGGGCATGCCAAACTTGACCTCCAGGTACGGCGGGAAGCGGTGCTCCTGGCATCCCACCCGGTTGCCATCGCCGTCCAGTTCCGCTTTGCTCGCCAGGTGCAGGTGGTGTGTCTGGATGTGGACGTGATCTTGGCACTTGTACGTACGCACCACCCCCTGGATCGCCTGGAAGCCGACCCGGTTCTTCTCGTCGACTTCTCTCCGTACCGGCGACAGCTCTACCGCCTCACCCACTTCACTCTCCCGGCCACCTAGGAGTGATAGCTGACGGCTGTTCAGTCTCTCGCCAACCCGGAGAGTGTTGAGGATGTCGACGAACGTCGGATCGTTCTGCCGGTGCACCTGTTTTAGGGAGATGCAGTGGAAGTTGCATGCTTCCCAGGTGTCGCTGCGGAACGCCCACTGGTCGTCCTGGTCATACCTACACTCGCACTTCGGACAGTCCATCCGCTTTTCCAGATCGATACCGCACTGCAGGCAGGATTTGCGCTGCCTCGAGGCTGGTGGCTGGTGGACTTCTGCTCCTTCTCGCAGCGACAGCTCGCAGTCCCGGCAGAATGCTCTCGTCTTCAACTCTGTGCCGCACTTGTAGCAGGTCTGGAACGCCTTTACCGGCGGGAGTTGGTAAAAGTCTCCCGTCACGATCACCTGGAGACCGCCGAATGCCAACGTACACCCCTTCGCCGCGCGGCACGCCTGGTCCGGACGTCGGAACTGGTTGGATTCGAGCATGCTGATTTCGTCGATAATGAGCACGTCTGTGTCTATGACCCTCTGCCGACGCTCCTTCGACATCGCCCCCGCTCTGATCTCCTTGATCGACTTCTTCACGACTCCTGGGTTCCAACCGGCGTACGTGAAGTAGGTGCTGCCACCGACGTTCAACGCCGAGATCCCCGTGGGAGTCACGACTTGGACGCTGCGGCGTCGCTTTTGGAATTCCCTCACCATAGCCCTCAGGACGGTCGACTTGCCGGTACCGGCTCCACCCGTGTAGAATACATTGGCACCAGATAAGACGAGCTCGACTAGGTCGACCTGCTCCTTACACAAATCCGGTCCGGCGCTTACTTTAGGCTGATCTACCTGAGTGTCCTTGACCTGGTGATGGGTATCGTTATTGGCGGCATCCTGCAGAGAGTCGGCACGCTTATGTACGCATGCTAAAAAGTCGGGACTGCGGAGTATCGCCTCGTTCTTCGCTGGATCCTCGAGTACAATTTCGAGTTCTCTGGATTTTGGCACTCCCTCCGAAGGCGACGGTGTTACGCCGTAGAACTGGGCGTGTACGCGTTCGCGTCGTTCGTACGCTTCCCTCTGTCGAAGCTCGCGCCTGCGATCTACGTCCGCTTGGGCCTTCTCTTCCAGAGATTGATACTTTGCAGGTCTCCCCGCCTTACGCTTGAGGTTCTGCTCGCTCATTGTCGCTTGTGCGTGCGTGAAGGGTGTTGAGGGTGTGATGGACGAGGGACGTAGACCGCTAGATGGCCGAGACGCGACCGCGAAACCCCATGTACGGGTTAGCGTTGACCGCGAAACCTTAAATGGGATTGATGTTTTTCGGGTAAAGGCTGGAAAGTGGATGCGTGGCGAGCGGGAACAGCGGACAGCGCCGCTCGGGAGGCTAGGGTAGGAGAGAACTCCAAAAACATATAGACACGGTACAGGATGTGCGCGAAAGAGAGACAGATTGTGGGCGTGTTCGAAGAGACGTAGGCATATCTTGCACACAAAAGTCGACAAGGAGGACCAGTATGAGCGTTTGGAACGTGTTTCAGGCGGAGAAGAGCATAAAGTGTAGTCGAGTCGTTTGAAGAGTCGAGTCGTTCGGTTATACTAGATACGAGGAACCATGAACAACGATATCGAAGAAAGTGAATGTATTGTGATCCAAAAAGAAGGAGGTGAGGTTGGAAAGCGGGGCGTGGGGTTGGGGGGATCTGGGAGTCCCGCTGGCGCCGACGCGGGCGCGCCAAGCATGGAGGCAGGGGAGGGGGCGGAGAATGGTATTGGGGGGTGGGCGATGGTTACGAGGCGGAAATCGAAGGCGGCGAAGGCGGTGGGCACTAGCCCACAGCTCGCAAAGACGGCGAAAGTTTTCGCGTCCTCTAGCGAGCTAGAGCGGAAGAGAAAGGCCGAGCAGAGTATGGCCGACCAGATCGCTGCGCTCTGCGAAATGGTCCTTCAACTCATCAAAGGCCAAGCCGAGCAGAAGACCCGGTTCGAGGAGCAGGAGGCAAGGTATACCGAAGAGATCCAAAAGCAGGCAGCGCTGCTTAAGGAGCTCATCAAGGAGTCTCAAGGACAGCAGCGGTCGACCACAGCCCTCGAGGCGACTGTTGCAAAAAGCGTAAGGAAGCCAAGCTATAGCGAGGTGGCAAAAGGCGACCAGACAGGTACGCCTAGAGGCATCCAGGCAGTGACTGGACCGTCGAGAGTACAGAACAACCGACCCTCGGACCACGCACGCGACGACGACCGGGCAGTCAGCATAGACACCGGGAGGACAAAAGGCGGTAAGGTTGATTTTGCAGTAGTAAAAAAGAAATTACAAGCCGGGCTCGACAAGACAAAGGCAACGGAGGGGCTAGTGATCGAGTTCCTCCGCCCATGCCCGGGAGAGAGGATCGAAGTCATCTTCAAGGACAAGGCGCAGGCGGAGAAGGCGAGAAAGCACACGCAGTGGGCGACAGGACAGATGCCCGGTACGCGGGTGAAGGGGGAGCAGTGGTACCCAATAAAGTGCGACATGGTCGCAAAACAGGCGGTCATGGATGCAAACGCGGACGATGGGAAGACTCTGAAAGCCACACTATGCCAAGAATTTGGCAAAGAGAACGTTGTCGATGGACACGATTGTACAGCGATGAAAGCGCACTGGTTGAGTAAAATAGACGCCACAAAGAAGGTCGGGTCTCTAGTGATCTGGCTAAATAATAAGCTCGCAGCAGACCACCTCCTCCAGGCGGGTACAGCCATTTTTGGAGCGACAGGGGCGTATTGCTCGAAGTGGGAGAGGCGGGAGGATACTTTACCGTGTTTTAACTGCAACCGGTACGGACACAAACAAGCGTCCTGCAGAGTATCCCCGAAGTGCGCGCTATGCTCAGGGAAACACTCGAGGCACGATTGCCCGCGGCCTACAGATCTGAAGTGCCCGGCATGCAACAAGGAAGGACATTGTGTCTTCGACTGGCAATGCCAGCTTAATCCAAGTCACTGGAAGTATAAGGGCATTCAAAAAGCGAGAAAGGCGACCCTGCGTGATCAGACAGCGGTAGCAGCCACGCCGAACCGGACTACACCAACTAGGGGCGAAGGTAACACGAGTGTAGAGGCAAGCCAGGGACAAGAGCACCAGAAGCAAGCATCGGTGACAGAAACTACGGACGAGCGCGAGGTCGACATGGCCGACGTTGCCGAAATCCACACCTCGGATGAATAGGGTGCAGATAATGCATCTAAACGCAGGAAAGCGAAAGGCCGTCCAGCACGGACTTCTGAACGACGAGACGATCAAAGGATTTACAGCTCTGGCAGTAGTAGAGCCGTACATCTTCCAGCACCCCCAGACAGGCGTACCGACCATACCGCAAGATCGCCACTGGCAGATATTCGAACCAACAGAGAAGAGGAGAGATGGACATGCGAGGCATGCCTTCAGAGCAGCATTATGGGTAAACAGGAGATGCAGGGCGATCTCTATTCCAGCAGACAGCTACGATGTAGCAGCGGCGCTCATCAGATTGCAAGATAGGAGCCTGGTAGTGATGGCGTGCTATGAAGCCAGGAACGCTAGGACAGAAGTAGAGAGGGAGACGGACTTAGCAAGGCAGCTACGAGCAATCGAGTCGGCGACTCAGCGGGCACGACGCGAGGCCGGCGACCAGCCGCTAGACGTGCTCCTCTGCACTGACCTGAACAGGCACCACGTACTATGGGGAGGGCACCGAGCGCGGATGGACATTGGAAGGAGGAACGAAGGGGAGCCTATCATCGATTTCATGCAGGAGGTAGGCCTGCACTCGTTGCTACCAGTGGGGACGATCACATGGGAGCATCAGTCCAAGGATCTGGCTACGACGGTCGACGTCATTCTAGGATCCGAGGGAGTTAGGGAGAAACTGGAGTACTGTCGAATCCATACCACCGACTACGGATCAGATCACAAGCCAGTCGCTCTAAGCTATAGCGGGCGCCAAGTTGAAGAGGGCGGGGGAAGGAGGAAGAGGCTCTATAGGGAAGCAGATTGGGGTGTTATTAGGGCCGCTACCAACAGTGCGCTCGGGTACGGCCAGGACAGAGAGAGGGTTACGGACGCCTGGCTACTAGACGAAGCAGCCGAGACTTTTCTGAATAGAATAAACATGATTCTGGAGGAGCACGTACCGAGGGCCAAAGAGTCGCCGTACGCGAAACGCTGGTGGACGAAGGAGCTCTCGACCCTACGGAAGGACTATACTATCAAACGGAACCGGGTCACGACGCTCCGTCGGAGGGGCGAGGACACTACGCAAGCACGGATGGTAGCCCATCTGGCAAGAAGGACCTACCTAGACGAGATCGACAAGCAGAAGAAACAGCACTGGAAGGATTTCCTGGACGACCCGGACAACATCTGGAAGGCAGCCAGATACGCCAAACCATCCGGCGCGGCTATAGATATACCCGAGCTATCGGTAGACGGGCAGAGGTACCAATCGGATGAAGAAAAGGCGAAGGCCTTGATGGACGCCTTCTTCCCCACGCCTCCGATGCCAGAGGCATCAAAAAATAGAGCGCGCCGGGCTATCCACCAGGCCCGACCCCTCGAGTGGCCGTGTCTCACGAAACATGAGGTCGAGAGAGCTATCTTCAGGAGCAACCCGGACAAGGCACCAGGCATAGACGAGATCAGCTTCCGAGTCTGGAGGGAACTATGGCCTGTGGTGGGCGACCACCTACTATGGTTATATTCTACATCACTGGAGTTGAGACATGTACCTAAGCAATGGAAGACTGCTAGGATCATAACCCTGAGGAAACCGGGAAAGGCAGACTATACTCTGCCAAAGGCCTTCCGCCTAATATCACTCCTCCCGACGATAAGTAAGGGACTAGAAGCAGTGGTAGCGGCACGCCTTTCTTATATGACAGAAACGTACAACCTCCTTCTAATGAACCACTTCGGCGCGAGACCTAGGAGGTCAGCCGAACAAGCACTGAACGTCCTCGTTGAAAGGATCTATCAGGCATGGAGGAGCGGTAGGATTCTCACGCTGATCTCCTTCGATGTAAAAGGCGCCTTCAACGGAGTGCACTCGAAGGTGCTGGAACGTCGGCTGGCGGCGAGGAGGGTTCCAAAGCCGATGGTCGAGTGGATAGGGGACTTCTGTACGGGTCGGCACGCCTCAGTCACTATAGGTAACTACGAGTCGGAGGTGGCTGAGATCGAGTATGCAGGGATTCCACAGGGATCACCGCTGTCACCGCTGCTATACGTGTTCTACAACGCCGACCTGGTCGAGAGGTCGATTGACGGCCAAGGGGGGTCGATCGGATTCGTCGACGACTTTAACGCCTGGGTGATAGGGGCGGACGAGGAAGAGACTACAGCAGCGATTGAGAATACCATCCTACCTCATACCAAGCGATGGGCGAGGCAGAGCGGCGCAACGTTTGAGGCCGACAAAACCAGCTTGATCCATTTCACCAAGAGCGCGAGGGCAGACGACACTAAAGCAGTCCATTTCAACGGTACCGCGATACTACCCTAGCAAAGTGTCAAAGTTCTCGGCGTCACGTTGGATAAGAAGCTGGCGATGGACGAACACCTCTCACGAGTGATTAACAAAGGTACTCGAGCGTGCATGTCACTCTAGGCGATCAAAGGTACAAGACCAGCCCAGATGAGACAGCTTTTCCGTAGCTGTGTTTTACCGATCACCGATTACGCCGCCTCGGCGTGGTACGGCACTGGGAAGGTAGGCGTGGTCAGGCTCGTGAACGCACTCGAAAAGGTACAAAGGCTGGGAGCGAGGTTGATAACCAGAGCGTGGAAGAAGGTAGCCCTACCTATCCTCGAGGCCGAAGCGTGCCTCGAACCCACCAAGGAACGCCTAGATAGGAAGGTTTCGGCACACGTAGCAAAGCTTATATCGCTCCCAAAGAGCAACCCAGCTAAGAGCGCGCTACTACGTGGGTTCAACGTGAACACACAAGTATCGCCACTCGGAGCGACAGTCGCAGTATCGAAAGAGCGGCTGAAACCAAATGGATCCAGGCTACCTATGGGTAACCCGCCATGGATACAGGCGCCATGGACGGACCACAGCCACCGAGTGGCCATCAAGGAAAAAGACCAGGCGATCAGAGACACAGCCACGATCGCAGGAGCGGATATCGTGGGCCTATACACGGATGCGTCAGTCGCGAAGCGGCTGGCCGCAATCGCAGTCGTGCAGAGGACCGGGATAGTCACCCAAGTCGTCAGGAAGGACTCGATAGGATGGGCATCTACGTGTGGGGTGTTGAGTGCAGAGATAGCCGCGATAGCAGCTGCTCTAAAGTACGCTCAAGAGGATCTCAAGCAAGCTCAACAGCTGGTGGTATTCTCAGACAGCCAGCAGGCTCTCCGAGCAATCCAAGCCGGCAACGATGCTAGGACCGGACGAGCGCTCCTCTCAAAGATCGCAGAGAGCATAGAGGCTCTTTGCAAGGCAGGGATAGACCTCAAATTCAGATGGTCCCCGGGACATGAAGGCGTAGTAGGAAACGAAGAGGCCGACGACGCAGCACGGGAGGCGTCGAGTCACACGGGTAAGCCTACGGCTCCGGTACTAGAGAGGGTGCGGGAGGTGGCAGGCGTTATTCGTCTGATAAATCGGGATAGGAGTGACGATCCGAACCCGTTCGACACCACGAGGCTGCCCGGCCAATATACGTGGAAGATGGATCGGGCCCTACCTGGAAAGCACACCCTACAGCTATACGGGTCGCTCACATCGGACCAGGCTTCGATCCTCGTCCAGGCGAGAACGGGACACTGCCGCCTGAACCAGTACCTTTCCCGAGCAGGACTGGTAGACGATGCTAAATGCGGATGTGGAGACGACGACGAAACGATCAAACACGTCCTTCTTTGGTGCCCGAGATGGGCAGACGAGCGTAGGGAGCTACGAGTAGCCGCAGGCGATAGGTCGGGAGATATATCCTACCTCTTAGGAAAATGGGGTTCGAAAAAGGACATCAGGACAGGGCAGTTATTAGATGGCCCGAAAGAGAAATGGAAGCCGGATCTAGCAGTTGTCAAGGCTACCATCCGATTTCTGGAGAAAACAGGCAGGTTGACCTACCAACAAGAGGTTATACAGGCGGTATAAAGGATGGATAACTCTCACACTCACCCTGAGCAAAGGCAACGAATTCCATTTGTAAGTAAGGTCACTCTTAGGGATGGCTCATACGGACACCGTGAATAGCCTGACAGAATCAATCAATCAATCAATCTATACTACTTAGCCTAAGTGACATTGCTGTGCTCCGCCATTCTTCTTGGACCTTGCGGACACAGAGAATCGAAGGCCTCGTCTCTTTGGGCGGCATTCCGGTCGGGATCTTCAGTGTTTTCCAAGCCGCGTGCCACACTGACTTGACGGACGATGTCGATCGTTGAGCGAGAGATGGGGCAATAGACCTAGGCGGGCTAGTGTCTCCAGGCCATTTGTTCGATTTAATGAGACCTTCGTGGTTGTGTCGGCTCCGTTCCAATCTCTGTCGCTCTTACAGCGCTTGTTTGAGCATTTACTGCGACGCAGCCGTGAGTCGCCTATCTATTACTCGACTGAGATGGAGTCAACGATCAAACATTTCGAATTCGCCAGCCCCGCGCTGGATCGCTGGCCACTCTTCTCCAGTCGTTGTTTGCAAATGTACAGATACATTCTCGGGAGTGCTTCGCCAGTGGTTCGCTAGCGTTTCGCCTGGAAATGCATCCCGAGGCTGCGATGCCATCATTCTCAAGTCCGCCATTTTTACTGCGTTTGTACTCCTTGAACCGAGCATAGTTGAGCTACGCTCTCCTCGAAGGGCCATGCCACCAGACCTTTGCTTGTGCTATCGCGTCCGTCCTTGACCCTAGCTCTTTCCGATCTTTTCAAACTTTAACCATACTTTCATAGCACACACTTGTCTTCCACTAGCAACATTGATGCTTATTTCCTCCTTGTCGTTTGGTTGAATGACTTTCTCCCAACCAGCATTTGTCCTCGTAGAGACTGAAGAGGACTCCTCCTTCCCGACTGCAGTCATCTTCATGTCTTCGTGGATTTCGAAAATATGGACTTCGATGAAACTCAGAACTCCTTCGAGAGCTTGGTCGCTCATCTCAGCATAGTGCGACGCGTCGGTACGATCGCGTTCGGTTGCTGCAGCTTCTGTGTACGTCGGGGTTGATTCGAGTGTTGTGTATTGGACAGCTCGTGATGTCTTCAAGCACAAATCACAGGTTCGCGTGTCAAATGACAACATAGCCGCTGTTAAGAACACAGTGTCGTATGGTGGGAAGGTATCGCGGGGTCGATCGTTCGGGAAAGCTTTTCCGATAGATTTTCGACTTTTGCCGACCAATGCGAAGCTCTGGAAAAATGGATATTGAGACATGTATGGGTAAAACACCAGATATCAGCCTGACTTTTCAAACAGACTTGCTAGCTCGAATCAAGTCCAAGTCTTGACATCATCTCCCATGCATAATTCGAGCTCACCGACAGCATCACAACTCCATCATCTTGCGATGGGTTGCTCGGCATGAACACTCGCACTGTTTGCGTGAGTGAACCAGCTTCACCTCTCCACGTCTCCGAACTGCACAATCCCGCGTACAATGTATCCAGTAAGTTACCGATTTTCTCTCTCTCAGCTCCTGTGAAAGACACGTACCTGCGACTACCTAGTACGTCTGACAAAATCTATCTTAGTTGTGGTTTCGGAATGTTGGCGACGGACGAACTTACCTTGCAAGTTCGACTGTGTCTGGCTGTGGGTATTCGAACTCGTAGTGACACAGAATCTGTCTTTTTCATGCTTGTCATGTGCTAATGTAATCAGCTCCTCCTCTTACTAGCTGTTCGTGGGGTGACTTACCTGCCAGTACATTCACCAAGCGCTGACGTATGCTAATTTGCGTTTTTCTAAGCTCACACAGAACGACTTCGAAAAACGTGGTCGCTGCCAGCTCTGCCTCTGCCTCGGACAACACCAATAGACGCCGGAACTCCCCATCTCGCATCGATCTCCCTCCCTTCCATACAGTCGGTGGATATGCTATCATGAACCTGATTAAGTACTGAGGGTCCATGGCTTGCAAGAGTTCACACCTGCGTATTATGGATTTCTTGTTGCGCTGATTGTGCTTTCCGTGTGGAGTAAAGCTCGCGCTTGTTGTCACAATTAGCACTTTGACATTCGATGCAAAGTGTGGAGGCAAGGTGTCTTTGGAGATAGCTTTGCGGACGTGTGCATCGCCTTTCTCCTTTCTTTCCACGAATTCTGTCATTATGAGAAGTGCTCACACTGTAGCAGGAGAATAGTATGCCAGCCAATCAGAATTTTTAGGCTCGCTGAGCCGAGCACAATCGACAGAGTCAGCGTGGTGGGTAGTGAGGAGAGTGAGGAGAGTGAGGAGAGTGAGGAGAGTGAGGAGAGTGAGGAGAGTGAGGAGAGTGAGGAGAGTGAGGAGAGTG
>JAKLNG010000011.1:0-310580 GCA_022814565.1 Phaeophleospora eucalypticola
AGTTAAGAGAGTTCGTATTAACTAAATACTTAGTATAAGTAACCTTATACTAGAAATAGCAAACCTATAGGTTCTAGGTAGATATAATAATATCCTTAGACTCTATTTTTAACGTCGTATACTACTATTTTACTCTTAATACGCCTAGTAGATATTAGTAAACTTATAAATTCTAGATTCTATTCTTAATAGAGCTATTAAAAAACTCTTTAATAGGTATAATAACTCGTTAGATAGTATTACTACTATCTATAATAAGTATAGCTAGCCTATTATAATTAGATAATAGGAATAGTATTCCCTTATATATAGCCTAAGCCTTTAGAAACCTACCTTCTAGATTATAAAGACTAGATATAGAGTTATATTAAGTAGTATATATATTAGTCTCTATTAGAATTAAATTAAATTAATATATACGTAATAGTAAACTTACCTTATATCCTATTAAAAAGGTAGACTACTCTACCTTATTCCCTTTACTTTATACTAGTATCTAATTCGTTTATAATACTTTATTACTTAATCTCTTTATAACTCTATCTTTAATTATTCTACCTAAAGTAGGTACTACCTTTAAGAAGTATACTATAAATAATTAGTATAGGAACTTTAAAGTTAAACTCGATACTTATAATATACCTATTCCTATATTATTAGCCTAATATCTAGTAATATTAGATAAATATTATCTATAAACTATTCTATACTTCCTTTCTAAATTATTTCCTATAAGACTTAAGGCTACTTAAAGTCCTTCTCTATTAGTCTTATAGTATAGATCTAGATACTTCTACTCTAATACTTATATATAGGTACTATATACTAGTTACTTAGATAAATAGAGTATAGTTCGGATTTAATATAGTTAGAGTTACTACTATAGTTACTATTAATATAGGAATAACTATCTTATTTATATAGATTATATACTAGTATATAGGCTTTATTATAAGGTAGCTACTAGTAATTTATTCTAAGATAATATTAGATAGTATTAGGGTAGGTAAATATATAGGCCTAGAGAACTAAGATAAAATTAGTATACTATAAATACTATAGCTAAAACGATTCTCTTACCTATATTAGCTAAGAGACTAACTCTAGGTACTATGTTTAATAGTAAGAAAGCTACTTATTCGATATCTTAGAAGTAATTATTAGGCTTTAAATATTAGTAACTATTACGATAAGTACTACCTTTCTCTATCAACTTATATTACGATCTAAGGTTAATTACTCTACTCTTCTTAAAGGGTATTACTTATATAGCTAAATAAAAGTATTATTAAAGATATTAATTAGGGCTTTCGCGATATCTTCTAGTTTAATAACCTATATATAGAGTAGCTAAGTTAGATACTTACTATTCTTAATAGTATTAAATAGATCCTTTATATAGTAGTCTAGCTCTATACCTATAAGGCGAAGGGTAGTAGCTATATTAAGAGTCTTAACTCTATTCTCTAGCTTTAAGTACTATTTAATATAGATAAGACTACTATCGGCTTTATTAAGTATATATATATAGATACTATATCTAGTAATATAATATAGAGAAGCTAGGATACCTTACTAACTAAAGAGCTATATTAGAGTATAGATACCTTCTAGATTATTAATATAATAGTCCTAGAACATAGTATTATCTAGAACGTTCGTCTATAGGTGTTTTTTATAGCTTCTATTTATACTTAGAAACTTAATTAGATCTTATAGGAAGAAGACTAGTAAGTTATTAAAGACGAAATTATAGTTACTCTCTTCTATATAGAACTTAATTAACTATCCTCTTATATCGTAGATAGTATCTAATAATCCCTTCTCTCCTCTAATAGTTAAGATCCTAGTTATATATTAGGTTTTCTTCCTAATTCCTATAAGAAAGTAAGTATTAGTAAGATCTAAAATATCGTCGAGAATCTTAAAGTAGCTAAAAGCTCGTATAGCTTTAGTATATACTATACTTTTTTATATTAGCTATTAGATAAATTAGAATATTAAGACTTAGAACTCTACTACTTAGGAATACGTTCGTAAGAGAAGTAGGTAAGTACCTTAATTAATTATATATTACTTAGGATAGCTAAACTACTATTACTAGACTATAATCTAACTTACTAAGATAAGCTAGGGTCTATTATTAGTAAAGCTAAAGAGATAGTATTATAAGAGAACTAACCTTTAGCTAGTATATAGAGTAGGTCGAAGAATATACTAAGCTACGTACCTTATTAGTATATATTCGAAACTTATTTAAGAGATTCTACTAGTACTATTTTAAAAGAGATCCGATATAAATTAGTTTTAAAAACGATATTCTAACTAGACTAGAGAGAAGGAAAATAAGGCTAATACTAATATAGGTTAATAGATTATAGAAGTAAGATATCTACCTCTTAGATAAGAATAGTATCTATAGTAGGTTACTTATAATAGCTATTATTAGGTATCTTATCGAGTAATAGAGCTAAGTAAGCTTTTCTATTTTAGCTAAAGGAGTTACTCTACTATAGACTAGTAGATTTACGCTTTAGGATAAGCTAATAGGCTATAGCCTAAATAGAACGTAGGATTACTTTTCGTTAAATTAAAATTATAGTAATACGTAAAATTAGAAAATTAGTACTTTACCTACTACTTCTAGAGATAACTTTAATACTATCTACTATATTTAGCGGACTATCCGTAGTAAGTACATTTCGATATTAGGTCTTAATATCGTTACTTTATTATTTATATCCTATACTTAGCTCTAAGCTTACTACGTATACTAACTACCGTTATATAATAATTCCTACTACGTATTCGTATCTAGATCCTAATCTAAGTCTAGCGCGGCCTTATTTAAAGCCGCCTAATCTTTACTTATAAGCGACATATTACTCTAATTACTATGTTTTAATAACTACCCTAAGTTTTCTTTATTCTTACTAAATATAAAACTCGGAAATACGATCTATTAGATATTCGAAGGGTAGTATAGCTCGTTAGAGTTAAGGCTAGCCTTTTCCTAGTATTTATCCTATACTTATCTAATAAATTTCTAGGTCTCTTAGCTACTAGTATCTAGAAGGGGCCTAATATCGGGTTCTCTGTCTTTATTTAAGATTACCCTACTACTAAAGCTATCTTAGCTATATATAGACAAAGCTAGATCGATTAACTTACGTGTCTCTAGTATAAATTCTAGATGTAGTAATTCGTCTAAGTTAGTAATTAAAGCTATAGTACTATAAAGTAGCTAATAACGACCTAGCTAGTACTAGTACTAGAGCTAGAAGTTATTTCGTTAGGTAAGTTATAGAAAACGATAAAGATATTCTCGATACTTTATTATTACGCTATAGAAAGTTAGCTTCCTTACTTCTTACTTATCAAATATAGATAGGAGTAACGAACTTTAGTTGTCGTTAGTATAGTAAGTTTAAGAGGCTATGTTATCGTAGTAGTCTATATATAATAGTATATAGCTTAGCTACGTATATTAAGAGAACCATTTCTACTAATTCGGGGAAGTAGGGACTAGTAGTAGACTCCGGACTTAGGTAGCTATTAGAGGTATTCTTACTATTACTAACCTACTCCTAAGTAGATATTTCTAACTTATACCTTTATAAGTTGATCTTAATACTATCTATAATTTTAAGGATCTTCTCTAAGTTATATTCGTTAAGTATACGTTTATAAATAGCGAGTAAAAATATACTAGAGTATTTATAGAATAGGTACTTACTAGTAATAAAAAGAGAAACTAGAGGGTCGTTTCCTTTTTACGCTAGGTAAGATAAAGAGTCTTCGTAAGAGCCGAGTAGTAACGCTATATCGATTAGTTTTACGTTATACCTACTATTAGGCATTAGTAGTAGTAGGCCTACTATAAAAGTAACTTATATATCGATCGTAACTAGCGTCTACTATAAATTACGTTATAGTTAGTACTCTAACTCTAAAAGGTTACTATACTCTAGTAGATCTTAATATAATCCTAAAGAACTAGTTAGGTTACGAATCCGTAGTATAATTAAGGTCTTTAACTTACTAAGTACTTAAGTAACTCGGTAAGTAATACTAATAAAAGAGTAGTAGGTTAGTAGCTACTCTTCTCTTAGCTATATTATATCTATAATAAGAAATATAGCTAAAGACTAGAGTAAGGGAACCTAGGGAAAGTTACTTAGGCGAATTACGGAGATTACTATTTTATAAAGCCGTAATAATAGTCTCTCCCTACTCCGATACCTAAAGGTCTACTATAATCGACTTTACGAGTATACTATACTTCCTACGAAGAGAACTACGATAAATAGAGATAAGAAGTACGTCGAGTAATTAAAGTCATATATTACGCCTACTTTCCTATAAAAGGTTAATAAGACGTATCTATAGTAATTAAAATCGACTTACTAATTATATAGTTACTATACTTCTCGAAAGAATACTATAATGTCTACTATAGGTATTATCGAATAGAAGCTAGTTATATACGACTAAATTAGTAAATAGCTTTACTCGCGAGAAGGAAGCTCGCTTAGAAGCTTATTTATAGAATTACTAGAGCTAGCGGATTAAGGGGCGTAGTCGAAGAAAGACTATATTAGCGCTCGAGGAAAGATATTACTATACTACTAAC
The DNA here is from genome assembly GCA_022814565.1 of Phaeophleospora eucalypticola. Classification (NCBI taxonomy): domain Eukaryota; kingdom Fungi; phylum Ascomycota; class Dothideomycetes; order Mycosphaerellales; family Mycosphaerellaceae; genus Phaeophleospora; species Phaeophleospora eucalypticola. The sequence goes on from JAKLNG010000011.1 coordinate 4,634, forward strand.
TACCTATTATATTACTACTATTACTACTAGTAATTAGACTCGTAGAGTATGTTCTTAATAGATTAACCCTACTTTCCTTAACGTAATATATACTCGGCTACTATTATACTTATAGAAGCTTATTAATTAACGATATCTAATAATTAATTAGAATAAAGGTTATTATAGATATATAAGTATAGTAACAAACCTTATTACTAATTAAGGTAAAGTATAAAGGAGTTAGATACCTACTCTTCGTCTAAGAGCTATTATATAGATATCTAGAATAAGATACGTTTTTATTAATAGGCATATATAAACTATCGCTAGATTTAGTAAGAGGGGACGTTGGGATAGGCGCTATAAGTAATAGAGTTAGTCATAGGGGCTGAGGTAATTAATAGTATAAGATGTTATACTAAGCTCGTTAATTAGACTGCCTAAGTACTATATTCGAGACGATATGTTTACATTCCTCGTAACGACCGCTAGCGTTTTATCTGGAAGTCGTTAGAATCGAATTTGGACCTACGCTCTTTCCTAAATGTACCGATAATCGTTACTCCCTTAGAACTAGTGTTTCTAAAAGTATACTCGTAACGTAGCTTCTATCTAACGTAGCGGGAGCATATAGGCCTGACCTACGAAGCGTGCATTAGCCTACGACACGGAGAGTGTAACACGCTACACGCTTGCGAGACTTGCCTTGTCGTAGCTTAGTTTGCGTCGGGCACAGTATATACACGCCCTAGGAGGTCGGCGCCGGCCACTAGACGAGGCCCCCGAAGACGAAGGCTACATGTCGAATAGACTCCAACCTGGTCCGAATGACCATCACACTCTGTCGGCTGAGCTGTGGCTCGGAGAAGAGGATGATATACCATTTTGGAGCTGTTATCAGGATGGATGTGGTGAGCGGATGGAATGCGGATGCTTGGACTTGCCGCTTCAAGAGTCGGCACCGCCAACTGATTGGGCTTAGTGCTCATGTACTGCCACCTCAATTGAGTAAAGCGCATTACCAAGGCACACAGCCGTCAAATCCCGGTGCTACGAGCTTGTTGATGCGACATCTGATAGAGCTGTTCCTTGATTTTCCAGTTCAACGAAGCAGATCTTGCAACACCTGAGACTGAGCAAGCTGTACCAGTGGGTCTATTCGGGCAGAAGCAAGGATTTCGCGCTCTCCGCCTCAGCGTAGAGCTGCAGGCGAGCTGCTCTGGATGACTATTGCGGATTCCTGGTTGCGGACGTCCTCGGAATCCATGTCAGCATCGGATATGGCTTACCAAGAGAGAACAGGACGCCAGACTGCTGAATGTCTTTCAGCTGGCCTGGGAAGCACGAATGCTGTGACGGGCCCGACGATGGTTTCGCAGAAGACGTGATGCTGACCCAGACGTCGCTTCCTCGCAGGAAGGGTTGAAATCTCGATATAAAGGGGCATGATGGGAGTGCCATAGATTGGCATTGGTTGGAACAGGAACCTCGCTCAAGACCAGTGTCACATCTCATTCAAGGGATATTTTTCTCCTCCCTCCTGCTGGACACCAAGACTCCCACCATGGCGATACAGAACAACTCCCACTTCGACTTTGTCGTCGTCGGGGGTGGCACAGCCGGCAACCTCGTCGCTGGCCGTCTGGCGGAGAACCCAAATGTCCGTATCCTGGTTGTTGAAGCCGGCCCAAGCAATTCCAAAGACAACGAGGAAGTTCGGACCCCAGCAGAGGCTATGAACCTCCGTGACTCCAAGTATGACTGGCGCTACAAGACTACCATGATCAATCGGGAGGACTACGAGAGAGTGGAGAAGCCAAACACCAGAGGCAAGACTCTCGGTGGAAGCTCTGCTCTCAACTACTTCACCTGGGTGCCTGGCTCCAAGGGGACCTTCGACATGTGGGAGGAATTCGGCGGCAAGGAATGGACCTGGGAGCCTCTGAAGCCGTATCTCCGCAAGTCGGCCACCTATCATGACGATGAAGGCAATTACTCGAAAGAGCTCAAGAAGATCGGAACTGATGGCCCAATTCCAATTGCCCACTCAGCGTTGATTCCCGAGATGCAACCATTCCGGGATCTTCTCACCAAAGCATGGAAGTCGACTGGCCAGCCGATCACTGAAAATGTCTTTGATGGCGACATGCATGGCTTGACACACAGCGTCAACTCCATCTTCCAGGGTCGTCGATCAGGTAGTTTCCTGTGCTTGGTGGACAAGCCAAATATCACTGTCCTAGCAGACGCCCATTCCAAGAACCTCATCATCGACAACACCGAGAAGACGGCCAAAGGTGTGACAGTCATCACCAACTCAGGCAGCGAGATGAGCTTCTTTGCTGATCGTGAGGTCATTGTCTCGGAGGGTGTATTTGAGAGTCCGAAGCTGTTGATGCTGAGTGGTATTGGCCCAGAGGCTGAGCTGAAGAAGCACAACATACCAGTTTTGGTCAACTCTCCTCATGTTGGCAAGAACTTGCTCGACCATCCTGGTGTCCCATTCGTACTCGAGGTTAAAGACGGCTACGGGATGGACGACTACATCCTACGCCCAGGAACAGCTCACCACAAGAAGGCTTTGCAAGCTTACGCCAACAAGCATGGTGGGCCGATGGGCTCTGGGTTCCTTGAAATGGTCGGCTTCCCACGTATCGACAAGTATTTGGAGAAGAGCCCTGAGTATCGCCAAGCAAAGGCTTCAAACGACGGCAAAGATCCATTCTGTCCACACGGTCAGCCACATTTCGAGCTGGACTTTGTCTGTCTCTTCGGCAGCGCTTTCCAGTGGCACTATCCTACGCCAGCCAAGGGAAACTTCATGACAGTTATGGTGGATCTTGTTCGTCCGGTATCTGAGCCGGGCGAGGTGACCCTCAACAGCGCCGATCCGTTACAGCAGGCGCACATCAACCTCAACTACTTCAACAACGAGCTGGACGTCATCGCCATGCGTGAAGGTATTCGTTACGCATACGACATTCTCAAGCACGGCGAAGGCTTCAAGGATGTCGTCGTTGGGGAGTATCCTTTCCCAATGCCGCTGCACGACGACGTATTGATGAAGAGGACTGTTCTTGATCGTTCGCAGACCTCCTTCCACCCTTGCGGCACAGCTCGTCTTTCGAAGAACATCCAGCAAGGCGTGGTTGATGCCGGATTGAAAGTGCATGGCGTGAAAAGCCTGCGAGTCATTGATGCTTCATGCATACCAGTGATTCCAGATTGCAGGATCCAAAATTCGGTCTATATGGTGGCGGAAAAGGGTGCCGATGCGATCAAACGCGATCATGCGGACTTGTACAAGTAGACACGCTGATGGACACTGAAACCAGTTCACTGGCGGTTCCCTTTCCCCCTCAACTTTGTACCTATTTCCACGTCAGCTTCACCTTGACTCTCGTATGAATCCTCTGGCTCAAATTCCTCGTGGTGATTCGTGGCATCGTTCATCACGCAGTGTTCTCATTCGTTTCTGCCACAGCTCCGCGGGCATTTCGGGAGAGAATTCCGACTTGCAGTCATCACGCTGTCTTCTTGCGGCATCAATCGATCGAGGGCCTGGCCTTAAGGACACGCCGCTACTGGGGGACCATGGCACATTCCGAGCGGCAAAAGTCGAACGAAGAAATCCCCGTATATTGAGCTGGAGTTCGAGACTGGCGGCCGAAACACGCCAATCAGGAAAGTCTTCGCCAACGAAGCCTCCCTCTCCTACAGCCACATATTCGACCGACGTGCCACTCCAACAAGCAAGCCGGCCCTATATGTCCTCCCGGCAACATCCAGAAGGGTCGCGAACAGGCGAGATCGCTCGACCTCACGCCGTCGACGATGCCAAGCAGGACAAGCACCTCGATTGCACGTGAAAGAGGCTTTGCCGAGATCCTAACAACCCTTCCGCCTCCGCCTTCTCCACAAACCTGGGGCAGCAAGTTCTCGAAGCGGTTGGGCAATTTACTACTGACGCCGTACCGCAGGATGCTACTGCAAACCATTGCGGCCGTTCGTCATCCCGGGGACCATCGTATGCAAAACGCTGCTTAGCCGATCCTCACGATACCGTTCATTTGGAACAGGGTAATATCCGTCGAGCATACGAAGGTTTCCTTCGACGTCAAGTGCGGCTCAAGCTCTAGTCAGCGACAAAATTGAACTTTTGCTCTGTCGATCACCCCGCTCATGTGCAGCGATGTAAGATACCTGCCGCATTTGGCCGGACCCGAATCCGCTTTTACCGTTTGCTTATACTATTTGGGTCTATACCGGCGAATCACAACAAATTGCAACCTGCTGACAGTTGCGTGTTACGCACATGGCTTTGGCTGTACACTTGTAGCGGTGCCTATATTATCTGGGGTCGACCAAGTCGACGATCTTCTTCACCCATCCTTCTACACAAACAACGACCAACATGAGGTGTTCAGCTCTTTTTCTTTATCTCAATGGCGCTGCGGCGTTCCCGGCCGTCATGGAGGCCATGGCCAAGGGCGAGGCCGCTGATATTGCCGAGCGTGCGGCACAGCCAGGCAGCGGGTGCAGTGTGAACGCGGAGTGCAATCGCAAGATTCCCGTGTCCAACGCAGACATCAAGTACGACCCAAAGAACCCTACAGCCGCACAAAAGGCCAGCGCAGCTCGCAACCACTGCGGTGCCCTGGTGCCCTGCACCATCTTCAACGCCCAGGAGCAGTTTGTTTCCACCGACGGAGCAAATGCCTACCAAGCGCCAGGACCGAACGACATTCGAGGTAATTACTGAACCATATCGATGAACATGCAGTCACTGATCAAGTCACAGGCCCATGCCCAGGTCTCAATGCCGCGGCCAACCACGGATACCTGTCCCGTAACGGTGTCCAGTCTCTTCCAAAGACCATCGCGGGTCTTGGTCAAGCTTACGGAATGTCCCTGGATCTTGCAGGATTCTTGGGAGCTTACGCCATTGCAATCGACGGCGATTTGAGCTCTCTCACCTGGTCGATCGGTGGCCCACAGCCAGGCATTCCTCTCGTCGACAACGGACAAGGTATCTCTTGGTCGCACAACAAGTATGAGGGAGACACCTCTATCGGACGCTGTGACGCTTTCGTTAACGACGGCGATGCCCACTCCCTCAGCACTACCCGTTTCGCCTACGCCATGGAGGAAGGTATCAAGGACGACCGTCTTGACATGGACAAGTTCGCACGCGCTATGGCCAAGAACACCCACCGCTCGATCCAGCAAAACCCATACTATTTCACCGGTCTTTTCTCGACAACTTTGGTCGCACCAGCTGCGTACAACTTCGTCATTGCCATGATGTCGAACCACACCGCTGAGCAGCCTGACGGATACCTCAATGAGGCCATGTTCACCCAATTCTTCGGTATCTCTGGCAAGTACCCCAACTACAAGTGGAAGCCAGGTCAGGAGAGCATCCCAAAGGTATGTGGACGTCGTCATTCTGAACTGCGATAAATATACTGACTTGTACGCAGAACTGGTACCGTCGCCCGCGTACCCAGCCATACACCGCTGCCGCCGGTGTCTTCGGTGACCTTCTCGCCGAGTTTGCCGCCTACCCAGACACCTTTAGATTCGGTGGTAACACTGGGGGTGTTAACACGTACACTGGCGTCGACATCTCCAACTTCACTGGTGGTGTCTACAACGGACAGAATCTGTTTGAGGGCAACAACTTCGCTTGTTTCATCTACCAGAACATCCAGATGGGTCTGCCAGATGTGCTCTCGGCCAGCCCCTTCTCGACCGCGGCCTTCAATCTCCTCAACAAGCAGCTTGGACCTATCTTCGGCGCCTTCAGCTGCCCACAGATCTCCAAGTTCAACGACAACAACTTGCCACCATACCCAGGCAGGAAGTACCAGCCCAAGGCCCCGGCCGGTGCTCGCCAGAACTGTTAATCGCATCAAATAAAAGGGAGGAGCGGACGAGTCTTCAAAATTCTAGTCTTGCATTGCTACTGGTCGCTTTGAACGTCTCGTACTACTCTGTAAATTGATGTAAAAATGGAAACGTCTTTCATTTTCCAACCTGACTTAACTTCAGCTCTCTTCACATGCCCAATCTACTATTTTTGTCATCGAATTTGACAGAGCAATCACCTTGCCAAGCAGGCGAGTCAAGACAAGCCTCATGCAAATCACTCGTCTTGTTAGTGACCTTGGCACATCATAGAGCACTCTACTATGGATTCACACTTCATCAACACAGAGCAGTTGAGCTCCAACTTGCAAAGTGACAGTCTGCCCTGTAAATTTTCCCGTATTTACCGCTGTTGCCGTAATTTGGGTTCAAAGAGCAGAGCAACTGTCGGCCACCTACGTGATCCTCCTTTGCGGTAGCGCCGCCACGGCGAGTGACGGCAGCGTACATGGAAATCTCTCCATCCAGTCTAGTGGGTCAAAGCCAAAGTCTAGACAGCCGAATGGCGCTCGGCTGATTGTCAGCGTTCTTTCCCCTCCTGATCTGCATTTGCTCCAAACATCCACTGCGGAGAAGTCTGGGGAAGAAGTACTCTTGTACAGCAGACAGCATCGGTGACAGAATCTCATCAGAAATCACACCCTACTACTTCGTCGCTATCATTCGATTGTTCTCTTCGTTGGTGCGACAACATGCATTGGCTTATACCCGTCGCGACACATTCTATCTCCAGCCTCTATGCACTTTTGAGCCAGACGATCACTCCAGCGGCTCTCGGAGTTAGCATAGCATTGGCTGCTGGACAGTCGTTCCATCTCTGGGGTGGATTCTACATTGCCTTTGCTGTATTCTTCATCACAAGCATAGCGAGCATCACAATTGCTCGCTTCAATGGAACTTCGACGTCGAAACGGACAGCAAAGAGCCTGCTGGCAAATGCTTTGCTGGCAGCGTCACTGGTCCCGCTACACCACTACTACCTGAAGCGGCGGCTGACTTTGGTGAAATGGTTTCACATCCACCGAGCACCTGCTGGCTGCCTGCCGATTCCATCACCTGGGTTTACCTACCCTATGAACTACAATCCTCTTGATGCCCTGGCAAACCAACTTCCGTGGGGAATCGTGGCCAGCTATGCCGCGGCAACGGCAAGCTCCTTGAACTTTGCTCTCGGTGGGAAGAAAGGGCTGTCAATCTTCAATATCTCGGTCGCGAGTCTTGGTGCGACGGTTGTTGCTCTCGCGGCAGGACACATGCTGCCGATGTGTGATGGGCGTGTGCCCGGAGCAGAAGAAGTGATGCAGAGCGTTGATCGCAGCGTCGCCTGGGAGGAGCGAACAGAAATGACCTGGTCTGATCAAGCCAGATATCAGAAACTTCCTGCATTTTTGACCCTGATTGGAATCGTCACAATCCTTTTTGAAGATGCCATTACCCGGCAGCTCATGAAGAAGTCAGCAACTCCCAAGCCGAAATTGGCGGGAGCGGATTCGAAAGGCAAGAATTCTGCAGCGAGAAGCAAAGGCCAAGAAGTCAGCGCGGATACCGTTGATCTGGCGAGCTTCTACACCAACGCTTTGATAACCAGCAGCGTAATTGTCGGCATGGCGCTGTGGAGCTATCTTAGTTGGGGGTTGATTGAGGCAGCAAAAACCTACTATTTCTCGCAAAAGGAGAGCGCGGAATCAGTCCAAAGCTCATAAAGCTCGTCAACCAACGGAGACTTGATGTGTAATGGGAAATAAGATAGCGATGTCCATCAAATTCTGAGCACTCCCTGCGTGATGCTTTAGCGCAATGTGAAGTGATAGGACAAGGATCCCCCGGCTCTGAGTATACCCCAGCACGACGTGGGACAATGCGTCACGACTGCAGGCCCAAATTTCTCCGTCTCACACGAGCATCTCTTCTTCTGATCACTACCAACACGACCACCACTTCGCATCGATACTCCATCAAGGGAATACATCGAGATTTTGCTATTCTCTCATACCTATGCCCCATTTTGTGTCTAGACTGCCCGGGCCCAGGCAATTCGACTGTAGACACTCTGGAAGCAGGACCACTTGAAGAGAGGCTTAGATCCCCTACAACATCCTTTCAATTGCCCTCGATGCATTGTCGTAAGGCATATAAGGAAGCTTCCGCCATGACATCTTGACGCAATGAAGCACTGCAGATTATAACTTCGACTGTCAAGACAGCTGCAGACTCACACAGCAATTAAATGTTGCTACCGACCCTCTTCCAAACTTTGCAGTAAGAGCCGCCAGGATATAGCAAGACCGTCAGCCGATGGGGCTTACAAAAAGATCTCCCTGCAATCTATTGAGCGGCTAATGACAAGCGACTCAGCTCTTGCTTCCGAAGCAGCGACTGTAGCTTCAGGTCTCCTCGCTTCAGCCGCACCACACAAGCGAAGCTGCCAAGAACCCGTCGTGAACGCTTTGGATGCACATGGCGCTGATGCCTGTCGCGTTAGGCCTTCATGGTGCGATGCGGCCTCGAAATAGAGGCAGTGCTGAGAGTAATAGTCTGGCTTTTTCTTGAAGCTGGTCCTGATCTGTGGTTGTCGGAAATCAATACTGACCTTTCAGGAATACGAAACCTCTTGGCGACGCCACGGCGGTGGCAGGGCGCAAGCAGTTTGCATTCGCGACACAAATTCGACCAATCCCGTCCCGCCAAAATCTCGCTACCCATGAATTAGGATGTCTTGGTATTCAAGAGTCACGCGAGCGCGAGAAGCCCTCAGGCGCAGTCATGGATGATCGACTTCCTACACCGGTCGACTATCATTGGGGCTGAAGCGCACGGTTGACGGAGAAAACAGATTTAAGGCATCATGGGCCCACTTTCGCATGACCATGTGCAACTCAGACCACGGCAACAATTCTCATTGAACAACGATTCCAACGATGCAGCTTTTCGCTACTTTCGCTCTCGCAGCCCTCGCGGCAGTTGAAGCGTCCGCTTCTCTGCAAGCCTTCCACAAAGCCACTCTCGTCGATCTCCCCTCGACTTCGAAGCGCGATTTGATCCAGCGGCAATCTTGCCAGGGCACTTGCGAGCAATGCTTCGGCAGCGGGTACATGGAATGTCCAGACTCCAACTACTACTGCTACAAGCCCGGCGATCCTACCTACGGCCTTGACAGCTGCCAGAGCGGATCGAGCACTGGCGGCTCAGGCAGCGGCGTGACCTGCGAAGCTAGTTACGGCGCAAACTACAGAGAGTGTCCAGGCTTCAGCAACTATCCCAACTCTTGCTACGACTCCACTATCAGCTCTGGTACTGAGGCATGCTACGGAGACGGAACGACGACGGACTTTTGCACCGAAGGAAGCAGCTGCAGCACCTGCTTTGGCTCCGGGTATCAAACTTGTCAGGATGACTCAGGCTACTGCTACCAGCCCGGCAACGCTACTTCGTGCTGCCCTTCAACATGTGATGCTGCCGGTGGAGCCGCCGGCGGCTCTGCGGGCCCCGGTTCATCGAGCGCTGCAAGCGCTTCCACTTCTTCAAGATATTCTGTCTCCTCAACCGCTTCCTCGAGCTCGGCGTCAAGCTCAAGCTTCTCCGCAACACAGATGACCTCGCAAGCCACCATGACCATGTTCTCATCCAGCCCAGCGACATCTTCCGGCGCAGTAGCTACTGGCGCCCTTAGCGGCGACGACTCTACCAGCTTAGCTACACCATCTGTTGAGCAGCAGACCGGTGCTTCTAGTGCCGATAGCCTTACTGCTCCTTTGGCTGCAATTATACTTCCTGTGCTGGGTTGGCTTATTGGAATATTCTAAGTACTCAACTCCGCGCCGCTCAAGCTCATTCCAGAGAGGCATGGACGTGTATGGAAGAGGTGATTTAGCAGGGCATTGGCACTTTCTGGAGTGGGAGAAGGAGGAATTGATCAATAGGGATGTGAGGGCCTCGACTGCCATTCATGTTTGTCGATACCCCTACGGCTTCTAAGGATCATGTATGTAATGCGACAGCCTACAAACCTTCTATGGAGAAGAAAACAACTGCTGCGAAGCTTTCAACTGTCATTGTCTCACCTTTCCAAAGCCACGCAATAGGTCCAACTAAAGTGTGGATGCAAGCTGAGAGCCTCCATCTCCACGCCTGCGCATTTCTCGTCTAGTAATTTGTCGTGGGGCCAGTCGGGGAGTACTTGTACCCCGGGAACTGGTCATAGAGACCCACATCAAGTCTTCCAAGCTCTGGACAGCTGAGCCCTCCAAGGATCGGACCAAGATACTTGTCGATCAGGTCTGTGACTGGGGCCAGATCGTTGATGGCTTTGTTCAAAAAGTCTGGGATGCCTTGTTGAAGCAGTTGGAAAGCGAAACAGGCAAAGTTGTCGCCCGCGAACAGACTGCCAGCGTCCAAGACCCCGTTGGAAAGGTTCGCAACGCTCAGTCCTGTGAAGATGTTGACTTTGCCCGTATTGCCACCGAATTTCAGCGTAGATGGATACTGTCGACCGTTTCAGCATACCTTCAAGAACTAGCAACTGCTCAACTCACGGCAAGGTATCCCAGTGCAACGTCGCCAACAACGTCTTCTGCCTCATACGGTGCGTATGATGGCCGACGATACTGATACGAGAGTGTCAGCAGCGTTCTGCGACATGTTATTACCAAACATACCCAGTCCTCCGGCACACGTTCTTGTCCCCTCAGCCATTTGAAACTTCCACGCTCGCCCTCGATTTCAAAGAAGGATTTGAAATTGTAGCCATCCAGGTAGCCCGATTGCACCTCTTCACTGTGGTTGCTCATGAGATTGATCACCTGCGTCTCCCGTCAGCATCTGTCGATTGCAGGGAAAGGAAGAGACGAAGATCCTACAAGATTATAAGCTGCTGGGACAACAACCACTGTGGAGAAAGCGCCGGTGAAGTAGTAGGGATTGTTTTGAATCGACCCGTCCTGAGCTTCTTCAAATTTCGACCTAAACTTGTCCAGTGTGTAACGGTCCGAACCATCATTGACCGCGATGTCATAGAATTGCTGAAAGCGAGTGACGTTCAGGGAGTGTGCATCACCGCCGTTGAGATATGCATCACCACGACCAATCGATGAGTCTCCTTCGTAGTTGTTGTGGGAATACGAAAGACCCTGCCCAGTGCCGAGAAGAGCCCCTAGAGATAATCAGTCAATATCTAAAAGTTCTTGGAAGTACATACCGGTAAGCTCATGCTGCGGCAAGGGTCCGCCAATTGACCAAACTCCCTCAAGAATATTGCCACCGAGAGCAATTGCATAGACAGCAAGTACTGCGGAGATTCTCGGCCCAAGATTGTAGAGTGCCCCAAGCCCGGCTATCGTCTGTTCGATGGAGGCAATCCCGTTCCTAGGGAGATATCCATGGTTGGCCGCGGCGTTGAGACCAGGACATCTGTTCGCTATCAGATAGATATACAAAGAGAAGTGATTCGGTCCTCTGATGTCGCCCGGGCCAGGTGCAATCCATTCGTGCTCTCCACTTACGGAGACATATTGGTCTGTTTTGCCGTCAGCCTGCTTGCGAGGCTAGTTGAGCCTAGGAAGTCACACCTTTTGCATCGAATGTCGGGCACAAGGTCGGTCCGCACTTGCTTTGGGCTTTCGAGATGCCCAAGTAGTCCTGACGAGTCATCAGGGATCGACGCTGTTCGTCGTGTAAGATATCGCGCCTCTTTATGGATGAGCCAATTGACTCAACGTTCTGGAGTGCTGGAAAAGCGCACGCTCCAAGAGCATACATAGAAACAAGACCAGCTTTTTTCATTGTGATGGCGTCTTTTCACAATTCAAACCGCAGTTCGTGAGGTTTCAAATGGGAGAGACAAGAAGGATCTGCGAGGGCGACATGCCGCCTTTATGCACGATTTTATGATGCTGGAGGTGTTCGTTCGACATCTTCCTCGAGATCACGCCTCAGCTGCCGTAGTTGATGCTGAAAGTTTGGGAAAAGACAGCTACACTGCAATCAGTTCAACAATTGCAGAAACTCACCGAGCAAGAGTGTCGATCAACATTGCTTTTATGAGCTCGTACCCGTAAATGCTCAATCGATGACTGGCCTTGCAACAACAAGACAGTCAAGCGCTGAGGATGTCATCAGAAATCTTCTCATTGCACCTTCAACGAAAAGAGAGGAGATCTGCAGTGTGCATCAGCAGCAAGGATGATTGTAGGTCGTTGTCCACCCTCAAAGCGTTAGCGGTACCTTTGAAAGTCTGAGCTGTCATGGCCGATTGGAGGATTTCATTGCCACATTGCGGCCTTGAAATGACCAAAATGTCTCTATTTTGCCACTCCATGAGCAGGCATCAGCTACACCATGATCTATCGCAAAGAGAAAGCGTTGAATACCAAGTCCCCCGCGCTGAGAGCTTCACATTCGAGTCCCATGTATGAGCGCTAGCTACAATAAAGTTTGTTAGACCTCATGTCGTGCTCGGCATGTCGTGCTTCGGAAGGCATATGATTGACCCTGCTAACGAATACAGGAGATGCTGATCGTACATGGAAAAGGAAGTTCCGTACAAGCGAAAACCGAAGTTGAGATGTCTAACATTCAATGAAGAGCAAATGGGCATGCACACAATGGCCAATCCAAAAGTAGCCCAAAGACCGCAGCAAGGGGAGACAAAGAAAGAAATTCACAAAGCAAGCCATGATAGCATAAGAGGTCCGGCCAACCGAACGAGGTCGAAGTCGTCTCCAACGAAGATGCAACAGGAGAGCACCACCCGGTGACATTACGATTGCGTGATCGTCGCGACGGGCAAGGTATCACCAGACGGCGAGCGTCGCTTCAAGTCCGGTCCCTCAACTTTGACACTCGTGACGAGCGTGGGAATGGCGAAGTTGGCCGAGGGAACAGAGGGAGGACCAGCTCCTGGGATGACAACGCCGGCATTATCATCGTTCTCAACATCTCGAGCTTCCTGAGTACACTTGCGGTCGCGACATGGAATCACCTGGAGATCTCGCTTTCTTTCCTCGTCCGTGAGGGGTCTTGTGACGTTCATCGAATCGTCGCGGACCAGAAGCTGCCCATTATCATCGACGACAAGCCTTCTGGAGTTCTTGGATCCTCCAGATTTAGGCTGTTGCGCTGGAGGCTGTTTGCTGTCGGCCGGATCGTCTGGTGAGGGAGGTCGCTTGTTCCCAGTATTTGCCAATCGGCGTTCTTTGCGTTTCTCCGCGTCTTGCAACAGCTCGTCAGATGGATTCTTAGCGTAACTCTCCCGCTGCTCTTCTTTCACTTTCTTGCCCATTTCGGAGTTGCTATACCAGGGATCGTTGATCAAAAGCACATATCCTGGATCTCCGGGAACAATATCTTCTGGCCAGCAGGGATTCGCTTTGAGCAGATATTCGTTTTCCTTTGTAGGCCACTCATGGAAGTCGTATTTCATGGTGAAGACGGCTCGGCTATAAGTGACTTTTTTGAAAATCGATGTCACAGTCGTGGTGTGGTCGTCCCCCTTATTCTCCTCGGAGTGAACATCAGAATCTTCCCAAGACATGAGGTCCCTATTGAGCTTCAACTGTTCGCCAGAGTAGCCCTCGCGGGCAATGCGTTGATTGTTGCCTTGACCACCATCGTTCTTAGCACAGAACGAGCCCCACAGACCAGATACACCTTCATTTTCTGAGCCGGGAAGCCATCGAATCTGCTGTCCCCATTCCGGTGAAGTCTTTTTATCTTCGGGGACGAAATAGGCCGGAGGCCACTCATCCCTTTGACAATTCGGCGCTCTTCGCGCTGCATTCTTCCCGTTGAATTGGTATTCCGCCTTCGTGAACTGGTGCCACTTTTTGTTTTTATGCTCCTTGTCCCACAACGCCATAGCGGGCAAGTCTTCTCCACGTCCCTTAGGATAGCTGTCTGAGCAAGTGAAAGTACCTCTGCGGCCAGCAAGGGCAGCTGCGGACGAGTAGTGCGCACAAGCTTGCGTGTACTTCTTGCCATCGCAAAGCTTCTCCACTTTGTGAAGCTCGGAAACTGATTGAACAACTCGATAGATAGTCTTTTTGTCGTCATCACATTTATCTGCGCCACAGTCAGCTTCAATGTCTGCGAAATGGAACCAAGACGTACCTTGGTTCTTGGGTTCGTTCCCCCGCTTATCTCTAGTTTTGCGACATTGCCTAGCTGAATCCGTCTTTTCGGGTGCATGACTTGTCGGTGCTCTCGTGGTCTGTGGTCTCTCCGATGTCTTCTTGGGAGAGTCTGTCCGCGGCCTCGGCGAGGGTTTGATCGGTTTAGGAGGTGTCTTGAAGGGAGGACCTGGTGCCTTGGGCAGGACGCTGTCTGGGGGATCAAGCCCTCTGGCCCACTTGGGCGTTTGCAGTAGTCGAAATGCATCAGCGACAGCTCCAGCCCCTTCGGGCAAAGTGACAGCGCTCACGACCAACCAATTGACTTGATTGATTGCACCAAAAATTTGCGAGGACTGTTCTTTCGAGAGTGCTCCTTGGGGACAGACTTTGCTCGCGATGAACTTGCCGAAAGCGTCCCTTCCTTTTTCCAATGTCGAGTAGGTCTGGTTCATGAGCAACGCTGCTTGAATGACATCCTGATGGCCAGCATTCAGGGCCAAGAATTTCTTGTTCCCATCAACGGCTCCCAGATTTTCCGCAGCGTCTATTGCTTGCTCCAGTGTGTCGATGACAGCATCAATGAGGAAATCCACGAATCCAGTCAAAGCTCCAACCCAGACTTCACAAGCAGCCTAGATATCCCAGCAATTCAGCCATGTCCCCCAAAGTCGCTTTGCTGTGGAGTGAATGGGCTTGGAAAGGGGATGTGCCCATAGCAAATCAACGTACCTCTGCGATGGCGGGCAAAGATTTGACAAAGTCGCCGACGAGTTCATCGATCAGCGCGCTATCACAGACACATGGTGCCGAAGCGTTTTGTATAGCAGGCTCTGAGATTTGATCAGCAATGAATGATGTCAAGGGTCATGTCCTCTTACGGTTCGTGTCAACCCAGTTGTAGTTCGCACCTCCAGTCCAGCCGCATGTACTGCTATGGATGGAGTTGTCGTGCTTCACGGGGCATGCATCGATGCAATCTTTTCGAGATTGATCAGGGTTCCACATGTCCCATCGGTTCGTTGTCTTGCCGTCGTATGAGTACTGAGTCAGCTTCCGAAATATTGTACAGAATTTCCTGTTTGGATCATTGTTGGCCGCCTCGCCCTCCGACTCTGGCGTATCCAGGCGCCTGCCTAGTGCATACGATTGCAGGCTTGGGGAGGAGAGAGCTGGCGAAAGTTGGGCAAAGACCAAGGTAGCACCAAGCAAACGCAGGAGCGTGGCGAACTCGTTCATGAAGAGCGGCGGTGTAGTGCAAAGTATATGAAAGACAACCTGTGTGGCTTTTGACAACAGTGAAATGTTGCAGCTGGGCCCAATGCAAGAAAAGAATGTGAAGGGATGATAGAGGTACTCACATTGCATTCAGCATCTCTATCTTATACTCTCATCTTTGAGGCACAGCAGCGACGATTGTTCACGACTCCAACGAAAAAGTCGTCAAGTGCGGCGTTGATCATGCGAAGCGCTGCCAATATTGCACTTCGACCAGAGCGCCGTCGATGTGCAGGCTTTGACACAATGCTGCTGTTACATTGCAGCGCGTAGGAGTGAGACGACTGCGCTT
Source organism: Phaeophleospora eucalypticola (assembly GCA_022814565.1). Lineage (NCBI taxonomy): Eukaryota > Fungi > Ascomycota > Dothideomycetes > Mycosphaerellales > Mycosphaerellaceae > Phaeophleospora > Phaeophleospora eucalypticola. The sequence continues at coordinate 20,219 of JAKLNG010000011.1, forward strand.
ATGCTGTCAGGCGGCGTATGCACGAGTCAATGTAGGGCTTTTCGGCGCCCTGGTCGCTTAAAGTGTGGCGAGAGCAAAGCGTTGCGTGTCCATTCCAGTAATACAGGTCCTCGGCCACGGGACAGCTCCACCAAATCGAGAAGTGATCGAGTATTGCGTAAGAATTCTCATCCTGGCGCTTAATTGCTTCAAGTCTTTGGAGCATGGCCAGCCATGGAAGACATCGGTGTCACTCTCACTTGTAGGCGTGTCGCTTTGGAGAATACGGTCATATTGAAACCGCTTGGTGACTCTAATCATACTCATCGGCTTTGCAGCCCACCTAAAGGGCGCGGCAGCTCCAATCGATGCGTCTGGTCTCAACACTGATTTGCGAACAGTCAAATTATGGAGCCCAAGATTTAGTATCTCCTGCTCAGCCTCACAAAGATCATTCTTTCTCCATGACCGGGGCTGGTTTCTCTTGAGCCTGTTCCTCATGCATTCGTGACACAAACTTCTCTTCCGCCTCTTTCATGACAGACTCAACAAGCGAGACACATTCTTGCTTGCGGAAGCTGGCAGATGGCCAACCACACTGTGTATAGATGTTCTTGACCAATGGCACCGCCACAGCCATCTCAGTTGCCGGGTGGCTGGATACCACGGTGACCCTCATCGGATGCATGGGAATGCATACCAGAGTCTGGAATTCCTCTTTGACAAACTCGCAAAACTCTTTGATGTCGGCGTAATCATACCGAGCGCCGTATATAACTCTGTCCCTTCTTAGTTCTCCGGTCTTGGTGTTGATAGAGATCGTCCAGCCCCGAGTAGGAGCCGGCGGTCTCCATAGAGTCAAAACGTGGGGAGGAGGCTCTAAGTCGCCCTGAGGCTGCCAGTCGCAGTCGTACTGGTACTTCGAAGAGACTTCTTGAAAGTGTGTGCCGGAGTAATCGTTGCACACCGACCCCTCGTGGACCTGATAGGCGCCCAAGCTCGAATCGTCCCAGTCCTGACGAATGTATGGGATGTGTTTCATGAGATCGATGACCGCGTCAGCCTTTTTCATGAACGACAGACGTTCAGCGCTGATTTGAGACCAGCCACCAGGCGAAGGGGGGTATTTGAGGGCGTCGGCCGGTAGATACATTGTGACAAGGAACTCGTAGAGCGAGGTGAGCTCCTGGACGACTTGGTCCCGAAAGTAAGGCATGATTTGCTAGTTGCTGGTCTTGTTGGCAGTCGAGGGAAGCTCGCTCTGGTTGCGAACAGCTCAGTCTAGCGACACAAAGACTTGGAAAGAGACTTCAGGTGCAGATTTGCCTCTGGGGAAGTTTGAAGCGCTTAATAGGCGCCGAGGTTGAAGTTTCGAGGTCATGGAGCGGCCAGGCGCTATCTTGCTGAGAGTTATGTGCGCCAAGGGACATGCTTAGTCCTGATGAGCGGTAAAATATGTTGTTGGATGTGGTCAGCGGCAAAGAGTCTCGTTGGTTGGAAGGTCGATGTTGGTGTTGACGTTGTTGGACGAGATGAAGTGAAGTGGCACAGGCAAGCGAGAGGACCTCGGGGAGGCTGCGGCGACGGAGCGTCCCGTCATTTACCGATACCGAATCCGAAAAGCCCGCAACGAAATCCCCATCTCCGTGAAGACGCTCTTTCTCCTAAAACATCGACACTCCAAAAGCCTCTTGTGGCTGATGCAATGGCATTGTTCCCAAAAATTCATTGTTCTTGAAGTCCTTGGCAACATCTTCTAATTCGATCAGCCGCGGACCTTTCATTGGCAGGACTACAATCTTTTATCGCACCTTCTTCAATCGGCGCTCGCGACCAGAAGACGGGACGGCACATGGCAGCATTGAAGAAAACGCATGGCTGGACTCGGAATCGCGGGAGCATATCCGGCCATTCTTACTGCGCCTCTGATGCCCAAGATACAGCCTGCTAACGTGCTTTGGCGTCATCTGTACCGTCGGTGCTGCTCAGCTATTCGCCATGATCAGTACCTTCACGCGGCACTTCCTTTTACAATCAATGCTACCTCTGTGGCAAGATGGCGGCTATGGACTCATGTCACCTTATTCTCGGTGCCTGCTCAGGTAGGCTGGCAGTCCATCTCTGGTTTGTCGCATCTCGCAACACTGAAATGAGTCTGTTGTTGCGTGAGCTCGCAATAGCTGCCAAATTGCCAATCCAACGAGTCGGCGCTCACGGGGAACCAGGTGGCTGCAGAAGCGGGTTTTCATGCATGCTTGGATGTCAAGCATTGTGGGTGCTGACCGTGACACGTAGCTGACTAGTGAACTCTAGCTTCCCTATTGCAGCTTTAGTCGACCACGCAGCAATTGCCTATCGACAGCTTTGAATGCCTTTTACACTCTACAGTCAGGACCCTGCCCGGCTCTGATCCTTCAACTCTCATCCTCTCAGTCTACAACGCCGAAAGAGACATATGGCAATCAGTCTGTACCTGTTGGGCGCTGCCTTTGCAGGCTATCTCGTCTGGGAGATAGCTGCGATACTAAAAGACCCCCTCCGATCCATTCCAGGGCCCCTAATCACCCGTTTCACCAGACTGTGGTGCTTCCAGCGATTCTATCGGAGTCATTGGGACGAAGACGTTGTCGAACTCCACCGCAAGTACGGCAGCATCGTTCGATACGCCCCAGGGCAATACAGCATTAGCGATCCAAGTGCTGCCAGAGTCATCCACAGTCATGGTGGTGGCTTCGACAAATCGGACTTTTACGAAACTTGGTCCCCGCCTGGTACCACCTCTTTGTTCAAGGAGCAGAGCAATCGCTATCACGGAGACCTGAGAAAGAGATTTGCAGCAATGTACTCAATGACAAGCGTCTACTCGTACGAGAGCGGAGTCGCCGAGTGCGTGGACTTGCTTTGCCGAAAATTGGAAGAGAACTCTGGAAAGCCAATCGATCTCTCTTGGTGGATGGAGTGCCTGGCATTCGACAGCATTGGCATTGTGACTTATGGAAAGCGCTTTGGGTTCCTTGACGAGGGCCAGGATATTGGCGGCCTCACGGGCGCGGTCATTGGCGCCTTTACCTACGGCTCGCTCATGGGTTTCTTCCCTCAACTACACGTCCCTTTCATCGCCGCCTCTCGATTTCTGACCAAGATGAGTCGCAAGTACAAGGGCACTGGTAAGCAGTATCTGGACAGCTTCACAGGCCAGACCATCGCCCACCGGCGACAGGATCGCGCGACGGACATGAAAGATGCTAAATCCACGACTTTTACCGAGGGCCCGACTAGTATCCTTGACAAGTTCTTGGACGCCAACGACAGCAATCCTGCCTACTTCACAGACGCACACATCACGATGGGTCTTGGAGCGAATGTGACAGCAGGCTCCGACACGACAAGCACAACTACTGCATGGGCGCTTTACTATCTCATCAAGAATCCAGCATGCATGGCAAAGCTGCGTGACGAGATCAACATGGCCAAGAAAGAAGAAGCTGGACCAATTTCCATGCGGAAAGCCCAAACAATGACCTACCTCAACGCTGTCATCGACGAAACTCTCCGTCTCTTCCCTCAAACAGGCTTCGGCCTTCCACGAGTCGTTCCACCAGAGGGAGCTGAGATTTGCGGCCATTTCTTCCCGGGAGGCTCAGTTGTCAGCATCAATGCCTGGGCAATCCACTACGACGAGCAGAACTTCTTTGACGCGGAAAGCTTCGTTCCCGAGCGCTGGCTGACTTCAGACCCGGCTGCGAAGGAGCGGATGAACCAAGCTTATCTCCCCTTCGGATTGGGCAGTCGGACTTGCATTGGACGCAACATTGCCTCACTGGTCATGTTGAAGACACTGCCTCAACTTGTTGACAAGTTTGACTTCGAGCTGGCTGGAGATTTGAAAGATGGCCGCAAGTTGCCGACGCAGAACATTTTCTTGATCCGAGCGACCGAGTTCCCTGCTGTCGTGCGGGTGAGGCAGTAGTCTGATGCCCACTACAAGAAATTTTTGCATATAGCAGTGAGCTTCTTGGAACTCCCCTTCTCTCCTGCTATTCTTGGCCAAAGTCACGAAGGGAAGAGAACGTATTCAGGAAATTGTTGAGTCATTGCTGCTCTCTCTCATTTATGCCTAGCACGGGGTGAGCTTTCAGACCTCATATGATGTATAGCCATTCTTATCAATCTAAATTTCCTGCAAATGGCGTCTGCCGATTAGCGGTTCGTAAATGGTTAAGTACTGATTCGTGACGAGCTCTGACCAGAGTCTCAAAGCTGCTTAAAGATGCCAATGGCAGATCTGTTTGGCTTGCGTCGACTCTCGAGCTTGGTGTGCTCGGTGTAAGATTAGCGCAGTTTGCGTCTCGAGGTGTGTGGAAGTTATCGAAGTGTGCAGTGAAACGGCAGGACTTTGGTTGGCCGTTGCACGTGATCTCGCTAGCCCAAACCTTATTCCGCCCGCCTCGATCTCAAGTTGGAGCTCCGCGAAGTTTTTGGACGACAATACCACCTTCCACCTCACACATTTCACCATCCATCTCCTCGAAATACCGCGTTCTCAGACTGCACGGCAGCGCGACACTACCTCTCGCCGTCGGAACCTCCATATAATCGCCGCCACCTGAACACTCGGAGCGCGCGCCGTCCGCCGCCGCCTCCTTCAGCATGTCCGACTCCGACTTCGAGCGGGTGCGGGCAGCGCAAGCGGAGCGTAATGCAGCATCAGGAAAGAAAGGTTTCTCCGACTCAAGCCAGCGAACTAACAACGCCAAGGGCCACTCTCTTACCGCCAACTTCGATAAGGACCTGTACGGCGAAGAGGCCTCGGACAAATTCGCCGGCTACAACACATCCATCGCCGCCAACGATGACGACGTCGATATGGACGATGAGAGTGGCGGAAGACTGGTTGGACAATACACTGCGACCGCAGCGCAGATTGGTGAGTGGGCGCATGGCGAGACAGCGGAGGAGGACATCCTGCAGAGCAGAGAGAAGCAGGCGCAGATCGCGAGCCGAGAGACGGACTACCAGAAGCAGCGGTTCAAGCGCGGAGTCGACGGAGATGGCGAGAAGAGCTATCGGGAGGTCATGCAGCAGCGAGAGCTAGAGAGAGAAGAGGAGCGGGTGCAGAAGCTCATTGAGGAGCAGCGAAAAGAGAAGATCGCGAACGGAGACGACGACGATGAAATGGACGGCGTCGAGCACCAGGCACTGCTGAGGGAGAGGGAAGATACCCCGGAGACCGAGGAGCAAAAGACAGCGCGCAAAGCACGAACGAAGAAGCGAAGATGGGACAGCAGCACCGAAGACACCAACGGCGCTCCTGAGACGAATGGCGTGAACGGGCATGCTACCAATGGCGAGACGACCTCCAAGAAGTCGTCGCGATGGGACTCGGCTCCTGCGCCGGGAGGAGAGGCCGCGCCCGTCAAGAAGAGGTCGAAATGGGATCAGGTTTCCGACACAACAGGCCCTGGCATTGGCGCAACTAACTCTGCGCCTGTCGACTCGACTCCATCTGCGAAGCCTGTCATGGGAGGCTTCGGTACAGATGTGTCAGGCCGCAATGCACCGCTTTCGGACGAAGAACTGAATGAGATGCTCCCCAACGAAGGCTACAAAATCCTCGAACCACCGCCCGGATACGAGCCTCTAAATGCTCCCTCAAAGCGACTTGCTCCTGCAGCGACCCCGGTCCAGTCTGGCGGTGGCTTCATGATGCAGGAACCCGTTGATCCTCGCTCGATGGGCAAGCAGCTGCCATCCGACATCCCCGGCGTGGGAGATCTGCAATTCTTCAAGGCGGAAGACATGGCTTACTTTGGAAAGCTTGTCGATGGAGCCGATGAGAATGATCTGAGCAACGACGAACTGAAGCAGCGTAAGATCATGCGACTGCTCCTCAAGGTCAAGAACGGCACTCCGCCAATGCGAAAGACCGCCCTTCGTCAGCTCACGGATAACGCTCGCATCTTTGGAGCGGGACCTCTTTTCGACCAGATCCTACCATTGCTGATGGAGAAGAGTCTGGAGGATCAGGAGCGTCACTTGCTCGTCAAGGTCATCGACCGTGTACTCTACAAGCTTGATGACTTGGTGCGACCGTACGTGCACAAGATTCTGGTCGTCATCGAGCCTCTCTTGATCGACCAGGACTACTATGCACGTGTGGAAGGACGTGAAATCATCTCCAACCTTGCCAAGGCTGCTGGACTTGCACACATGATCAGCACCATGCGACCCGATATCGACCACGTTGATGAGTACGTCCGCAACACCACTGCGCGTGCCTTCGCTGTCGTTGCGCAAGCTCTTGGCATTCCGACGCTGCTGCCGTTCTTGAAAGCCGTCTGCAAGAGTAAGAAGTCCTGGCAAGCAAGACATACCGGTGTCAAGATCGTGCAGCAAATTCCCATTCTCATGGGTTGTGCCGTCCTTCCGCACTTGAAAGGCCTTGTCGACTGCATCGGTGAGAACTTGAACGACGAGCAGGCCAAGGTTAGGACAGTGACTGCATTGGCACTTGCCGCTCTCGCTGAGGCTTCTAACCCATTTGGTATTGAGAGCTTCGACGACATTCTCAACCCGCTGTGGACAGGCGCGAGAAAGCAGCGTGGTAAGGGACTGGCGGGCTTCCTCAAAGCCGTAGGCTACATCATTCCGCTCATGGACGAGGAGTATGGCAACTACTACACTTCTCAAATCATGGAGATTCTGCTTCGCGAATTTGCCAGTCCCGATGAGGAGATGAAGAAAGTGGTCTTGAAAGTCATCAGCCAGTGCGCTGGAGGCAATGGTGTGACCGCTCAGTATCTCAAAGACACCGTACTCAACGACTTCTTCAAGAGCTTCTGGGTTCGACGCATGGCACTGGACAAGAGGAACTACAAGCAGGTCGTCGAGACCACAGTTGATCTCGGCCATAAGGTGGGCGTTGGAGAGATCGTTGAGAGAATTGTCAACAACCTCAAGGACGAGAGCGAGGCGTACCGAAAGATGACGGTAGAGACGATTGAGAAAGTCATTTCTGCGATGGGCGCAGCTGATATCAACGAGCGGCTAGAAGAGCGCTTGGTCGACGGTATACTGCACTCTTTCCAAGAGCAAAGCGTCGAGGACGTCGTTCTTCTCAACGGTTTCGGCACAGTTGTCAATGCCTTGGGCACCCGTTGCAAGCCATACCTCCCACAAATTGTCAGCACCATCCTGTGGCGATTGAACAACAAGTCTGCTACCGTTCGACAGCAGGCCGCCGATCTCATCACCCGCATCGCAATCGTAATGAAGCAGTGCGACGAAGACGCTCTCCTCGGCAAGCTTGGCTCCGTGCTTTACGAATATCTGGGTGAAGAGTATCCCGAAGTGCTGGGCAGTATCCTTGGCGCGATGAGGAGCATCGTCACTGTTGTTGGTATCGCCAGCGTGCAGCCACCTATCAAGGACCTCCTTCCTCGCCTGACGCCCATCTTGCGAAACAGACACGAGAAGGTGCAGGAGAACACCATTGATCTTGTCGGACGTATCGCCGACCGAGGACCAGAATCAGTCAATGCTCGAGAATGGATGCGAATCTGCTTCGAGCTCCTAGACATGTTGAAAGCGCACAAGAAGGGCATCCGCCGTGCAGCCAACAACACCTTCGGCTTCATCGCCAAGGCTATCGGACCTCAGGATGTGCTCGCCACATTGCTCAACAACCTGAGAGTGCAGGAACGTCAATCACGAGTCTGTACTGCCGTGGCCATTGGTATTGTGGCTGAGACCTGCGCTCCGTTCACCGTTCTTCCGGCGCTGATGAACGAGTATCGAGTTCCAGAGCTGAACGTTCAGAACGGTGTCCTCAAGGCTCTTTCTTTCCTCTTCGAGTACATCGGCGAGATGGCGAAGGACTACGTCTACGCTGTCACGCCACTGCTTGAAGATGCACTCATCGACCGAGACCAAGTTCATCGCCAGACTGCAGCCAGTGTCGTCAAGCACATGGCCCTGGGTGTTGTCGGTCTCGGCTGTGAAGATGCGATGCTGCATCTGCTGAACTTGCTTCATCCCAACCTGTTCGAAACCAGCCCGCACGTCATCGATCGAATGATAGAAGCAATCGATGCGATCCGACTCGCGGTCGGTACTGGTGCAGTCATGAACTATGTCTGGGCAGGTCTTTTCCACCCTGCGAGGAAGGTTCGCACGCCGTACTGGCGGCTCTACAACGATGCTTACGTGCAGAGCGCGGATGCGATGGTGCCGTACTACCCTTCAGTCGAGGATGACAAGCTGAAGAGACATGAGCTTATGGTCATGATATGAGATAATCCAGAAAGAGCGAGGAGTTTGGGCTTGCGTGGGCACACATGGTCAAAACCAATGGTCGGCGGATTGTTCTCTGCGGCAGCGGATGATGCACAATGGATTGGTTGCGCAGCTGATTCTTCACATGGTTCGTCTTCATTTTTGGAGCTTTGCGCTTATAATTGATCTGCACGTGGTTCAAAGCGGGAGTGCAAATGCTCGCCTCAAGCACTATAAAGCAAGGAGTGCGCCTCACGTCAGTGGTCGTCCATAAATCTCGTCTTATTGTTTCAAGTGCCTCGACACGATGCAGCAAAACCTCATCTATTATCCGCGCAATGATCCGGGAGGAGCGGAGGCCGAGCGCTTCGGGCTTCGGTTTCAGCCAAGCTCCACACCATAACAGCCTCGACCTTTAAAACCGATGAGGTGTCGGCGAAACGGCCACCAAACGTGCAATCGAAATCTCGGACTCTTCAGTACGCTGCTCTACAGAAAATGTTGATTCTTATCCCCGGCATCACTGGCAACCTGGGCCACAGTCTGGCTCGTGAAGCACTTGAGCGCCATCACAAAGTTCGCGGTCTGGGACGCTCGCCTTCCAAGCTCGATGGAGGAATACAAAGACTCTTGGAGTCCTTCGTCCAAACAAAGTCGTACGATGACGTGAAAGCCATCGAAAAAGCCTGCCAGGGCGTCGTCGCCATCGAAAAAGCCTGCCAGGGCGTCGACGCCATCGTCGTGGCTTATAGTGGCAAGCCCGAATTGCAACTAGATGGACGACCGATTCTGCTCCGCGCGGCGGAAAGAGCAGGTATAGAGGTGCACAATGGAAGCCCTCCGGTAGTTTTCACAACCTGCTGACGTTTCGAAAGCGATTCCACGCCGCCTCTTGGAATGCATACTGGCCGAATTTGCGCTTGGGAGAGCACGAGATGATGGACCCATACCTATGCTTCGCACGTCAAGCCGAGGTTTCCTCATCGATCAAGCCAATCTACCTATTCACAGGAGTCTTGACAGAAGTCTTCTTCTCGGTTCCAGGACACGGAGATTTTACGCCCGCTCATAACGGAATGTGGGACCCGGATAACAAGAGCATTACGTACTGGGGAACCGGGGACGAGAAGTGGAATTGCACTGCAGAGCAGGATGCGGCTGCTTATAGTATTGAGCTCCTTACGCGAGAAGGGGCGGAGAAAGGAGGGAAGTTCAAAGTGCATGGGGGAATGTATAGCCCGAAGGATGTGCAGGAGATATATGAAAGAATAAAGGGACGACAGGTTGTTGCGACTCGCTTGGGGGGCTTGGAGGATTTGAACGAAAAGGCGTTCAGAGCTCGTCGTGAGGGGGACGTCCGGGAGTGCGGGAAGTACATTGGGTTGTTTTACCAGCTTTTGACGCTCGAAGGACGTTGGACGTGGGAAGAGGACGAGACCGTGGGCAGGCAATTCCCGCGTATCAGACCTGCGAGTTTGGAGGAGTGGCTGCGGGATCATGTCGAGGTGTGAGAGATTTTGGTTGTATGCGGATCGCGCCCGCATGTTCTACAAATATGACATGCTTGTAGATCACTTCAGCTCATCATGATTCTCCAGAAGCGACCAAGATGCGCTTAGTAATTGCGGCTGATCGTCGTACAGGTCCTTTATGCTTTGGCGGATCTCGCAGCTGACCGCGTCGGCGGATCAGGGTACATCATGCAGCGAGTACAAAAGCATTCGGGGAGGATGTCTCAACAAGAGCTTCTTTCAAAGACTTCCGAACATGCACAATGACTGGCAAAGTCGTCCTTTTTGATCTGCCCACCAAGGATTCGCCGCCAAAATGCTTTTCGCCGAATACTTGGAGGAGTGGGTTCTTGCTCCAGCGACCGAACAAATGAAAAAACAAGAACTAACGATGTCATCCAGCACGAGCAATGTTGAACTATAAGAAAATTGAATACGAAACCAAATGGATCGAGTTCCCGGACATCGCTTCCACATTCAAATCTCTGGGAATTCCGCCACAACCACCAGACCACTACATCGAGTACTCCTGCCCAGCAATCCAAATTCCCAATTCAGAATGCGTAATGGACTCCCGTGCCATCGCGACAGCAATCGAGAAGCACTTTCCCGCACCAAACCTCCATCTCAACACCAAAGAAACCGACGAAGTCCACACAGCCATAGACCAAGTAATGCGCGCCATCGCACCACCCTACGTCTACCGAATCCCAGACAGGCTTCTCAGCCCGCGAAGTAGAACGTACTACACCACCAAACGCCAGGAGCTCTTCGGTATGGACCTGCATGTCGTCGCTGAGAATCCGGAGTTCAGTGTGGAAAGAATATGGCAAAATGCCGAAGCGCCGAGTGAAAAGATTAGAGAGATCCTGCACCGGAATCCAGACGGGCCATATGTGCTGGGAAAAAAAGTGAGTTACTCGGATATGGTGTTGGCAGGGTGGTGGAGACTTTTGAAGATGCTGGATCAAGAAGGGGATTTGCATGGGCGGATGATGGGGTTTGATGAGGCTTTTGGGGTGCATGAGGATGCATGCAAAGAGTTCATGGAGAGAGATGATTATTGAGATTGAGGGCGTGGATGGATTTGAAAGGAGAATGGGGGAGGCTGCTGGGATGATCCTAGCTGGAACTGGGGGAGGGTGTTGAGGTGGGAGATTGAGGACAGGTGATGACTTGTACGTTTCAATGGGTGGGAACAGACAATATATACAGCATTGACGACTTACAGGCTTCACATTGTTTCTCGAGTTCTTGCGAGCTACAAGAAGCTGACAGGATGGCTCAAAGTCAGAAGAAACGACGCCACAGCAACACCCGCGATGTCAATGACCAAGTGAATGATTTACTTCGTCAAGCAATCAGAGCCAGGGCCGCGGCAGCGAGAATTGAAACTCAAGCGCGGAGAGCACACTCGACTGCGAACAACGGTGCCAACGGCACCACCTCCCAACCCTCCGACTCAGAAGATTCACAAGACGACGTCCCCTTAAGCCAACGGACCACCACGCGCTCGAACAACACCAGTAACAACGCAGCCACCTCCACCAGTACACTTCTATCCAACGCCTCCGCCATGAGCACGTCCGCGCCCATGATCACAATGGTGACCGAATGTCTCGCGACGATGAAAAGCGTCCTAGACCTCACGGACCGCTGCGTCACGGACTTAGTAACTTTCAACATTCGAGAGCTGATGCAGCAGAAAGAGGACTTGCAGAAACACGGCGAGTGGTTAGTGAAAGAAATGCGGCGACGGGGTGAGGGGAGTGGAGGATGAAATGATGGGATGAGATGAGAAGAGAGCGGTGATCGAGAGGGAAATGTTGGCATTTACTGATGTTGTTGATGGGACACAACCCCGTTGATAATTATATTCTTTGGAAGCGGTGATTTGAAACAAACTTGATTTCCAAATTGATCGATCATTTCTTACCCGCAGCCACTCGTACAGCTTATCTACAAGCTGCAAGCTCTCTTTATCCCCGTATGCGGCGAGCTGCGAAGGATGCACCTCGCTTGGACTTCGTACGAAGCTATCACTGCAGCTTTGTCCTGCACCTCTCCAGCACCTCCCCGAGCGCTCTAGAAACCATGAACAAAATCAACAACCCAGGGAGAATCGAAAATAATCCGCAAAATCCAAATCATCCCTCGTGTGTGGAAGGATGGAGCAACCTCCCAGCCCTCGAGCATCCAACGCCAGTCCAAGCAGTACAATAATGCGTCCCTCCCTCTTCGACCAGACACTGCTCGAAGATCCATCATCAGAAACAACAGAAGACTCCGAGACCTGGACACCCCTCCAACTCGCTGCATCCCACGGATCCCTCTCCGACCTCACAACCCTCCTCTCCCAAGGCGCAAACCCCAACGAACCCCCAAAAGGCTTCTACGGAAAAACAGCCCTGCAAGCCGCCTGCGCGCGAGGACATAAACACATAGTTGAAGTGCTCCTTGAAGCTGGAGCAGAAACAAACGCTCCAGGCGGGAATAATGGAGGTCGAACAGCGCTGTGCGTGGCCGCTTCAGCTGGACATACCGAAGTGGTGGACTTGTTGGTGGATGAATGGGGAGCGGATGTGAAGAAAACGCCGCATAGATATATGGGTCGGACGCCGTTGCAAGCGGCTTGTGAGGGGGGAAGGCTGAGCATAGTGAAGAAGATGATAGAGCGAGGGGCGGAGTTTGGAGGGGAGAGAGAGAAGATGGCGCATTACTATGGTCGAACGGCGTTGCAAGCAGCGGCGGAAGGGGATCATGCAGAGGTGGTGAGGTACTTACTTCAACTCCTCAAGAAACGTGAAGAGGAAAATGGGATCGAAATTGTGGAGGAGACTGTCAACGCCCCTCCGTCGAAGTACAAAGGCTTCACAGCATTACAAGCTGCTTCGTCCGTTGGGAACGCAGAAATGGTAAAGGTCTTGCTTTCTCAAGGAGCCGATGTGAACGCGCCGAGTGGGCACTTCCAGGGCAATACAGCGCTCGCAGCGGCGGTAGAGAAAGGACATGAGGGAGTTGTGCTGATGTTGTTGAATGCGGGAGCAGACGTGCTGGCGAGGTCGGGAAATCGACGGCAAACGGCGGTGGAGATCGCGGTATCGAGAGGTGAGGAGAGGATTGCTGAGATGTTGCGAGAGTATACGACAGCAAGTCGTAGAGAAGCGTGAGTTGTGGCTGGAGTTTGGCAGAGATGGATGTAAGTTGAGAATTTGAATGCAAGGACAGACGTGTGAAGCCTCTATCAACATCGGTCTGGAGTGTGGTGCAAGCGTTGATGGAGGCTTTTGGCAATTTCATTCTCCGCCATATGTGCTTTCCTGATCTCGAGGCCTCGAATGAGAAAAGCATTCCATGAGGACGCAATTTGACTACTGTCGGATGTCGCAGAAACATCGGGTAAGACAAAGAATCGGCGTGCTCGTGAAATCCAAACGCGGTTCGTAAAGCTACCAGCAAAGTTTGTCGACTGTGTAAAAATTCTTCCACTCGTTTCGCAGGAGGCTGGATTGATACGCGTGTACGAGCTGCTCGTCTGGACTTCCAAGCGAGAAAATTGTTGGCGCGGAATTCGTTCGAAGGTTTGCCGATTCTGCTGTAAGGATGTTCGGTCTCTGAAAGTGAAGTTAGAAGAAGCACAGCGGTGAAACAACGGTCGTCCAGCTCGGCTTGCCGAACGAACCGCAGGTTACACCGCAGCCGATTCGAGAGGGTTGTTTCACGGAACCAAAGACGAGACAGGATCAGCATCGAAGAAGTGAAGTCGTCAGACATGATAAAGTTGAAATCAAGCAACGTCCAGCATGGTTGTCGGCGTTTCAGGTCGAGGGTTGAGGTTCGGGGCGAGCAGGGCTGACAGCTGACAGCTGAAGTGGGCGTGTTGGGTTTCTAAAAGAGGAAGAGCATCATGAGAGCGTCTGGCGATGGGTGAAATTTCTTTCGTCGTAGCGAGACCCGACGCAGGCGTTCTGGAATGTGTGGCGGGGATGTTGAGGAAGAGTAGACTCAGAGTCAGAGCCAATGAGTGCTTCCTGAAATCTCCAGACGCCGCGTCAGTCGAAGATGCTTCCAAACTCAGTGCCTGTTGATCCGTTTCGTTGCCATTATTGTTATATTTCACTGCATGAACCTGCCTCTGCTCTTCAGTGACGAGTCGACCACCTCTCTTGTTGATTGGCATATCAAAATTGCAGCACGCGGAGCGGGCCCCGGTCCAATATATTAAGATCCGTTGATGACGTTGAAAGATTGGTGAAGTGGACGGATTCAGCAACAGTTGGCCCGTGGCGTCGCGAGTTGGCGATAGCGTCGGAGAGCGAAAATCGATAAAAGCTGTCATTCCGTCGACAAGGCAATAAATAAGAGGAGCTGGAGAGAATGCGCCGAACAGCCAGCGAGCGCATCGTGCACCCGGCCGAGCGAGGACGACGACTCAAACGGACCTTTTCCAACGCCAGCAGCAGCATCAAATTCAGCAACGGCAATCGAGCAGCAAAGACAGATACACCTCCAATGCCCGCCTTACGGAGCAGCAGCTTCGACGACGCGAGGCCCGACAGCGCCGACACTCGCCGCAAACGACGCAGCCAGTATTGGGACAGCCAGCGCGCGGGAATGCCTCATCGCATCACGCCGCCGCAGGACTTTGACTGGAACGCGTTGAAGGTCGATTATCCCGATACCACCGCCGCCAGCTCCGTCACCGCCAACCCATCCCGCGCCAAGAAGTTCTTCTCCCGCTTGCGCGACGCCTTTAAGCATTGAGCGGAGCGGAGCGGTGAGGAGAGAGAGGGTGGTGTGGTGAGGGAGAAAGCGACGGCGAGGTGGTTAAGCGAGGGAGCATTGAACTTCACCTGGAGAGGGCGCGCGGACCACGCTCATTGCGGAAACGGCTAAGCTTTCACGCGAACGCGCACCCCCTGCAGATTTGCGATCATCTTGCAGCCGCGTTTGTTGACACCCCCGACAGTCCACCAAACAACAACGTACAAAACAGCTGTTTGAGGAGGAACAGAAGAACCAAAATTGAAGATACTCGATCGCATTGGGAAGCACGAAACATGGACCCCGCCGCCCCGCCGGAGAGCGGCCCGCCCGACCCGGAACACGCCCACGTCCATCCAGCGCCCGCGAAACGTGCCATCACGCTGGACTCGAGTGACTTGATACCTGATGCGCCCAAACAGCTCTCTACCACCGCGCATGCCGACACACACTCGCCCAACTCTTCGGCACCACCCACACCGCGCCTCAAGACTCCCTCCGCGCGCCGCACATCACAGCCCGCGACAGCCCCTATTCCAGCCAACAACTCCCCGCGACCGCAGCATGCGCCGGGGCGTCGCGCGTCCAGCTCTGCCAGTCTGAGCAGACCACCTTCGTCGCCGCGCTTGGTGAAGAAAGGTTCGAGGTCGTCGTTGGGTGGAGGATCAGCAGAGGATCAGGAAAAGAGGCCGACACCGAAGCGCTCCATATCGAATCTCATCCACAATCTGAGGGAAGCGCAGTCCACCATGGAGTCGATCGAGGAGCCCATACCGCTCACGGCACCTCAAATAGCTACGGCGCATTTTGCAAGAGAGTTGGAAGGCCATGCGAACACCCAGTCGGAGGCAGAGACGGTCGTCATACTACACGATGCTTGCTACGGACACCGCTACTCGCGCCTCAAGACAACCAAGGCTTCTCTTTCCATGATTGTCGAGCGGCCGGAGCGCATACATGCAAGTGTGTTGGGTGCGTCGACAGCGTACGTGAGACTTGGAGGACACCATTCGGAAGGCAAGCAGGCACCGCATCCAGATCAGAGCGAAGTGCGCAATCCTCCATTCAAGATCAGACGTTCTGGTCGCTCCATGGATATCACTTCGTCCTACGTGACAAACGTGCATGGCACTGCGTGGATGTCAGAATTGCAAGGGTTATGCAAGGCAGCACCCGAGAAGCTGGCGGCGGGCACGAAAGAGCTCAGTCGCGAATCCACACCGGGCGAGCCTGAGAAGCAGAAGCTGCATGAAGGAGATTTGTACTTGGCACCGGAGTCTTTAAACGCATTCCAGGGCGCTTTGGGTGGTGTCGCGGATGCGGTGGACACTGTCTTCAGTCCCGGCTCGAACACGAAGAAGGCCTTCGTCGCTGTACGACCTCCCGGCCATCATTGCTCCGCAGACCACCCGAGTGGCTTTTGCTGGCTCAATAATGTCCATGTCGGAATAGAGTACGCTGCTCAGACACACGGATTGACACACGCGGCTATCCTCGACTTTGATTTGCACCACGGAGACGGCAGTCAGGCAATTACGTGGGAGCGAAATAGCAAGAACAACGTCAAGCGACAGAGTGCAAAGGCAAACAGCAAACTTAGGTTGGGACCAGATATTGGATATTACAGCATTCACGACATCAACAGCTATCCGTGTGAGATGGGTGATGACGAGAAGGTTCAGGCGGCGAGTCTCTGCATCGAGAATGCGCACGGCCAGTCCATCTGGAATGTGCACCTGCAGACCTGGAAGACCGAAGATGAGTTCTGGCGACTGTACGAGAAGAGATACATGGTATTGCTAGAGAAAGCCCGCATTTTCTTGGAGCACCACAACAAGCGACTCAAGGCGGAAGGCAAGGTACGGCCAAAAGCTGCGATTTTCATCTCAGCAGGATTCGATGCGAGCGAGTGGGAAGGCTCTGGAATGCAGCGCCACAAGGTCAACGTGCCAACCGAATTCTATGCTCGCTTCACGCAAGACGTCGTCAAGCTCGCGCAAGAGATCGACAGCTGCGAGGGGCGAGTCATCAGCGTGCTGGAAGGCGGATACAGCGATCGGGCGTTGTGCAGTGGAGTTCTGAGCCATTTATCAGGACTATGTTCATCACCTGTTAACCCCGAAGTTAGTGGTCTAGGCGGTCTGATGAGCCAGATGAACGGACTCTCGATCAACGGTCTCGGACAACAGGCGTCGTGGCGATATGAGAAGGAGTGGTGGTCCGCTGCCAATTTGACCGCGCTGGAGAACAAGATCAACCCACCGCCTCCGCCGCAGGAGAAGAAGGCACGGGCTGGCAAGCAGCCGACGTATGCGACGCCCACGGAGTCATTCGCATACAAGGTGATTGATCCGCAGAAGTTTGCTCGTTCTGTGTCGGGTACAATGCGCGAAGGCTCGATGTCTACTACTAGACCTCCGACTCCGCCGCCTCCAGAAGTGGACTGGATTATCGCCACACAAGAACTGTCGAAGCTTTTGATTCCTGTCAACCGCCAGACAAAGAGCTGCACGCCTGAAGAGCTGGCGGTCCCAAAAGCGAAAAAGGAGCGTCACAGTGATGTCTCTGCCATGCCAATCCAAGACAATGGTGCGCCCAGACAGTTGCGTGACCGCAGAGCGAAGGGTCCGATCCACGCAGAAGGGGCGCACAGCGATGAGTCGAGGTCCGCCAGCCGGGCTGAGAGTCGAGCCAGTCGGCGCGAGACTATTTCTGTGCTGCCGTCGGATGAGAGCGGAGCGGGCCAGCAGCGTCGAGCGAGTAGGCGATTGAGTGCTGGAAGTGCTCTGGGTACGCCACCTGCTGTCGATGAGAATCCTCCGCCGATGCCCTCGATACCGTCCGTCATGGCTCCGAGCCAAGCGAAGCATTCCACCATGAAGCCGCCAACTGCAGTTGCACCGAACGCGCAAGCCAACAACAAGAAGGTCCGCCCTCCTGCGACCCGCAAAGTCACTGCACCTTCTGTCGGATCTGTGCCCTCGACCAAGTCTGCAGACTCATCGGCACCCAGCAGTCGACCAGCAACAAGCCATGGAGCAGCGGCGGCGCCAGCAGCGAAACCGTCAGATGTCGACAACCTGGCATCTGGAATGAAGAAGATTACACTGAAGGTCAGCGGGACGAAGGAAGAGCACGACAAGAAGCAGAAGGAGAAGCTGGACGCGGAACGTCGAGCCCGAGCACTGAAAGGCGCGGAGACGAGGAGGGTGAATGCCGCAGCGAAAAAGGCCGCGCAGGACAACAAGACTGCGCCGCTGCAAAGTGGGCCGGCAGCAGCATCAGCGCCGACCACGACTACCTCTAACACAGCACCACAAGTCTCCAGTCTTCCGGTCCCGGTGCAGGCGGTACCTGTATCACCTGAGGACCAGATGCAGGATGTGCAGGCTACAATGGTTGCCGGATCCGCCGCGCCGCTTATGCCAGAGGCAGATAGGAGTGCCATCCCACAACCAGTTGCAATGAATGGCATGCCATCTGCGCAAGCCACGATGCCGTATGACACTGCTTCCTGGAACGCTCCTGCTCAATTTCCTGGATGTCCCAACAGTAGCCAGATTCCCCAGCCCTTCCCGCCTGTGGAGACGAAGAGCAGCCTGCCAGCGGTTGTTCCGGTCTCTGCTCCTGCCCTGGCTCCAGATGCAGCTGGAATCGGACTCAGCGCTCAGCCGGCGATGACTGATGTTCCATACTCGACGCCAGACCTTCCACCGAGTTGGCCAATCATGCCACAACAGGCGCCGATGTCCCAGATACCGCAAGCGCCAGCGCCGTTCAGCGCACCACACATGGGGTCTTCATCGCCAACTCGTCCGGCCAGCAGCAGAGGCAATCTTCCCGTTTTTAGCAGCACGGGATACATACCATTTGCTCCGACTATTGGAGGCCAGCAGGTAGAGCAGCCACAGCAACAGCAGAAGAAGGAAGAGAAGGAGAACGCGAGCGTGTGGGATGTACCGGAGACACCGGCGAAGTAGCGAGGATGCTGACTTGGGTTGGAGTTCTTTTGTTTGAAGAGAGCAGTGTTTGGACTGAGGCATGGTTCTGTTTTGCTTTTGAAAAGATACCCCTTACGGATGGACATGGGATTTTGGTTTTCGTGTTTGTTTTGCAAGAGAGTGGAAGGAGAAATGCAGAGTTTTGGTGTTGTTTGTGTGTAGTGTATAGCGACATTGAGCGAGAAGCAGTTCTACTTCACATGATGCATGTGTGCACGTAACCTAGTGAACGATATCTCACCCGTGGTTCTTGGCGGATGTTGCTGGGTGAATGGCTGAGAAATGCGTGCCTGAGGCATGATCGAAAGCCGGCTTCGGTGGCGGAGGAACGGATCCATGATGGCATGTGGGTGCAGATCATGCACGACGGCGATGTGCCCCGTGGAGATGTGCAGCTCTCTCTCCAATGATGTGGTGATGTGGTGTCGTCGGTCCGATCTTTTCTACCATTCTATGCTTCAGTTTGCAGTGGAATTGATGGGTTTGGAGGTCTCGTGATGGAATTGATTGTTGAAGTTTCCTCCGGTGCCGATAGCAGCCAGAGAAAGGCCGGACATCGCCAATTCCAGTTCCTGGCGCACTATATTCACCCTCGTTTGGCACTAAACAAGTCACTGTCAGCCTCATCATCCATCGTCGGTAGTGATTACTTCCGAGCGAGGTTCTGCTTTTAGTGGCGAGCGACGAGAGTGTTTCTTCTTTCTCTCATACTGCTGTGTATCGCACTCGGTGGTTGGTGAGATAAGCGGATTCCACATCTCCCGCAGCTGCATTGCCATTGCCAATCCGCGCTATTCCCAGTTCGTCAGTCACTTCGACCAGCGCAGCAGCAGGTCGGATCTTGTATCTTGTACTCGACTGTTCTCTCCGCATTCACGACACCGCAGCACGCCGTAAGAAGAAGGACTGCCCTCGCTGCTTCCTCCTCTCGAATATCTGCCCTGGACATTCGCGCCAGGATCAGCTTGCCAGCCCGACGATCCGCGCTGCACACCTCACGACGCTGTTATCTTGGCGCCCTCCGCCAAACGCCCCCCAAACACGCCTGGGCTAACGAACACCGACAACCCTCTCCGCCCGACTCGACCACCACAACATCCTCTACTCGCCCTCCCGTCCACCGCGACACTCTCTCCCTCCACGACACCATGTCGTCCACCTCCAGCGCACCGCCCGGGCCGACAACATCAGATGCCGGCGGAGGCGGCGGCGGCGGCAATTCAGGCCCGACCAGCTCGCCGCTGCTCTTCTTCGTCGCCTTGGGCTTCGGCGTCGTATTCACTAACCTCTGGTATGTTTTGCACTCGCCCGACCCGACCAGGGTACCCGCCTGCTTCCGGCACACTACCACACGACTACTATCTGACCCTACACCTCCCATCGCACACCACATGACGCTAACCTCGCCTCTCTTCGCGCGTGCACAGGATCATCGTCGGCGTCAAGTACTGCTTCCGATATAACCAGCGCAACCGCGCCGCCCGCGCCCTTAACGAGCATGGAGAGCCCATCGACCTCGGCAACATGCCGCACCACCCCCGCCGTCGACGCCGCGAGAAGAAGCTTATGTCTATGGACGAGGTCAACGAGCGCTTCCCGCTGACCAAGTACAAAGCCTGGCGCTCATCACGAGAGGCCGAAGGGCTGCCCGCTGCCGGCGGTGTCACTGCGCCGGGCAGTCGAGCTGCGAGCATACGAGACGAGGAAGGAACCATCGGCGACAACAATACGCTTGCGAAACAGTCAAGCGACTCGGCACGGCCACAGACCGCGCTTGGGATTGCGCAGCGAGACCATGCGATTGCGGTGGATGAGAAAGACACACCAGCTGCACCAGCACCAGAGGCCACGTCGAGTTCGGAGAAAGCACCAGATGGAGAGGTGGAGAGGACGGAGAATGTGCGACGGTCGCAGGATGTGCGGAGAACTTCGACGGCGGAAGATATGGACGACGAGGACGAAGATGATCCCATACGGACGGCAGCGCCCCCGGAGATGCTGGCTGCACCGGGAGACACATGCGCGATCTGTTTGGACTCGCTGGATGACGACGACGATATTCGAGGTCTGACGTGCGGTCATGCATTCCACGGATCATGTGTCGACCCATGGCTCACCAGCAGGAGAGCATGCTGTCCTCTTTGCAAAGCAGACTACTACGTACCGAAACCACGACCGGAAGGAGAGGAGAACTTCGCAACAGGAGGCCGCCGACAACGAAACGCCACTATCCCACAACAACCGCCGGTCGCCTGGATAGGGGGCCGAGGCGTGGCTCTTCGACCGCGGATGATGTTCGCATCACCGCGCTTCTTCCTCTCAGATGCTTCCGCGGACCGGGACCAATATCGAGGGACACCAGCGCAGCAGGAGCGGAGCCGCCGAGAGCAGGATACGTTCTATCAGGACCCAGCATCGGAGCGCCAGACACAGACTTCCACGAACCAGGCCTCCCGCTCGTGGCGAAGTCGACTACCCAACCTCCCCCGCTTTGGCAGGCGAAACCAGCAGCAGCCGAGCAGCGTTGGAGGAGCACAGGAATCGAATGTGACGGCCGGGGAGCTGGAAGCTGGTACGCGGAATGGATGATCGGTCGTGTTCGCAAGCGAGTGTTGATTTTGTTGTGCTGTACTACCACTACGGATTATGGATGCTGCATCCCCGGCGGAAAGCTGGGTTGGTTTGATGAAATTCGCTTCGATTGAGCGGATGCGAGACATTGGCAGTTGATATGGCGGTGAAGACGAAGATATTTTGTCTGCTGTTCGTGATGGGGGAGGATGAGAGCGATGTCTGACTGCAATGATGTTGCAGGGGACGATGGGAGAGGAAGGAGAGGAGACAGGAGAGATAGTGGAAGCTCTTTACATACTACTACGACTTTTTACGAACGAATGCGAATGCGAATGAGATGGTGTGGGATTTGTGAGTGGAGAGCAACACCGATTTTGATTTCCCGTACTCTCTTTCAACGTTGGCTGTTCGTCTATGGTGGAAGATTCAGTGACGCTAACATTGTATGGTAAGTGGGACTTCGCATGCTTCACCCTAACGCTTCGCGTATCGGCTCGGCAAGTTAGCGCGGCAAGGATGTGAGGTGAAAGCCTAAGGGAGAGGTGAGGTGGGAGGGCAAACGCAGAAGGGGCGAGGTGTTGGGAAGGGGAAGAGGAAGTTGAAGTTGAAGGTGAAAGAACGGCCGACTCCAGCCAGGTGCAACGTCGAACGGGAAAGGAGAAGGGGCAGGAGGAGTTGAAGTCGTGGCCGATTTCCCTTTCCTTCTTTTGTGAGATGCGGGTGGGGATTGACGACGACGTTCGACACTCGACACGTGGCACTTGAAGCGATTTTGCTGGACCTTCTGATACGGCTGCACGGGCAGATGGCCAGAGGGGAGGTGGGAGTTCTGTTGGTGTGACACTGAGGGAGAGGTGAGTTTGCTGCGGCAAGACTTAAGGGAATCTGAGAGAAAACCCTCTGCTTCTGCATGGTCAGGACAATTTTCTCTTCGTCTTCGTGACCACCCGTCGCTCTGACTGACAGTGGAGCAGTACGTATCGTTCAGACCGCGCCTTCCACAGCCTAACAGGAAGGTGGGATTTGGAAGACCTGGCGCACCACCTGCAAATTTCGCACACGACTCGAACAGAGGAATTCGCCAGCGTCATCGCCCACGCGAATCTCACACGACAGTCTGCTGCCGAGACCTTGAAATCAGTCATCATGGTCACCAGCAGCAATCGATGCTACTTTCTGGAGCTTCCTCGTGAGCTGCGAGATATGATCTACGGATACGTTCGCAAAAAGTGCGAACTTATGAATCCAGACAAATCCGAGCACCAGGGCGCCAGGGCGTACATGCTCAATGGGCCGCAGCCGCAGATGTTCCGGGTCTGTCGGCAAATCCGTCAGGAGTACGCCGAAGTCGCGGTGCTCGGAATCGAACTTGCCCTCAAAGTCCGGCGAATGCGTGTGACAGACTTCCATCTGAAGCCTGGTCTTGCAATTCATTGGATGCGAGCAGCTGTCTCGTGCACTGTGCGCGTTACCTGGGCACACCTCATGCCATTGACACGTCAGGACCTATGCAGATGGTGGATAGCTGTCCACGACGAGCCGGAAGAACAGACCTTGCAGCGATCGTGGACCCCCAGCATTCGTGAGCTCTTTTCTGATATGCCAAGTGGCTGCGGACGCGAGTTGCTAATCATTTCGCAGAAGCGGCCCAAACTCTGGCCGGAACGCTCGAAACTCTGTCACAAGTACTGAACGAAGACTGTCAAGTCACCATGATAGTCGAACTTCATCAAAATCCAGGACATGTGGAAGCTCGGCGCCAGGCCCGACACCTGCAGCCGCCGGTCTATCGGTCTCTGATGGGAAATCCACACCTCCCCTTTTCACGAAAAGGCAAACTCAAAGTCGTCTTTACAATGAAGACACCTCTGTACGAGTACAGGATTCGAAAGAACGTGGCCTACGACAGATGGGGGTTCCTCGCTTCCACTGACTATACGGCTCATAAGGACTACGACGGCAAGAATTATGTTACTGCGCCGTCCAAAGAAATGGTTGAGTGGACATTGTTTCCATGTGGAGATCTCGAGGCCCATCTTCCGACGTTTTGCGGCTTCTATCCACTGGCAGGAGTTGTGGTGGACCGAGAATGAATGTGACGACGAAGATTTGGAAGATCATCTCTAAAGGGCAAAATAACGAGAGTTTCAGAATACACGGGACGTGGTGGAGCAATGAGAAGGCGGGTAGGTAACGTAATGGTAAAGCATGGCTGCTCATCATGGACTTTCATGCGAGGACGCTTGTCAAGCCGAACTATGATGATCAACCAATTACAAAGTATTTCGACAACATCGAGGAGATGCAGAGGACAATAGCTTGTCCACGATAGGCTATACAGCTTTTGATTAGCATGGCAATTTTCCCTTGCCGTCCGCTCTGCTTCCCTCCAACAACTCCGTTCTACTTCCAGCGGCCACCCACACGATCTTCTTCATCATATC
The DNA here is from genome assembly GCA_022814565.1 of Phaeophleospora eucalypticola. Taxonomy (NCBI): domain Eukaryota; kingdom Fungi; phylum Ascomycota; class Dothideomycetes; order Mycosphaerellales; family Mycosphaerellaceae; genus Phaeophleospora; species Phaeophleospora eucalypticola. The sequence continues at coordinate 43,766 of JAKLNG010000011.1, forward strand.
CCTGCACAATCGAGTCTAACATGTGGCGTTCAGCGTTCAGCGTTCACAAATGCCCTTGGACAACCCTCTCGCCATATCCACGACACAGGAGTCTCCTCTCCTGAGCTTACCGGTCGAGCTTCGCCACCTCATCTACGAGTACCTCTATACGGTGGAAGAGAAACCCACAGACCCTACGAAGGACTCTGAAGGCTCAGTGAAAACGTCCACAGATCCGGATCCAGGACCGTCCAGAATCTGCTAGCAGATCCACTGCGAATACTCCCATGTCGCAGACGACCACTGCATATGGTGGAGGTTTGGGAAATGGGGGTCGGGAGCTCTGACATTGCGAGCGAGAGGTCGAGCAGACGCTAGGAGGAATGTGGGCAAGGAACCATCGCAGGGGCTGTGTTCACCGGCCTAGACAGCGGTAAGGTAACACTGGTGTGGTGCACTTTTCGGTGGACGAAAGACGAAATGAATGCACAGCTGTCGCAACATTCGCCAGCGCTCCAGAAGCATCGACGCTGATACTAATATGCTCGTGATATCAGCCTAGTGAATCTAAGTAGACATTATAGCGTGGCATGTGAAAAGCGAAGATGAAGTGAGGTGAGGTTTGTGGTTGTTCCAACTTTGCGGAGAAATAGGCGAAAGCTTAGCGCGAACCTTGATGGACAGCGGAGCTGAGTCCGCACCGCGTTTCCCTGAGAAGCAGCTCGAGGTGGTCAGCGCGTCTCCTGGACTTCTCTCTTGACAACGACTCGCGCGAGCGCTGCGTTCATTCACTCACCACTCCGCGCCAAGATTCAGCTGCCAACCATGGCGCGGCTCGGGCGCCTGGGCTTCCTGGGCATCGCGGTGCTGTTCCACCTGGTCTACATTTACTCCATCTTCGACATCTACTTCGTCAGTCCCATCGTCACGGGAATGCGAGCATATCGAGTCGATGCGCCAAAAGCTCCTGCGAAACGACTGGTTCTATACGTTGGTATGCGTTTTCTTACTCTCATTTCTTGTTTGTGCTAACGCAATCCTTCAAGGCGACGGTTTGCGCGCCGACAAGGCCTTCCAATTCTTCCCCGACCCATCAAGGTCCGCGAACGATACCGCCGCACAAGAACCACGCCCATTGGCACCATTCCTTCGATCGCGAGTGCTCGAGCACGGCACCTTCGGCGTTTCGCATACACGAGTGCCAACAGAATCGCGACCTGGACATGTTGCGTTAATAGCTGGACTGTACGAGGATGTTGCAGCGGTTACAACAGGATGGAAGCTCAATCCAGTCAATTTCGACAGTGTATTCAACAGGAGTCGGCATACATGGAGTTGGGGCAGCCCGGATATCTTGCCAATGTTCTCCGCTGGAGCGGTGCCGGGAAGAGTAGACGATGCAACATATGGAGCGGAGTTTGAGGACTTTAGCAAGGATGCTACGGAGCTGGATTACTGGGTCTTCGACCGCGTCAAGCAGTTGTTCAAGGATGCGGAGACAGATCCGGCTCTGAATGCACAATTGCGGCAGGAAAAGATTGTGTTTTTCCTCCATCTGCTGGGATTGGACACAACTGGCCATTCCTACCGTCCCTACTCAAAGGAGTACCTACGCAACATTCAGATTGTCGACGAAGGAGTCCGCGAGATCACCGAGATCATCAATCGATTCTACGATGACGATGACACTGCTTTTGTCTTCACTGCTGACCACGGAATGAGTGATTGGGGCAGCCACGGAGACGGACATCCTGACAACACCCGAACACCATTGATCGCCTGGGGATCCGGTGTCGCCAAGCCTGTGACGGTCGGCACAGGTACGGCTCCCGGACATGAAGATGGCTTTTCGAGCGACTGGCACCTGGATCATGTCACGCGCCATGACGTTGCTCAAGCTGATGTTGCGACTCTCATGGCGTACCTTGCTGGCCTGGAATTCCCCGTCAACTCGGTGGGAGAGCTGCCATTGTCTTACCTGGATGCTAGCGATGAGCAGAAAGCGAAAGCATTGCTCACAAATGCCAAAGAGATTCTGGAGATGTATCGCATCAAGGAACTCGAGAAGCAGGCCACGGTCATGAACTATCGTCCTTTTCCAGGATTCGGAGACGCAGAACACAGCGTTGAGCATCGTCTTGGTGAAATCGAGCAGCTAATAGAGACTGGTCAATATAAGCAGGCATTGAACAGTTCCGATGAGCTGATCAAACTTGGACTCCAAGGACTGCGCTACCTGCAGACATACGCCTGGCTCTTCCTGAGGACCCTGGTGACCGCGGGATATGCTGGCTGGATCGCCTTTGCTTTCACTACAGCCGTCGATGTGTACATGCTCGATGGAAAGCTTGAAGCATCAAGACCGACCTCAGTTGTGCTGGTCTTCTCTTCAATCCTGGTCGGCATCTTCAGCCTCCTATTTGTGCAATCATCGCCAGTGACATACTATGCCTACGCTCTCTTCCCGGTTGCGTTCTGGGAAGAAGTCTTCGCACATCGAGGTGCTCTTGTCGCGGGCAAGCAGAAGCTTTTCGCAAACTTTAGCAAGTCTGATGCGAGCAAGCTTGCTCTGAATGTGTTCGTGTACTTTGCTCTACTGGAGGTCATGGTAAGGCTCACTACCGCAGGAATAAATTGCACAGAGCTAACAGCAACCAGGTTCAAAGCTACTACCATCGACAGATCTACACCGTGTGCTACCTGCTTGCAGCTGCATGGCCGCTTTCTTATGGCCTCGACTTCCTGCAGTCCAACTGCATTCTTTGCAGCACCTGGGCGCTTTCGTGCGCTTCAATGAGTATCTTCACAATGCTCCCTGCAATCAAGATCGAAGATGCCAATCTCATGTAAGTTAGTCTTGTGTATGTCTGGAGCAGCGCTGATATCGCTTTCGCAGCCTACTTGGAGGATTCCTCATTCTCGTTCTCGGACTGCTGTACATCGCCTTCGAGAAGAGCCTGTTGGTCAAGACTGCGTCAGCGAAGGACGGCTTAAGTGCCGACTCCGCAGACAGCTTGTCAAGATCTATCCTCGGCGTTCAGGTAAGTGCACTGCATATTCGCTCTTTCGAGCTGCACTGACGAGTGTGTAGGTTGGACTGGTTGCGCTTGCTATGATTGTCACCCGGTCGAGCGTTGCTTCTCTGCAGGCCAAGCAGGGCCTTCCTCTTGGGGCGCAGGTAGTGGGCTGGATCACCTTGAGTAAGTTTCTGTCTTTATTGTCCTTCGCAGCACATTGCATCTTCCCCCTCGACATGTATTCGGTGCTTCGAGGATATTGAAGTTGCTCGGAATGCCCATCCCTCGTGCGGAGAACATTACTACCCGGAAGGAGCATCTTACTGGAATGCGACTGTCATCTCCTGGACTTATATTCCCTACAAGTCAATGCAGGCTCTCGAAATGGCCATATTTGCCCAAAATCACGAGTCAGCTACGGAGATGCTTGCACTTTTGGAGCATCCATGGCAGTCCTTTCGGAACCGGCCTCTCCTTGCACAGCTGGCTCTTGGGGTGTTTCTCGCCATCTACCTTCCTTTGATGGTGCTGCTGGCCACAATCTGGGATATCTTATGGCATGTGCCCTACAAATTTCTCTACCGCCACCGGCATCCTCTCGGCGTTGGTGACGATCGAGCCTACTGGGAGGCCGTTGCATCTAGCTCTCATGCAAAAGCAGTATGGCTGTTCCTACTGCGAGACGACTTTGTGGATGCCTTTCGATCGCCTTCTGATCTTGTGGAAACGAAGTCAAGCCGGACGACCAGGTCTTTTGGCTGGTCCACCAGAACCCTTGTTTCGTGGATGTCTAGACAAGACCCGGATGATTCTTCGACAGCATCGCCCGTGTCCATCGTGGAAGGTGTCTGAAGATACCCCAGCGCTTGCTCATATCGTGCATCTTTGTCATTACATTCCCGCTTGGTAAAGTTACTAACATTTGCAAATAGTTGCCTCCTTGATTGTGCCATTCTTCCACGCCCTGCGACCCCAGAACCACTACCTTCACCGACTGGCCGTCACCTTCCTCGCTTTTGGCCCGCTCTTCATCATCTTGACCATTTCCTACGAGGGTCTCTTCTACTTCGCCATCGCGGTGACACTCGTGTCCTGGGTCCGACTCGAACACCGCGTTCAGCAGCACTTCTCGCCTACCTCAGCCTCCTCATCCCGCGCAACGACGCCAAAGCCCGGCGACAGCGCGAATCTCGACCTCACCAGCCCCCTTGCATCTGCTGCTTCCGCTGCCAAAGACCGCGAAGCCGCCCTGGAAGCTGGCGACTACCGCGCTCTCACTCTCTCCGACGCCCGCATCTCGCTCTTCTTCCTCTTCCTGCTGCAATCCGCCTTCTTCTCCACAGGAAACATTGCCAGCATATCCTCCTTCTCCCTTGACGCAGTTTACCGCCTCATCCCCGTCTTCGACCCTTTCAGCCAAGGCGCGCTGCTCATCCTCAAAATCCTTGCACCATTTGCGCTCGTCTCTGCCAACCTAGGGATTCTCACAAAACGACTTCGCCTCCGCGGAGGCAGTCTGTTCGCAGTCGTGATGGGAATTGGAGATTACTTGACTCTACGTTTCTTCTGGGAAGTACGCGACGAGGGCAGTTGGCTGGAGATTGGTGAGAGCATCAGTATGTTTGTCATTGCGAGTGCGCTGTGCATTTTCGTTGCGGGGTTGGAGGGAATGAGCGAAGTTTTCGTTAGAGGAGTGGAGTTCGATGATGATATTGGCGTTTTGAAAACGGAACAAAAGCAGGAGAAGAGGAGTAATGGTGCTGCGATACCCGCCGCGCCTTCGACGAGCAATGGCAGCGTGAAAGCGAGTGGGAAAGGAAAAGGCAAAGGAAAAGCGAAGTGATTGATAAGCACTGTACATGATCATGCGTTCAACAACAGCATTGCGTAGCATCAGCATCAACATCAGCATCAGCATCAACATCAGGATTGCGAAATGTACAGTAAAGGCATCAATGAAGTGACCAAATCGCTATATTTATCAGAGCGCCTTTCTTAGCGCCCAAACTCCTCTAAGCCGCACGCAGGGCCCTCTCTACGTTGCAGCTGTAAGTATATCTACACATGCTTTCCCCTTTCGCGGCCAAAGATGATGTTGCTATGTACAAGAGCGGAGTGTGAGGGATGATACACATCAGCTCGAATGGGTAGATGGACGTTGCATCTAGTGCGCCGTGAAGCGCCCAAAGCGCCGAACAGGACAAGGCGTGTCGGCTGGCAAGTTCAGACTGACATGCTCTAATCTTCTTCTATTAATGGGAGGAGGAAGCTTTCCCGCTGGCGAGTTTGCGAGACTGTATTGTGAACTTCAGTTCTCCGACTCGCTTTCCTTATCCATCTCCTCCTTTGGCGGCTTGGCAAGTTCCTTCTTCCAGAGGTTGTTGGCATGATGCTCTTCGACGTCCTTGAAGACGATCTTGAAGACGTCGGAGTACCAGTCGACTGGTACGCCTTCGATGCCTTCTTTGATGTTCTGCAACGAATAGTCAGCATTTGTGTGCTCTGATAATCAGAAAGGTTGGGGGTGAAACTTACCTCAGGCAGCTCAATCCAATCACTCAGATTGTCTCTGGGGAACATGATCATCCTCGCGCCAGCGCGTCTTGCAGCCACGGTCTTCTCCCTCAACCCACCAATGCGGAGGACTTTGCCAGTGACGGTGAGCTCTCCAGTCATTGCGATCGTGGGATCCAAAGGCTTATCCAGTGCAAGAGATAACAGCGACGTGGCCATCGTGATACCAGCACTGGGACCATCTTTCTGTACAGCGCCCTCTGGGCAATGCAAATGTATCCGCGCCTTTTCAAAGAACTTGTTGCTGGGGTATTGCTTCGCCATCAGACCCTTAGCGAAGGAGTAGGCGATGACAGTGGATTCCTTCATGACGTTCTTCAGGTTACCAGTACGCTCGAGGCCAGGGCGGGAGTTGTACGATAGCGCGTTCTCCAAAATAGACTCGACGTAGAGGGCGGCACCTCCCATTTGGGTCCATGCCAAGCCCATTGCAACACCTGGCGGTGTTGAGTCATACAGTCTATCCGATGTGTAGATTGGTGGGCCAACAAAGTCCTTCAAGTTGTCCTTTCCAACATTGACGTGCACCGACTCTGGGACCTTCAAAGCCACACGCGGCTTCTCGGTAGTTTCTTGCTCGATGTTCTCAGGTGTGTCCTTGGGATCAGACTCGTCCTTTTTGGCCTCTTCAGCTGCAGCCTTGCCTTTGTCTGTAAGTGCCTTGTCTTCGCTCAAGACATCCTCCCCAAGGTCTTGGATGATCTTCAGCGCCGACTTCCTGTAGACCTTTTCAATCTGCTTCTTCAGATTTCGCACTCCAGACTCTCTGCAGTACTTGTTGATGAGCTCCATGATAGCTTCCTTGTCCAGGTTGACGTCAACTTCCTTCAAACCGCTCAGCTCTTTGGCTTGCGGTGCCAAGTATCGTTCTGCGATTGCCATCTTTTCATCAGAGACGTATCCTGATAGCTCAATCATTTCCATGCGGTCAAGAAGTGGTCGTGGAATGGTATCGGTCATGTTGGCAGTGCAGACGAAGAGGACCTTTGACAGGTCGACAGGAACGTCCATGTAGTGGTCCAGGAAGGAGTTATTCTGTTCAGGGTCCAGCAACTCCAGCAGCGCGCTTGACGGGTCTCCCTGGTGGCCTCGGCCAATCTTGTCGACTTCATCAATAAGCACGAGAGGGTTCTCAGTCTGGCACTTCTTCAGGGCTTGGATGATGCGACCTGGCAGAGCTCCGACGTATGTCCTTCGGTGGCCCTTGATTTCAGCAACATCGGTGAGACCACCCACACTGAAGCGGTAGTATTGTCTGTTCAATGCCCGCGCGATGGACTTGCCAATACTGGTCTTTCCAACACCAGGAGGACCGACCATACACAAGATCTTGCCTTCCACGGTGCCTCGCAGCTTTCCAACAGCGATGAACTCCAGAATGCGATCCTTGACATCCTTGAGACCGTGGTGGTCCTCGTCCAAGACGTCTCTTGCATGCTGGATGCCAAAGTTCTCAGCGCTTCGCTGTCCCCATGGAATCTGCGTGAGCCAGTCCAGATAGTTTCTCGTAACATTGAACTCGCTTGCGGCGGGCTCCAAGTGTGCAAGCTTGGTGATCTCCTCATCAAAGACTTTCCTGACTGCCTCAGGCATGGCAAGCTTGTCGGCCTTCTCCTTGAACTTCTCCACAAGCTTGTCCTTGCCATCGCTCTCCAAACCGAGCTCTCGCCTGATGCCCTTCATCTGCTCCATGAGCCAGTACTCTCGCTGACGCTTCTGGATTTTACCCTCCACGTCCTTGGAGATCTTCTGGCTGAGCTGAGCATTCATGAACTCCTTCTTGATGAGCTCGAGTCCTTTGCTCAAACGCTCTTCGATGTTCAATGCCTCAAGCACTGCCTGTGCTTCTTCCATCTCTCCTCCCGAGATGGCCGCCGCAAAGTCTGCAAGCTTCGCAGGCTCATCTGCGATATTGGCGACCGACTGCGACATGGCGAAGGCGGATATGTGGTCGCGGAACAATGGGTTCACTCCACCGATCTCCTTGCATGTATTGACAATCTCCGAAATCAAAGCTCTTATTGTAGGTGCCTTCTTGTCAAAAGGCTCATCCGCGAGGTTGTCCACGTTTACCAGGCTGACAGGCCATGATCGTAGAAAGTCGGTAGGTTGGGTAAGTTTGACCTGCTGGTTCTTTTCTGCGCTCTGCTGCTCCTCGAAGCTGGCCACAACATCGCCTGACTTCTCCTCGTCACCTTTCTTCTCGGCTACCGGCTTGGCAGGTGTGTCTGCGTCCTTGATGTCTTCAAGTGTCGCTTCGGCTGCTTGAGGAGGCTCGAATGATGTCGCATCTGGCTGACCTTTATTCGGTGGGATCAGCTCGCTGAGCTTGATTCTGCGGTGCGGATAAAGGACAGCTTGGAGGGACGCATTCTCGCCATGGCCGCCGGGGAAGGCTCCTGTGACTTGACAGAAGGTTCCAACATCGTACACTTCGCTGGGGTCATTGATGACATCTTGGCTGCTCTCTTGATCTTTGAGCAGGAAAGCTCCCACGTAGCTCTGGCCACGCTTCAAGAGCTCCTGCACAGCCGCCACCACATTGGGATCTCGAATTGTAATTGCTTTGTAGAAGCCAGGGAACAGCGGTCTCTGCGCAATGGGAATCGCGAGCACCTGAGGATACACGTCTGGCACGTGCGGCTTCACGATGTCCTTCACCTGAGATTTCCGCTTCTTGTTGCCACCATCGCCATTGTTTCCTGAGCCAGACTCTCCGCTGCTTCCACTTCCAGCGCTCGATGCCTTGCCATCCGCACCGGGAATGGGTGTCGGCTCGGAAGATTTGCTCTTTGTGTCGATGACGCCCTTCTTCTCATCCTGATCCTCCTTGATCTCTTCCCTGATCGCTGTCTCTTCGTCCTCCGGCTTCTGTGGCTTCTCTTTTCTGCGCGCCGGCGAAGTAGAGAAGTCTCGTGACGCTGGGAAGGTGGACCGGAGATAAGAATGCTGTATTCGCGGATGCGCCTGAATCGACGGGATTCTCGAGAATTGCGCCTGACACGCTCTACACGGCGCTCGGGAGGTGGAGTAGGCGCGTTGGGAAGAGTTGCGCAGCGCAGTTCGCCATGCTGCGCTCCGTCCGTAGACCATGCTCTCGTGACCGCTCCAGATGCGTATCTAAGGTAATGAGGGAGGACTCGACGGTGATAACGAGCGGCAGGTGTGAGGGCAGGATGGTGTGGTCCTTGTTGTGTGTGACAGGATGAGAGTCGAAATGGCGAGATGGAGATGCAGCAGCTAAGTCCGGTCTGCTTAGCAAATCGACTCCATACAGTTGTGCTTGATCTGGTCTTTCGCCTCTCGAAGCATCTAACCCGACGCATGGCGTCACGATCTTGCCGATGCACGGACCACCCGCCATCGCCGAGCTCGCCGCCTCCCGACTGCATCCCTCCTCTCGTCATCACATCAACATTCACTCACCCCCGATCACATGCAAATCCACTATTCATTGAGTTCAGTGATTCCAGTCATCGCATATCCCCACTCTGGTATCTGAGCAGCTGCAATCTCTGGCGCCGGCCTTTGGACTCAATCAATCTCATCGTCGCCCGTCCGCTCCCCAACATGTTCAATGCAGAAGAATACTTGGGCCAGAGATTAGAGCAGCTTCTGCGCACCGTACCTTGTCCAGGCCTCTTCACGCCATGAGAGTGTGGGATTATAAAAGCAATCTGGATGATCCAGCGCTTGAGCACTTATGCAGAGCTCATGCGCTGACTGGCTGATCAGACATGGCTTCAGTGACCGTGGCCCTATTATTGCGTTCTGCTTCGCCAATGCCGTCTTAATGCTAACGCTTCTATGCTTGCTCAAACTGTTCAATTTGCTCCTGGACATGCTCCTCGCAGCCAGATGAGTAGTCCCCTGCGACATGCTCCTGCAAGAAGCAATCAAACGTTTTATAATGCAACCGAATCTCCCTCAAACCTTCAACCGAGAAGAAACGGCGTCGCTTCAAGTCTATTTACCTTTGCAGCTGCTCTTGCCCTTTGCTAAGGTGTTGTAGGGATGACTTGCCTTCCAAGTATGCTGAGTAATCGCAGCACTATCCAATACCTACCGGATTTGATCAAAGCCGATGTTCAGCAGAGATTCGGGTCTTTCGAGCCGCGTACTAACTACAACATGGATGCGGTAACAATACGGTCGAAGCCTACAACGATTACTATACGTCGACAACTCATCCATCTATACCACTGAAAAAATGAGACAGGGGAGTCTTGAGCACGGAGACGCCCTAGGCACGTGTCGGCCCTGCAAACATGGCGTACGGTATCTGGAAGCACAGCCACCCTCTCCCCTTCGCAAGTCCATTGTCGCGCGCCCTACACTGCACTCGAAACATCCCCTTGAGGTCGTTTCATCAGCTGGGATGTTCAGGGGATACGACATTTGACCCTATGAATAGAAAACTGATCTAATGCCAAGCTACCACTAGTCAGATCAGACTCAAGCTGAGTGATGATGTATAACCATCTTCAAGTCATGGGAAAGATGTTAGCAGAGCGAATGCTTATACGGACATCAGCACTGCCCTCGACGGTCCAGATTTGAGACCCGTCGTTTCGGCGAATACAGCGCCATTACGCAGACCTTTACGAAGATGCCAAGAGTGCAAGTCCTGCTGTCTTGTTAAAGACTACTTAACCAAGTAGTCCTCCAAGAGAATTTGGAGAAGATCATCACTCACTCGTTTTACCATCCAAGCATACCATCCTTTGCAGCCACCGACACCAAAACTCAACCAACCAAAATGCACGCCACCATCGCCCTGCTCTCCCTCCTCGCCTCCATGGCCGCAGCCGCACCAGCCGGCGAACTTGTCGCCCGCCAAAACGGCATCCCAGATGGATACTCTTGGCCCGTGGAGAACTGGCACGCAGGCTGCGCCCGCGGCGGCTGCAGCTACAACTTCAACATCACCGGCATCAAGGACGGCTACCTCCCAGGCTTCAAAGCCTACTGCTCCGGCTCCGACACCGGCTTCTTCAAAGATTGCGAGCTGCTCGAGGGAGAGACCAACGAGGGAACCGGTCCACCCTTTGTGGCCGCGAAGTTGCGACCCAGCCAGCAGGATAGCGTGGCCCTAGTTTCGGTCAGCTTGCAGTTCGAGTGTGAGAGCTGCACTTCGCCGTAAGCACACTTTTAAATGATGAGCATTCGAAACAAAGCGCTGATATATCTCAACTGCAGAGCTACCTACAACTTCACCGGTTCCTACGAAGCGAGCTACAACGCCTTCGTTGCGCCCCTCCGGAATTTCAACATTGCCCCTGACGCTGCCACTGCCGTCGCTTGATAAGGTGCTGCACCACAGGAGGCAAGAAGTCGGGGAAGCGTGGAAGGCGTCACCCAATGCAAGTTTGGCATTTCGTTTGTCATGTACAAATCACAACTTATAGCAGAGCAATGCGTTGAGCAGATTCTTTCACTAATATAAACATCCTGCTGCAAGCATGCCTTTTTTCATTTACCTAATTCGATTTGCTGAATGCACTGTATGGCTTGCAATGAGATGAGCAAATCAATGTCTGGATAGTGACCCGAGACATGGTAATAGGGCGAGTTCGACCAAGAGCAATTGTGTTTGTCAAATCATACAGCTGAACTGAAGGACGCATTGTCATCTCAATAGCACAAAGCCATTCTCATTTGAGGACTGACTCAGTAGTTTGACCTCAAGTTTCTGAACTCTCATCGTGACACTAGAAGCCCCACATCCCCTACGATTTCCAATTGAGGATATCAGCACCTCAGATGGTGGCTTTGCCCGCCATATAACGAGGCGGAGCAATAGCTAAAGCCTATACAGCACCGCAAAACGCATTTTTCCTATAACCGTGGAACCTAGATGGTGGCCGTGCAGGAGGTTCAGACCCGTCAGGCCAGCCAATTTGGTCCTAAGCGGAACCCGTCACGTGTTTTGTGGGTCCGCCCTCTCCTTTTCCCGTTCGCGCTCTGCGAAATTTTCGACCTCACCACCTTCCACAGAACACCACTCAACATCTTCGATCTCCGCCACCGAGGTCCAGATTCAAGCACTGCAATGAAGCCCGGAACCGTGCAATATCTATGGAGACGGTACAGGGCTAGCGAGAAGCACGCCAAGCAGTGGCTTCTCCAGCGCGCGAAGCACGATTTCGAGGGCGCCCACCAGCTCACCGGCGCACATCTCCTGAACCTCGCAGACTCAATCCGAAAGACAGCTCTTGATCACGTCAAGGCACCGCCTGGAGTAGCAGACGTGATCAAGATCCTGAAATCCGACATCGAGGGCCGTAAGGAGTGCGCCCAGTGGATTGCTCATCACCAGTCAGAGACTAAGCTTCGCCAGGGGGCGGATTTGCGGCATCAACATCAAATCGATATCCTCATCTCCGTCTTGCGCCTCCTCAAAGCGGCCAAAGCTCAGCAGTGCGACACAGGACTTGCCGAGGCCACGACAAAGGGCGAAGAAGTCGGACAAGGAGTTGGTATTGACGCGCTGAATCGACTTGCAATCCCCGAAGTGCACGAGCCGCAAGCAGAGTAACAAGCTCAATTGGCAATTCCAGGCCAGCCGACACCATCCCTTTACAATCCAAGCAATACACACGCCCCGAGCATGGCGGATGAGCGCGCAAACCAGCGTGACCTAGCCATCCGATGCTTGTTCAGAGAGCTGGAGCTCATTCGCTCGGAGGTCCGCTTCATCTGGACCAAGTATACTAAAGGTAAAAGCAAGTTGGAGAGTGCCTATCTGGTCACAGTTCATGCCATGGCCCTATTCGAGGCCGCGGTGGCTGATCTGGTAGAAGAGTTTCCGGAATTCGAGTTCTTCGACGGTGTTGCAGAGCTTCTGCACCTCGAGTCCCATATTTCCAAGGGACATCCGGATCCAGCCACCGATCTCTCGCAAGAAGGAATTGACTCACCCGATGGGTCGCTGCAACTCGCATGGCATACTCTCAGCATCTTCCGAGAGCTCTTTCATCTGGATTCAGCTCCCGAAGTCGATAACACTGCTTTTGCCAAAGTTGCAGAGAAGCTACATCCCTCGGGCAGGATGCTATTTCTGCTCCATGCAGATTTCAGAAAGATGGCGGATGAGTCGTCGAGGGGGCTCATGACGGTTTCCAGAGACGCATTCGTCGAATCCTTCGCAAGCTTCGCTTACAGCAGAGGCGCGATCAAAACGGCTCTCGTTGGACTACTGCAGATTCATATCGACGTTTGCACCATTCTGGATGCTGTCGATCCAGAACACGCGCGCAAAGACCTGGCGAGACAGATTGCCCTCTTGAAAGACCCGGTCATCGCCCATGAGGATTTTCTTCAGCGAACTTCTGACGAAGATCGGACTGACACGCTCATAGACCTGGTCAACAATGTTGCCCTCGCCAGCGTCGGTGTGCCATTAGCTGAGATTGATCCCGACCGACATATCGCCCTAACTCTAATGCCTATTGTCACAGGAATGTACGCTTGGGAGCTCACGCACAAGGTCCACCGGTACAACATTGCGCTCTGTGACCAAGAAGGACTTATTGTTGCCACGGCTCACCTGTACCAGGCGTGTCGGGCGAGAGGAGCAATGAAAGAAGCCTGGCCGGAGATGAACAGATTGATCCAATTGCAAGGTGCGCAATCCTTGGGCCTTTCAGACACCAACCCCTCGTCTGCGAGTATGGAGACGAGGGCCAAGCGATACGGTCTAGCTATGGGAGTTGAACTTGTCCAATACGCAAAGGTCAAGAACCAGAAGCAAGTGTCTCACCAAAAGATCCCTCTGCCGCGCGGTCCGAAGGCGTCGAGAAAGCCTCTTCAGCTTGGATCCACCATCATGTCGAAGCTGGAGACCGGAGATAACTCATTGCATGGCCCTCGCATTGAGCAGATCAAGAGCTCAATCGTTGTTTTGCATCAGGTCGCTGGAGATCTGATCAAGCAGCAGCCCCAGCTGGCCAGTAAAACAGCCGCCAAAAGGTGGAGTGAGGAGCGCACGCTGGGATCTGACCAGCTTCTCTCAGTTCTGGCAGCGTCACTGGAAGCCGAAGCGCCCCACCTTGAGCTGGACTACCTGGGCCTCTATGAGAGCTGCTCCAGAATCGCATCCAGGTTGGAGAAGAGGCCGCTTACAGGCTCAAGTGAGTTCCAAGATATGGTGAACGACATCTTATGGTCCGCAGCAGGGCGTGAAAAGCAGACTGCGAGCGGCAAGGGGAGAATCACCGGAACGGACTGGCTTGGGACCGCTTCTCGGATAGTTGTGGCTGGCGCTGGTCTTTCAGAATGCCCAACTTCGGAGTAAAGAGCCTGATCAAAGTCTCGATGGATGGCTGCAAATAGCGGTAAGACACAGTGGAAGATTGCAGTGGCATGTTTTGGAAAGATCAACCCTCGTGAAGTTCGGCTGGTGGAAGACTGAGCTGTTGGAGGTGTTGGAAGTGTTGACAGTGGTTATTAGAGTCCTGCTGTATCCGACTCAAGAACACAGATGGAGTCGCAAGTGACTCGGCGGTAGTCACTTAGACTATGCAATCTTCTGTTGGCCAAGAACATCCTCGACCATCCTCATTGCAGCACCCAGATAGTTCCGTGGCATGCAAAGCTCTTTCAATTTTACGTTTTCGATCGCGTTCACGACCTCGCCTTTCCGCTGTAGCGTGTCAAATAGCGTTTTGTCATGATCTTCGCTTTCAATTGTTTCCTTGCAAGCCTCATAGACCAAGTCATGAGCCTTCTGTCTGCCAATGCTGTTCGCAAGTTCCATCATGACAGCTTCAGCAACGATCAATCCACGCGTGGAGTTGAGGTTCGTTTCCATCTGATCCACATTCACAACAAGCCCAGAGATGGCAAAGTCCGCTTGCGTCAGGGCTCCCACTGCAATCACAAATGATTCGGGCACAGCTGCCCATTCGAGATGCCACGGTCCGCTAGCTCGCTCGAAGTCGGTTATCATGGCGTCTAAGCAAATGCTTGCATTGGATCTCAGAATCTTTGAAGCGGCCAGGATGACTTCAGAAGATATTGGATTGCGCTTTTGTGGCATGGTCGAGCTTGCTCCTCGGTGAGGCACAAAGGGCTCACTGACTTCGCTGAACTCGTTGGAAGACATGACGATCAGATCCGTAGCGAGCTTCCCGAGAGAGCCGCCCACTAGAGCGAGAAAGTTGATGATTTCTGCGATGGCATCGCGAGCGGTATGCCACGTAATTGAAGGATCGGTCAACTGGAGCTCTGTAGCTAGAGCTTTGCGCACCTGCAGAGATCTCTCCGCATCTGGGCCAAGTGATGCTAGAGTGCCAGCTGCGCCGCCAAATTGAACAAGCAGACAGCGTGGGCGAAGCTGCTCGAGTCTTTCGAGGTGGCGTTGAAATCCCGAAAGATACACGGCGCATTTGTAACCGAAAGTGACCGGTAGAGCATGCTGAAGGTGAGTTCTGCCCGCCATTGGAGTCTGCTTGTGCTTTGAAGCCAAAGAAGACAACGCTTTGCACAGAGACTTCAACTTGCTTTCGACCATGTTCAGTCCATCTTTCATCTGCATTACTGCCGCGGTGTCTTGAATATCTTGAGTGGTAGCTCCCCAGTGAAGGTATCGGCCTGCATCTTCGCCGCAAGCTGCAGAGAACTGTCGTACCAAGGACAGAATCGGGTATCCGACGATTTCCGTCTCTTGTGAGAGCTTTTCGTAGTCCAGTGAGATCTCAGATGCGGTGGACGTTATCGTTTCCGCAGCACTTTGTGGTATGATTCCGCAAGAAGCCTGTGCTCGGGCGAGAGCGGCTTCCACTTGAACGCAGTAGTTGACATACTGCGAATCGTTGAAGATCGTTCGTATCTCCTCGGTTCCGAAAAGGTTCTTGAAAAGGAAAGAGTCGATGGCGCTCACGGGCATGGTGAAGCAACGTCAGTCAGGGGCTCGTGGAAAAGTATAGTCAGCTTGGACGTGGACAAATGCGTTCATGTGCTGAAGGCAAGTGCAATGGGGAAGCAGCGATCTCGGCCAATGACCTCAGCTTCGCCAGTTGCTGGACCTCAACTGAAACGAAAATGAATTTCTTCTGCGTCGAGATATACTCCCCAATCAACACGTTCTCCGAGACTTTTGATCACGAATGTGGTTTCTGAAGCAATTAGTTCGCGCAAGGTCTCATCGGGGAAGCCTTCGTCTCTCGTCACTTCGGCCAATACAACGCTCAGGATGCATGCATCTCCCATCTGCATCGCAAGGCGTGCAACATCTGCAGTACAGCCTGTGGATTAGACGCATCTGCCGACGATAGAGTTGCTTCTTTCATGGTATCGTCAGGAGATGTCTGATGACGACGACGCGAGGTCTAGATCGGCATCTCCTCATCAACGGCCTGGAATCCTGGGCGTGGCGGCTAAGAAAGGTCTCCTTTATTATTCTTCCCAAGATGGTCTTTCTCGACTTCACCTCGTCCACTCTCATCATTGACGTAGACGCTTTGATGGTCTGATACTTCCAAGCTCTCTCTAACAGTTCCACGCCAGATTCTCCGCGGTCGCACGCAGCCACAGATCCCGCTGCCAAAGAAGTGGCAACACCGAACAAAGGGGACACCACCTTCACTCCTTCTATCATTTCGTTTCAGAGGAGCCCTTCTACCCCTTCTCTACTCCTTCTCTCGACGCTTTGCCCGTCTATCTTTCGTCGTTACGAAGCAAGTACTCACTGCAAGCCTGGGGGCACAGCTACATAAACCGCATTTGCTGCCATGGGTCCAATCAAATCACCCAAAAGTCCTCCGTGGCGCAATTGGCTAGCGCGTTCGGCTGTTACTCCTCTCACGAGGAAGCAGTTGACCGGAAGGTTGGTGGTTCGAGCCCACCCGGGGTAAGTCAAGATGATGTCCGTATTCATCGGCGAGCATGTGTCTAACAATTTCACAGGGAGGTTCTCAGCCAGAATTAGTGATTTCTTTTTGTGTTTCCGAGCGTTGTGGTGGGTTGGCATGTGTTTTTTTCTCTCTCCCAATCAACACTCACTCCATCTCACTAAGCGCTGCACGCCGTTGCTGCTTGTTCCATATGGTTGATGCCAGAAACACTTCGCCTTCTGGGAAAGTAGCAGCATCTCCGACGCACTCAGAAGTCCAGCTTCTTTGTGGCATGAGATGGGCCTTGAGAGGCCAAGTGACAATCTTTTTGGAGCATAGGAGCGCCTTGGGTCGAAGCTTCATCAAAGACCGCTTCTTCATCCTAAATTCGCACGTAGGCCCGTGGTGGTACTGAAGTGAAAGTGCATTACAATGACCAACGACTTACGTGCTCATGTGAAGTTTCTGTGATGCCTAAGGCAACAACGAAGGCCGCTAAATATTGAAGGGACCCCACTGGAACTTCATTGGAGTGTCCACACCCAAACTTCATCTCCTGCCTCGAAATCTGTTCTGGCTCGTGAAACCATACATACCCATTTGCAAACCCTCTCAGCCTTTACTTTCTGCAACCCAGATACTCTGCAACTGGCAGAAAGCGCTCTGCTCAAGGCAACAAAGCTACTTTGCCGTCTTGTGTTGTCAATCCAGCGTTTGCCACTCCCAAAACCGGTCTCACTTCCCAGTATCGGCTGGCCACTGAATCGGCCCGATCATCACCAGCGACCTCTCCAAGAAGGGCCTCGATCAGGTCCAAACGATATCATCATAATTGCGCTCTTCCGTCGCGCCATGTCTTCTTACACAATCGCCAACCTCCCTCGGATAAACCGGGACCAGCTCGCCGAGAAGGTGCGCTCCAAATCTCCCGGTCTAGCGATCATCGACGTTCGAGACAACGACTACATCGGCGGACATATCCTCGGATGCCAAAATGTTCCCACGAATACTCACGACTACCGGATGCCGGAGCTGGTGCGGACGCTGAAAGACAAGGACACGGTCGTGTTCCACTGTGTCCTGAGCCAGCAGAGGGGACCTAGCAGCGCCTTGAAGTACCTGAGGGAGAGGGAGAGGCTAGGAGAGGAGAGCCTTGAGGAGAAGCAGAAGGTCTATGTCTTGGAGGGTGGATTTCAGATGTGGCAGGACAAGTGAGTGATTTCCTTTTGTCTCTTCTTCCCTGGAGGGGATTGTGAGCGGCTGCTGACCAAATGGATCACAGGTATGGTGAGGATAAGGAGCTCACAGAAGGCTATGACAAGGAGCTCTGGCAGGACTATTGAGCGATCCTGACTTGTTATCTCCCCGAGAACGGCTCACAATGCGACCTCCTTCCAGGCTTTGCCCCATCGGAGTCTTGCATCATCTGCAGCTTGCCCGGACATCGAAAGGCGTTCGGCTGCACTTAATCTCAAAAGCTAAATTGAATAGCGGATTCCAGTAGCATCTGCTCAATGAATTGATTTCATCTTCTGCAGTTTGAAACAGAGAGACCCATCGCGATGTCTCTGAACGAGGAACATGCCAGAGACTGGAGACAAAGCGGACAGTTTGCTGTCAGATCCCATCATAAAATGCCCGCGGCACTCAATGACTGAGCTCATCTCGGAATATTCAGAATTGACGAGTCCACCATTGTCGTCGCCCAGATGGAAGATCGCCAGGGAAAGCAACCTCCAAAGGCAGAAGAGAAGGACAAAAAGCAGCTCCCAGCTCCACAGATTGTCCATCTCGCAGAATCGTACCGTACGCCCCCGCTCCGCCACATTCAAGCTTCTGACGGAACAAATGTGCCGGCGGGTTACTGCGATGTCAACCTGTATCTTCTTTCGGATTCCACTCATGTGCTGCGCATCACGACAACTCCAGGCCAGCATCTCATCGCTCTTCCAAAGCCGCAGAGCTCACTCAGGCCGAACTTCTACAACATTCACACAGCACCAATACTGGATCCTAATGGCTTTACTGTTGATGCGATATTTGTGACGGTTGGTATGTGACTTCATTTACGATCAATGGAATTCTGGCCTTGGTGCGGGACTGATTTCCATAGGTGAGAATATGCATCTCGACATTGGCTGGTATTTGCAATCTGCTCCAAACCCTCCATCA
Organism: Phaeophleospora eucalypticola; assembly: GCA_022814565.1. NCBI lineage: Eukaryota > Fungi > Ascomycota > Dothideomycetes > Mycosphaerellales > Mycosphaerellaceae > Phaeophleospora > Phaeophleospora eucalypticola. The sequence continues at coordinate 62,343 of JAKLNG010000011.1, forward strand.
GCATCATCCCCTTCCTCCACCATTTTTTACGGAAATGCTTCTCCAGCCTCTGCGCCGCCACTTGGTCAGGAGAGTCCTGTCTTCCAAGTTCTGGATGCACGAGACGAGAGACGTGTGACGCTTTGAAGGTGATCGTGACGTGGTGCTCGGCTGCAGATGGCTGTCTGTTCCCATACGAAGCTTTACGCGCAGACTGCAAGCACTTCTGATGATGCCACCACCTCTTCCGATGATAGAGCAAAGGTAGCCAGAACAAATGATGGACTAATGATTGGTGCTCACGAGTGTTCAGGAGACGTTTTCTTGCAGCTACGCCTGATTTATTACTTTCATATCGCCTGGAATCATGGTCTGTTGCTTCAGCAGTACTTCGCATCGAGAAATCGAGCGCCTGCTGAAAGAGCAACTTAATCTATCAATACGTCTGACCGACAACGTCCTGAGCATCTTTGGGCGGAGTGCTCCTGAGAACCATTTTGCCTGCTTGACTTGATGGCCTGGCTCATTCGTGCGCTGAAAATATTCGAATCCTGCTCGTGACACGTTGGTCATGCTCGGTCGGTCACCAAAAAGCCTGGCAAGCTTCGGACTTCGTCGTGTCGCACCACTCTGTTTGCCGTTCGCCGATCCATCGTCGATCTTACCCATGAACCACGAAATACTTCACGGTTTAATTCTCGCGGAGAACGCTTTGTCTTGAGTACCTACAGCTCGGTTGGCGTTGATATTAGATTGCTCGTACAAAGAACAATGGTCGCACAGAATAGTGGACTCAAGAGTTGAAGTCATGGTCCGGGAGAACCGTGGCTTTGCCGTCCACAAATGATGCTCTGTTGCGAACTTCTCTTGTTCCGATGCAAGAGCCTACGACATCAGCTATGAATCAGCGGGACATGCCGAAAGAGTTTCTGTGGATGCCATGGGGAGCCTGAGGTCAGACCTGTGAGGCTTGGCGCTGCGGCGCTAGTCCACGCCTAGAAGGCTCTGTTCCGTGCACTTTACTTCTTAACCCAACAATTTCACTCACTCCATCTACATTACCAACTGCATCCAACATTTCACCTGCGCGGAGGCGATATCCAGCGCTGACACTCGTCTCAAACACGGCGTGTGGGCGTTGAGTCGCCAACCCCTGTCACACCACCCGAACAACCCGCATCTGGACAACGCATCCTCCTAACACCGCCACCACCTTCGTGAGACCTCACATGTGAGTCTTTATCTCAGCTGCTCGAGCGGCGTGCAGAGCTATTTGGCGGTGCTGAAGATCAGCTGGAGCCTGCATAAGAAATTCCCGTTTGCCATCAGAGCACCGACTAACAACGCGTCAGGGAGTCGCACAAGAGAATGCGTCGTGGCATCGACGGCGATACCTCGATTCGCATCCGCTATGGTAGTCCTCCGCGCAGAGGCGAAGACGATGCCACCACTATGTTAGCTGAAGGTCGGGGCGTCGGCCGATTCCGACCTCGCCACACCCCTCCGGATGCGTCTGCCGCTCAGGACGTTGCACTGAAGAAAGCTGAGGTGCTGACCGCCGCCATAGAAGCCGCAAAGACGCCCAAATCTGTACGGCGAGACAGCGGAATGAACTATGACGGCACCAAGGATGAAGCAGACGAAGCAAAAACTCATGTGTCTGATTCTGAAAACGAGGACCGATTCGAGCCGGAGCTGCCGTATGTGCTTGCAACCTTATTCACATACTGATCTCGCGCTGTTTCACCATTTACTGATTATTTGCAGGTCTCCAAAGCTTCCCTTCAGAGTGCTGGCGGCAAAGCCAAACGGCAAGCGCACATCGGCTCAGGCAGCCACTCCTTCAGATCCAACGCCAGTGGTCACAGGGACGCGGACGCCCAGTCTCGCGGTCAAGCCGGCCACTCCGGAGCTCCAAAGCTCCTTTTCATCTCAGGCCACAGACTTTAACGAAACCACGTCGCCTCGGCGACGGACGAGGACCTCCATCAGGGACGACTTGAAAATCGATGGAACTTCCAAGCTCGACCCCTCGCGGCCAGACACCGACTTCGAAGAGGTCAAACTCTACAAGGGTACCAGTAGAGCTGGAACTCGTTGGTTTGAGTGGACAGGAGAGGGACGCCCGGAATGGGCGCTGGACGAAAAAGTTGAGCGACGACCAATCCCCAAAGGACGACGACGGGAGAGCAGTTGGCTCAAGGATCGTACTGATTGAAGAGCTAATGACTTTGCGCTCCACGACTACAAGACTCGTGTCTTCATGTTTGGATCTACACTGCATTGACCATCCGCACGCAGCTTTCAGCGGTAGAGCTGCGAGGCTACAGGTCACAGCTGCGGGTGTGTGCAACTTGGCGGGACGACGTCATGGCTTGGAGGGAATAAAGTGAGCCGCAAGTCACGAAACAAATTTAGAAAGGTATTGCAAAGCGTCTGCAGAAGGTCTCGCAACCCAGAGGTCTAAATCTACAATTTGCCGGACGCTCGCTCAGGGGAAGAAATTTGCCGGATACCTAGATAGTCCAGCAGCTGCGCCAGGAGATTCAAATCGCCCTTATGAGCTCCTTTCACGACCTCCAAATTTCCATTTGAAATGACCCTGAAGAACTCTTCCTTCTTCAGATGAAGCGTCAAATCTGCTGAATCTGCCTCGCCCTTAAGGTCTGGTCTTTGTCTGTGAGTCAATGTTCCGTTACTCAGCCGGATGAGCCAGGACATATTCTCTTCAGGGACGGTCAGCAAGATCAAGAAAGCGGGTACTCGCCCCTGAGAGTCTGGTTGGGCAGCTCTTTCTCCGTCCAGCTGTACGGAAAGCCCGTCGAGCCACTGATCGACTGTCAAGTCTGGATTCACCGCTTTTAGAGCTCGAGGATTTGGTGTGCCCAGGCCAGGTTTCTTCACATCACTGTTTAAGTTCTTCGCTGCCGTCAAGTAGAAGTTCCTCCAAGTCGCATTCTCAGCCCCAAAGCCGAGCTTCTCATAGACGCCCGCTAAGGCCTCCCGTGCTTTCCGATGGGAAGGGTCTGCTGCGACGGCATGGTCAAGCAATGTAGCTGCAAAACGCAAATCCCCTGCAGAAACGAATTCTTCCCCTTTGGCGACAGTTGCGTCCATGCCTCCCATGCACTGTACGTATCGCTTACCCTCTTCTGCAGGAGGATGTTTCCATAGATTCGCCGGGTTGCCATCGAACCAAGTCATGTAGCGCTGGTAGATAGCTTTCACATTGTTGTTTAGAGAGCCATAGAAGCCTTGCAGATGCCACTGATCCGCCAGGGAAGGAGGCAGAGTAAGTCTTTCCGCGATTTCCGTTCCATTCAGACCCAGGTTCATGAAGCGGATAGTTTGATCGTGCATGAAAGCGTAGAGATCACGCTGGGAGGCGATGAAAGTCTTGATGGCGGCGTTTCCCCATGTTGGCCAATGGTGTCCGGAAAAGAGAGCGGTCGTGGAGGTGTCATCGCGACAGAAAAGGTCGAGAGTTTCGTCGAGGTGGCGAGCCCATTTCTTACAGTCGCGCACAAGAGTACCGCGAAGGGTGGTGATGTTGTGCATGCTGTTTGTGGCGCACTCAGATATACATAAAGCGCGACGATCTGGTAGGTAGAGATTGATTTCGGCTGGTGCTTCGGTTTCAGGGACCATTTGAAAGACCATTCTGATCCCGTCCACGACTAGTTCTTGTCCGGTGTGAGTGATGAGTGTGTTGGGAGGAATAAGAGTTGGCACGCCTCGAGATGTAGCAAGACCTAGTCCGACTCCAACGTGACCCTCTGGTCCTCTGGGAAGTTGAGTGCCGTACATAAAGATCGATCTCTTGTTCATGATTGGTCCCGCGAAGATATTCTCACTCGTTGCTTCTTCCACGAACCCTTCAGGGGCGATGATAGGTATTTGATATTTCCCATTTGGACTTCGATCAATCACTCCAAGTACGCCACCATAATGGTCGATGTGTGAATGCGAGTAGATGACACCGTTGACCTTGCGATCGCCTCGATGCTTGCAGTACAGTCCAAAAGCGGCCTTTGCGGGTTCCGCTGTGCAGAGAGGGTCCATTACAACAACACCAGTATCACCCTCAATAATCGTCATGTTCGAGATGTCGTAGCCTCGGACTTGGTAGACTTCCTCTGTGACCTTGAACAGCCCATGGATACTCGACAATTGGCCCTGTCGCCACAGCTTTGGGTTGACGGTGCGAGGGCAGGCATTTTTGAAGAAAGAATATTGCTCGCTATTCCAGACGACTCGGCCGTCGCTTCCTTTAATGACTGGATTGTCCAAGGAGGCGATGTGGTTGTGAGAAGCGTTCTCAGTCGCTGCTCGATCGTTAAGCTGCGAGGAGCTCGCCATGGCGGGAATGCTATGTTGCTCGCCGTTCCAGAGTGACAGCTATAGGGCGTAGCTCGTCAATGCGACAACGGTCGTTCGAAAAATGAGGAAAGGCCCAGATATATGAGATGGGGTACGTGCTAGTCAGTCGATGAAGTTGAAGATAGAAAGATGATGGGGCCGAGGTAGGATTGAGTTCAAGTTGGATTTGCCAACTCAAGTCATGATCTACCTACCTATTTCATCGTATCTGTCATACCTTCGCGCTTTCATCTTCGTCTTGACCGTCGCGAGTTGTGAAGCCGCTCATCAGTGTATGTAGTGACTTCGAAAAGATGAAAAAGAACGACGTCAGGAGAAAGTAATCGTAGGCTTCCAAATTGGGTTAGACCTTTCCTGGCCGATGTCGGCTTCAGTGCACTGACATCTTATGGAAGTTACGATTGACCCTACGGCATCCTATCCTCCATTTGCGATCTACCTTACGATCTATCATGCTACACTTACACTTACTCAGTCATAGCTCATTCACTGAGACCCGTGCTTGGTCTATATCACATGCAGCCTGGTCTTCCGACTGAAAGGTACACGCTCACGAGAGCATTCGAACACAGATGGTGATGGGGTGCTCGACACAACTCCATTGAAGAGACGGGTGTCGTACCTGACTTTTGAACATGGCAACTTTCGCGTACGTACCTGTCGCGCTTGCTGATGGCAGAATGCTATACTGACATCTTGGACAGCAAGGCATCCTTCGGACATGCCTCATACGCCGCTTTCCGACCTACGTATCCCACCTCCCTCTACAACGCCGTTTTAGCATACCATCAGGGTCCCAAAAAGCTGTGTCTGGATTTGGGATGTGGAACTGGTATAGCAACACGTGAGATGAGCAAGCGCTTCGACAATGCGATTGGAACAGATCCCTCAGCTGGCATGGTGAAGCAAGCTCGGCAGAATTCTCCTCAAGAGCAGTTTTCGAACATACGATTCGAAGAAGGGTCAGCAGAAGGGACACCGTCTCTCGGAAAAGGAAGTGTGGACTGTGCCGTTGCAGCACAAGCGGCCCATTGGTTTGACTACGCCAAGCTGTGGCCAGAAATGCGCAGATTAGTGCGTCCAGGAGGCACTGTTGCATTCTGGGGTTACAAAGACCATGTGTTTGTGGACTTTCCCAAGGCAAGCAAGATCATGATGTCTTATGCCTACGACACGCATCCGGATAAACTTGGCTCGTACTGGCCTATGCCAGGTCGCTCGTATGTTCAGAACAAGCTTCGCATCATCCAACCACCCGCCGAAGACTGGCAGGATGTTCAAAGAGTGGAATACGAGCCTGGCCTGAGTGGGAAGCACACCGGAGAAGGAACGCTGTTCATGGAGCGGCAAACCTCGGTTGGACAGTGTAAGGAGTATGTCCGAACATGGAGTTCTTACCATGGCTGGAAGGAGAAGCACCCCGATCAGGAAGCTCGCTCCAAGGGCGGGAGTGGCGATATCATGGACCAGATGTTTGACGAGATTGCCGAGAACGACAAGCACTTTCGTGACGACGAAAATCTCGTGGACATTGAATGGGGCTCTGCGTTGGTGATGGCGAGGAGGAAATGAGTCTGACCCGCTGAAAGATGACGCTCTAAGCCTCCGCAGAAGGCGACGAGTTGGTGATCGCACGCAGTACCGTCCAGTGATTGCCTCAAATGAGCTTTGTTAGCCGATTTAAGCCTCGCCGGAAAGCCAGAAGTTGCACTAAATCAAAGAACAAAGCGAGGCGGCACAAAAGTGACGATAATTCGTCTCCCAATGAGGTAGTGCGGCAAGGCGCGCCATATGCAGCATCTACAAACACGAATCTCGACATCAGCAACCAAATCGAAGCGTCACACATAGCCGGAAACATTCGATAGATCTCTGTACGCTTGGCAGCACAAGCTTTGCCGCTATCAAAGCCCTCTTCGCTAATTTTCCCCTCGCCGCTGGCTCGCATCGCACCGCTCATCGGCGATGGCAACAAAGCGATTGCAGTAGGAGATGTTGACGGACATCATGTTCGCAGGCGGCTCTCTGTCTCGAATCTGCGCAGCTGTTCCATGCAATTTGGAAGTTTGCATTCCGCCAGCAAGGTCGCCATGCAGCGGCTGCTGATTGTTCTGTCCTGCATTGTTGCCTTTACATACAGCCAAAGCTCGCCAGCAGGCACAACAACAGGTGCGCGACGAAATCTTCAATTCACCTACCCGGACTGACTTTGAAGAGCAAGGATGCATTTGTGCCTCTACCACGACCGTCTATGCGGACAGTACGAGCACGATTGCTTCACTGCTAGAGCCGTCTTCTCCGCCGCCTACCTCCACATCGAGCATATACGAAGTAACTAGCCTACCTGCTGTTACCTCCACCCCCGTTGAATTGTCATCAAGTAGCCTTCCTCCAACAACAACCCTGATTCCTTCCCCTGGCGGTGTATGCGGATCCCCGGCAGGAACTTCTTGCGTACCAGGCGAGTGCTGTGGAGCTGAAGGTATCTGCGGAAACAACTCTACCTTCTGCGGCAACGGGCGCCAAATACAGTTTGGAAATTGCAGTCAAGCTGGAAGATGCGGCGATTACGGGGACTCTCAGAGTTGTGACGATGGCTTTTGCTGCAGCGGCACTGGCTACTGCGGTCAAGGCGACGAATATTGTGGTGATACATGTCAACCTGCCTTTGGAACATGCGGGACGAACACTACGAGCGCTGTCAACTCTGCAACGAGCGAAGCTGGTATACAGTTTTCCAGAGTGAGAATTCTGAGAAACATGCTGACAAGGGCTCGCTAGGCTGCACATGTACTGTGACTCTGTCAAGCTCTAGCTTGGCGCCTCCTACAATAACAACGCCGAACACAACTTCTTCAAACGTATCACCAACACCTATCAGTCCCTCGAACTCGTCAGTGTCAAACTCTTCATCGACGCCTTCGAACACCACGAGCAGCTGTGAGTGCAGACAAACCTTTGCCACGTCGGTCGGCTGATGGAAAGCCAGCTTCTACGTCAAGCATGTATCCAACAGTCACAATAACATTGCCACAAGTCTCCACAGTAACAAGAGTGATCACACGCCTTCCAACCGTGTCAGATAGCCCGGCACCCTCAAACTCGACCATTGAATCTACGACGCCTTCGATTTCAGTGCCTAGCAATTTCCCAGTGGGACCTCCGCAGTGTGGAAGGTGTCGAATAGGTAAGAGTGCAATACTGCTAATCGACGTTGCCCTGCTAATTTCCCCTGTTGAAAGTTGGAGGAAGCATCTCCGTTCTGACCTCAGAAGCGCGAGCGACCTCCACAATTTCACGCTCCACTGAGAGCTTGAATGTGACTTCTATCGAAGTGGTCGTATCCGTAAACACCACAGTGTATTACAGCGCCATTGTGTCTGTCAACACTTTGTACGCAGAGAATGACTGCGGCCGTATCGGGAGAAACTTCTCGTCATCCACCTTGACGCTGAACGCAACTTACGGGGCAATGTCGGTTGCAACTGGTCAGGGATGGATGAACATATGCAGCGTTGAAACAACAGCGCCGGCAATCTTCGACGTGCCTTATCTCCAAGTATTGACAGTAGAGCCGGCGCTGTTGGCGAAAGACCCGGCATGGGCAAACTGCACAACATATCTCTCTGGCTGTTACGATCCCCCGAGAGCCTATACATCAGCCTCTGTGGCGTCTGGGGTCACTTTCCCGCCTCAGCCGGGGGAATCGATTCCATCGGTAACGCCAACGTCTGTTCCGATGGACCCACAGCTCACACTGCCTGTGTCTGAGTTACCTACGGCACCACAGCCCACAGCCATTGCACAGAGCCTAGACGTGCCTGGGAGCGAACGTCGAAGCCAGGACGCCTCAAGCATACAGGCTGCTACGTCATCTCCACCGTTGGACCGCGTTCGACCAAGCGAGGCTGCTGTAGCCTCTTCTGAAGATACCACAACGAGCCAGTCGGAAGATGTACCCTTTTCGACTCGGGGTGCGGCCTTGCTCACGAATTCCAGCACCATACCATTCCTCATCATATCCGAGGACTCGACTTCTCGTGAATTTCCAGCTCCAGATCTACCATCAGCTGAGCTCGACTTGTCATCGGCCAGAACACCAGTTCAAACCTTAGCAGCACAATCATTGGTCAGTATATCGACTGTCTCATCACCGAGCCCGGCTGGCAATCAAAACCAAATGACTGGTCCGGCTCCGCTGGAAGCTTCGGTCTTCACATTCACCGACACCGTAACAGTGCTGTCGATATCAGGTACGACAAGGACCATTACCCTCAAGGAGACGGGACTTGCACCTCAGACCACGATGCTGTCTGACGCGGAGACAACTGAGACTGTCACAATCCATCAAACGGACCTTCCCCTCCAGACGAGTCGCAACGTCTCTCTGCCATCGTTAGAGCCAACAGATCCTCCTGGAAAAGCCGACATCGCATCCTCGCCGACCCGATCGGAACCAAGTGCTACTGTTGCACCTCTTTTGCCATCCGCAAGGACGACTTCGTCAATGAACATCGGATTTGGTCTTCCACCAAAAAGCTCTCAGGAGACATCAGCATTCACAAGTAGCGCTGTAGCGACGAGCGCTGATTTGACCAGTCGTCCCGCGATCTATACAGGAGGATCGGCCAAGGCAATGACCACTAGCACTCCTCTTGGGGTTCTCTTTTGGCCTCTCGTCTTTCGTCTCTTTCACATCATATTGTTCTTATGATGCCTCAAAAGAACATTCAGTCGCATTGTGTTCAGTTTGTCTACTGGAGGGCTGGTTTGGGGGGGCACTCCAGGGGCGGCTCGTTCATCACCAAGCAATCAATCTGCACGGAAATATTTGACCGACGGCAAGTGGATTTCGCGAGGCTTTGAGCATGGCAGAAACTACGCTTTCATTCATGGTTCAGCGATCTGTCTAGGATATGGGCACCAGAAAGTGGTAAGGATACCATTTAACACGTCTCAACGCGTCTCGCGTTTTAGCGCGGTCGTCAGGCCGGGGCTTAGGTTCTAGTGCGAGGTCTCGCTCCACTTCCTCCTTCTACATCGACACCATTCTCCACATTACCAGCTTTCATGTGATAGCCGCCCTTTCGGCTTCAGAGCATTCGGATATGCCTTCTTCGTCGCAACAATCATCGTCACAGTTCCCTCAAAGACGCATTCCTACCTACCAGCTTTTGAAACCGACATCCCTGCACCAGAATTCTCTACCTCAGTTCAAGACGAGAAAGCCCGCAACTTCACCAGTGAGCACTGCAAAGCTCGAGACAGCTGCAAGATTTGTGCGTCAATCGAGTTCTTCGCCGGTAGAAAGAACGCAAGATCCCTCGCGGCATCCAATCGAGGTACTTCGCGATCGGGATGCCACATTGAACGAGCGGATCGGTGCATTAGCAAAGACGCAATGGACTCGAATGGACAAGACGGACAGCATCGAAAAGAAGCTCGAGGCATTGGATAAGAAGATGGGCGATACAGTGGCCCATGTTCGTACATTGGCAGAGGATGTGGTGGGGTGCACTGAGAGCTCGAAGTCGACGCTCGATACGGTGTATGCTTTGCGGGAAGAAAGCATGTCCGCTTGCACTGGTAACAAAATACTGAGCATGCTGTACACTCTGACAGCTCAATGTCGAGAGCTTCAAGAGCAGAATGAAGCCATCAGGAGACAGCATGAGGTCGACATGGTTACCATTACCGGCATGGCAACTCGCATAAGTAGGATGGAGGAGCGACTGAAGCATCGACCTGAACTTGTTGCTCCAAGTATGAGCCACAAACATTGTTGCGGTCCACTGTCGAAGGAACAACACCAGATTGACTCAGATGCCCCAGCAGCAAAGTCGCCGAAGAAGCCTCGAAGGTCGACTCGAGTTCGGAGATCTGGCAGCTGAGAGTGCTGTTAGGCACGCTCGCATTCGCATATTCGAGTGTACGCAATCGATCCGAGAGCTCTTTTGATCTGGTTTGCCTGACGGAATCGACTGGATTCTGTCCCACTGGCTCTGGAACGGACGCCTTGGATCGCCAATCGCATTTGACGTTGTCTGGAGAGCCTTCGCATTCTAGCCGTCGCGCGCGAATCAAGTACTGGTCCTTGATGATGGTGTACATTGGATGTGAGAAGTACTTAGCAGGGGTGTTCGCCTACTAACACCTATTTCCCGCCCGAACGAAATTAATGTATGCTCTCAGCCAAGAAACAGATGGACGCCTCTGACGATCTACATTCCAACACTAGCCGGATCGGGCAGGCATCGTATCGACAAGAAGCGAGCTCAATACCTTTGGAGGTAGTGACATTCGACTGCTCGACTGTGCGACGGTGATCATTTAAAAGTTTCGTTCTTCCAAGAGCGCTCCCGGAATGCCGTACTCACTTGCACGATCTCCAAGCTCAGCATAATGTCCAGATATAGCGGCTATGTGGACCCCGACTTCCCCAATCTCATGGGGCCGAACGATGCCACGATCATCATATACGGGTACGTGATTGAGACCAAGCGATACTTCTGTTCATCAAATGACATCTGTCTGCCAGCTACACTCCATCTCTGGCCGTTGGCGTACTCGGTGTTGCTCTTTTCACGATCGCCGCAAGCGCCCATCTCTACCTCTTGATTCGCCATCGCACATGGTACTTCATACCCATCTTCATCGGCACGCTCATGGAAGTAGTGGGCTACGTCTTCCGGCTTCTTTCCAGCCAACAAGACCCTTACTCTGTTCCATGGTTCGTGGTGCAATACTTTTTCATCGTAGTTGCTCCGGTGTTCTTCAGCGCGGGAATTTACACCATCGTGTCCGTAATGATCAACGTCTATGGAGGACGGGCGTATTCACCGCTACCACCCAAGACCATCGTCTGGATATTCGTCGCTTGCGATATCGTCGCCACAATTGTGCAAGTGGCTGGCGCAGCGCTGGTGGGAACAGCGTACTCAGACCAGAGAAATCCGACAACCTTCTATCGCATCCTTCTCGCCGGACTTGCTTTCCAAGTCTTCTCCTTCGCCGTCTTCTTGGTCGTCCTTAGCTGGACGCTTGTGAAGGCAAGGAAAAGCCCAAAGTCCATCCACAAGGGCTTCATCACAGGATTGGTGGTGGCGACACTGGCGGTATACTTGCGGACGTGTTTCTGACTTGCAGGAACGGCGGAGGGACTCATGCAAAATCTCTCAACACATGAAGTCTTCTTTGGATGCCTTGAGTTTACCCCGATCGTGGTCGCCGTATTTGTCTTCACATACTGGCATCCTGGTCGCTGGCTCAAAGTATCAGGACTGACTTCGACAAGAGAGAAGTAAATCGCCGTGATGATAAGGCGAGATCATCAGATTGTACCATGTTCTCGCAGCGCTTGGACATTGTGGAGCAAGTGAACTATTCCGCTTCGACTACAAGGTCCTCCCGATTGTGCCGCTCAAGCTGGACGCAACGGCCTTGAAAATCGTCATGACGTGGCATGAGCGAGGCACTTCCTCACTTCAACGCGCAGCCAGGTGTCGGCCCTAGTCTTTCAACGCCCACCGATTGGGCAGCGTGTCAGCATCCGAGTGATTGGCGAGGCGCCATTCCTCATAGGAGACCAGATGGCTTCCAGAGGTCCAACTCTCCAGAGCGAAGCACATGCGATATGTGGGAGTTCAGAACATTGGAATTATCCCGAAGACCAAAGTTGAACATTTGGCTCGACCGGGAACGTGGTCACCTAGTTGAACTATAGTGAGAATCATATGCAATTTGATTTGCCTCAGATACGAGGGGAAAACTGAAAGCATGAGGTCTTCTCATTTAACTTTTTCAAGCCTATAGTCATTGTACCTTCCATTTCTGTCAGAAGGAAGACCGTTTCAGCCAATCAGCGTTGCCCCAACCTAACCGAGGCTAGCCCGTCATTCACTTACCTCAACTCCACTCACTCTTGGCATCATGCATCTCACGCCATTTTCAGTATAACCCGCAACCATTCTTGCGTCAAGAGAATCTCCAAAGATCCAACCATGCCGCTCCTCAACCGCCATGGAGTGCACCTCTACTACGAAGTCCACGGCTCCGGCCGTCCCCTCCTCCTAACCCACGGCTACTCCTCCAGCTCGCAAATGTGGCAACCTCAAATCCCGTTCCTGTCTCAACACTTCAAGCTAATAATCTGGGACATGCGGGGCCACGGGAAATCCGACTATCCAGCCTCTCCCACCCAATACAGCGAAGCGCACACAGTCGCAGACATGGGAGCAATTCTCGAACGAGTATGCGGGCCGCAACAAGCAATCGTAGGCGGCTTGAGTCTCGGCGGATACATGTCGATGGCCTTCTATCGCATGTACCCGAAACGCGTGATGGCGCTGTTGATCATCGATACGGGACCGGGGTTTAAGAAGGACAGTGCGAGGGAGGAGTGGAATCGGTATGCGGAGAAAACGGCGGTGCAGTTTGAGCGGGAAGGGTTGAAAGTTTTGGAGGGCCAGAGTGAGGAGAGGAGGATGGTTGTGCATCGGGATGCGAAGGGGTTGGCGTTGGCGGCGAGAGGGATGCTTGCGCAGCGGGACTCGAGTGTGATAGATTCGCTGGCGGGGATTGAGGTGCCGAGTTTGGTGGTGGTCGGGGAGGATGATAAGCCGTTTCTTGCGGCAAGTGAGTATATGGCGAAGAAGATTCCAGGGGCGAAGAAAGTGGTTGTGCCGAAGGCTGGACATGCCGTCAACCTTGATAATCCGCAAGGATTTGAGGAGGCGATAACGCCGTTTTTGGAACCATTTGGGAGTCCGAAGGCTAGTCTGTAGAATGTGCTGAAAATTTTGCAGCTGTCTACCCATACGTATTGCCGATCAGCATTTTCTGATACGCCTCAATGATCTCTCTGGTCTTCACAAGTACGCCAGCAGACAGCGTCCTGACTCTCGTTTCATCGTCGCTTCCCTCGGTGACAAGCTCTCCACCGCCGGTCCTTTCGAAGACCAGCTCTACCCACTGTTGGGTCTCCATCAGCTGCTTGGGTGTCTCTTGCGCTATGCGTTGCTTTGAATCGCTCTTCATTTCCAAAAGGGTAAGTAGAGAAAATAAAACAGCCTCCAGGATGCTGATGTCTGAGATTGCCTTTACTCGGAGAGAGAGCAGCAGGTCCCAAAAGGCCGTCGTGATCTCCGCGAGGTTCATCGTTGCTGGTCCAGATGCGTGGAGTAAGAGCGCCAGTGTTTTGATAAACGTGACCAAGACAAAGGGCGCAGATAGGAAGACACTTGACTGCCCGTACGCAGCAACCTCCTGCTGGTATCTGCTGACGAGGGGGAAGAAGAATGCAGGTCCAAATATCTTGGCCAGTTGATTCGCAGTGGGCTTGCGTTTGGTTCGCTCGACGTCCATGCGACTTGAGAATGTCCTCACCTTCACAGCATTGAGGTGCGATGTTGTCTCATCGGCAGCGGAGAGAGCAAGAGGCTTGATAAGCTGGTGTTCGATATTCTTGCTTGCCGACTCAAGTCGCCTGACGGATCGATCTGTTGGGCTGTACACAGCGTGGAGATGACTAGGCAGGCGCTTGCTAGGAAATGCAGTGGCGCTCTCCGGCAGTGTCGGGTTGAGATCGTCTTGCTCCTTGAAGCCGGCAAGCTCCCTTCCACCTAGTCCAAGGGCACTGAGCATAATGCACCTTTGCGACAGCGAGTAATCTCCCATGAAAGCTTGTTTGCTAAGCCATGGAGCCAGGGTATTGACATCGCTGAGCAAGATAGCGATGAGAGTCTGAAGCTTAAGTTCGTCGAAGTTCTCAGTTTGGAACGGATCTTGAAGGTCGCACATCATCAAAGAAAGCTCTTCGGCATGATCTCTCACTTCGCCACCAAAGTTGGCCTTCCGTCTGATCAGAGCAGGTGCATGCTTGATTGCCATCTGAAAACGATCATGATTTTGGTCATCTTTCAACATTCTCATGAGGTCTCGAATGTAAGCCGGCGGCCTTGGCTTGTCCCTGTTGACCAATGTCGCATCTTCGTCGCTATCCTCAGGGTCGCTGTCCGGTTTGGCATATGGCTTAAGATCGTCGTCTTCATCATCCTCGTCATCAAGTATCTCGGACACCTTCTCCCCCACAACTTCCGTTTGCGCAGGATTTGGTGGCCTTGGTGGTCCAAAAGTCTGCTTGCCATTTACAACAGGCAGTGTCTCTGTCCGCATTTTCTGTGCCTTCTTCTTGGGCTTTGAAGTCGCTTCGCTCCGCTTCAATAGATTTTCAAAGTTCGCAAGAGTGCCTACTTGGTCATTGAGCTGGACGAGGTCTAGATACCATCTGGCCTCATCTGTTTGCATTTCTTCTGTGCCAAAGCTCATCTTTGAGCCTTCCTTATCGACCAGGCTTGATAATGCGGTGCCGACAATCATTCCCAGCCATCGAGCTTTCGTGTTTGAGCTATCCAGTCGATTGCTGACGCCTCGCATGTGATTCGAAGATCGTGCAGTCATAAGCACGGCGATGGGGTTTGCACGGTGGAGGTAGCCGGCTGTCATCAGAAGAGCCTGTGCAACGCTTTCCTGTTGTACAACTGGGGCATGATTGATAAACACAGTGTCGCCGAAGGCAGCCATGAGTCTCTCAAGGAGAGACTGTAATTCATCGGGCACAATGACTGCCAACACTGCGATACAGCTTCTGCGAATGGCAAATAGGACTGTACTCAGCTGTGCAGGGTCGCCAAGAAAGTCGAGCATAAATTGATTGAGCGAGTCGTCTGACCTCAGTAGAAATGATAGCACTGCAGCAACAGCAGACGTGTCCGCCTTCTGTTTAGTCAGATTCTCAGGCACTGGAAGATAGTCTGAATCGCAGAGTGTCAAGAGCCATCGCATGGTGTTTTCGACCCATTGACGCTTGCCAAATGACGGGAGAGCTCTTAGAAGACCACCTAAGCCGGAGTGATCTTGCGACTCTCTCATAGCGCGATTGATGAACGGCAGTGAGATACCTCTGATCAGTGCAATCGAATATCCGATGCCAAACGATTTTGCCAGCAAGTCTGCCGCTGCTTTGGCCGCTTTAAGTTGAAGCGAGTCATCTGTGCTTGACTTTTCAAACAAAGTTGCGATATTCCGTCCAAGCCATGCCGAGTACTCTGCTCCACTGGATAGCCAGGTCTTCTGCATTGTCATGTCGTTCTCTTTTAGCAGGTCTTCAGATCGTGCTACTGTAGCGATGACCTTGCCCGAGCCAAGAAGACTGACTGCTTCTTTCCACAACATTGACCGCTTCACATCGTTGGTGACGGCTCCGACAAGTCCTGACCAGACCGTAGACACGTAGTCTTCTCCATTCAAAATCAGTTGCAGAGCCTCTAGCAGATCCAGAAGCTCCTGACCACTGCCAGAGGACTTACTGAGAGAGTCGCAGAGAAGTCGTATTCGAGCCACAACGGCATTTGTGCCAGCGACGTTGCGAAGGCAGCTGACGACAAGCTCCTTGTCTTTCTCAGTGAATACGATCCAGAAGGTCGGTATGACGGTCGCGACGATGCTATGGAGGATCTGCGCCTGCAGAGGACCGGCAGCTCGAGTATCGAACCCGTTCGACAATCCATCCGGAACGCGAAGTTTCTTGAGTGTCGCGAGAAGGCTGTCCGTGTCTGGTTCGCTTTTCAATAGGTGTAAAGCATCTTCAGGTGATTCTGCGGGTTGAAAATCCGTCGATCTAGCCTTTTCTCGGGTTTTCTCTTTGATCGCCTTTGGTGCTGGCGCTGGCTCACTTGTTTCTCGGGCAGCCGCCTGCGAAGATATCTCGGTCAAGGCCGCTTCTGGTAGTTCATCTGCTGTTTTCTTGTGGACAGACTTGACGGCCGTCAGAAAGTCTGCCATCGCCTCTGTTCGGACACATGTTCTGGTGATGGTGTCGATGTCTGTTGAGAAAAGGCTGGTGGCAGTTGGAGGCAGAAGTTGTGAAGTTCGTTAGAGCCTCAGGCAGAAAGTCTCCCCTTCAAATTCTGATGGGCATTGATGAGTGACGCACTGATAAGCTGATAAGGAGCTGCAGCTTCAGGCAGCTCGCAGACGCGAACCAAACACGATCCTCTCGATAATCTCACCTACTCATCAAACGCCTTTCACAATGGCGGCAGCGACGATGCAGCCTTCGGGCGTCAACGGCGAAGCGGTCCCTCGAGCACGATACCAGTACATGGACTACATCCTGGATCGCCAGGGAGTAGACACGGAAGAGATGGGCTTCACTCCAGGCACAGAAGTCAAGAAAACATTGGATGGATGTAAGGTGCTTGTCATTGGCGCTGGTGGGCTGGGATGCGAAATTCTCAAGAACTTGGCTCTCTCGGGATTCAAGAACATCGACGTGATCGACATGGACACCATCGACGTCAGCAACCTCAACCGCCAATTCCTCTTCAGACAGACAGACGTGGGCAAGCCGAAGGCACAGGTGGCTGCAGACTTCGTGATGAAGCGTGTGCCTGGATGCCAGATCAACGCCTTTGTTGGCAAGATTCAAGACAAGGATGAGGAATACTACAAGCAGTTCAACTGTGTCATCTGCGGTCTCGACTCTATTGAGGCGCGGCGTTGGATCAACTTCATGCTGGTGGGAATGGTGGACATGGACGATCCAGATTCGCTGAAGCCGCTCATTGACGGCGGTACTGAGGGGTTCAAGGGCCAGGCGCGTGTCATCTTCCCCACGATCACCTCGTGTATCGAATGCCAACTCGACATGCACGCTCCTCGAGCCGCCGTACCCCTCTGCACCCTTGCAACTATCCCGCGTCAGCCTCAGCACTGCATTGAGTGGGCACACATCATCAAGTGGGAAGAGGAGCGAAAAGACATCCAACTCGACACGGACGACCCAGAGCACATTACTTGGCTCTATCAGACCGCCCTCAAGCGTGCTAAGGAATTTGGCATCCAGGGTGTAACTTACAGCATGACCCAAGGTGTGGTGAAGAACATCATACCTGCAATTGCTTCGACCAACGCCATCATCGCCGCAGCATGCTGCAATGAAGCTTTCAAGATCGTCACGACATCCGCGCCTTTCCTCGCCAACCCGACCACGATACCCGAAGGCGTGGATCCGGAGACGTACGATCCAAGCGACGAATTTGCGCCTGCACCGAACAACTATATGCTGTACACCGGAGATGCGAGCATCTATACCTACACATTCGGTCACAAGAAGAAGGATGACTGTCCAGCGTGCGGCAACCTGGCTAAGGAGCTGTTCATCTCAGGCGACGCAACCCTAGGCGAATTTGTCGAAAGTCTTGCCGAGCGTCCTGAAGCACAGCTGAAGAAGCCCAATCTACGCACTGAGGAGAAGTCACTGTATTACTCAAGCCCAGAAAGCCTGAGAGAGTCAACGGAGCACAATCTCAAGCTCAAATTGAGAGAGCTGCTGGAGGACGGCGAAGAAGTTGCCATCAGCGATCCCGCATTCGCGATTGATTTCCGCTACAAGGTCTGCTTTTCATGAGGCATGAGGCGGAATAAGCTCGACGAGAGAGATGAAAAGTCGGACTGGTTTGGTTGCATAGCGATGGGCGTTCACGGTGGAGCTCCCAGAGACGACATGATGATTTTATGAGGTAGACACCAAGCATCACGGCGGCAACCGATGTGCTTAGCGATGTGTAGAGAGTTCGGCGCGATATGATCGTAGAGCCGTCAAGGGCACATTACTGAAGCGCTCGCCTCTAGCTCCCCACTCTGCAAGCTCGGACCACATCCAGAGGTGAGTGCCATCTTCCATCTTCCCGCTGCCATCTTCCTCTCCACACGAATGCCCAACAAGCTATCGCCTCGCAGCTTGATGGCGATTTCATCACCACAAGAGCTATTCCGCTTCTTCGATCTACCGCCGGAGCTACGGAATAGAGTCTACGACTGTCTCCACAAGCAAGTTCAAGTCCGAGATCAGGGTTCCTACCGGCACAAGCCGGACCATCTTTGCATCGTCAGCAATGCGCCCATTATATCCATTCTACTCGCGAGCCGTCAACTGAGCCATGAGTACAAGAAACACAGGAGACGATCGGCTTCATCACCACCTGTGACTCTCACCGTCGTTTCGCCCCAATCTCCTATGAACTTCGACCCTACATACGCCAGTGGGGCTCAGTGGCCTCGGAATCTCCCCGAAAAATGTGCTCGCTCTATTGGCCGTCTCGTGATATATGGACATGCCCAGTATCTCGAGTTGTACCCTCCGGGAGAGCGTCCAGCACAACGAACGGATCCCCAGACTTTGAGAAATATTCGCTACGAGTTCGACAGTCTTAGCCAGGAGCTAGAGGGAGCCTTCACTCAGCAATTGCGGAACTTGAAGGCGATTGATATCAAATTGTTCACGTGGAAGCCGACGACGGGATGGCCAGAGAGTCAGACCGATGAGGAAGTGGAGGAATATTTTGGACAGTTTGAGGGAGAGAAGCCGTGGGATCATCCGTTGGTGAGATCGTGTGAAGTCTCTCTCTTGGACCGGGAGGAAGATCATGAGTTGTGGTGTCGTGGGGAGAAGGAGTTGGAGGTCTTTGCGACTTGGACGAGAGGAGAGGGTTGGAAGGCTGGGAGGCGAGGGGATTGAGATGTTGAGTTTTGATCATTGAGAGACCCGGTCTTAGCGATGGTGAATGGTACACAAATTTGAAGAGTGGATGACAGTCGCTCCTTCCTCGCGAGCCATTGCACTTTCTCTGAGTGTGAGTAAGCTCGCACCGTGACACCAACCCGATGCGCGCTGGCGTGCCTTCCCGGATTGTGAACGGAGTCGCAATGTTCTCACCGACGCTTCGGCATTGCCAACACCTTGCCGTCACCAAAACCTCGAAATCTTCACTGTCGGAAGCAATACTACTCTCACCAGCACACCATCACTCACAAGATGGGTCATCACCTCGAAGTTCAGCCCTTCCGCTTCTTCGACCTTCCTCCCGAGCTGCGCTTGAGAGTGTACGATTACGTGACCTGGCAACTTATCATTGACGATGCCGAAAGCGGTCTGAGCATCGTTGCAAGCGATTTGCCATTGGTCCCCGTCTTCCTCGCAAACAAACAGCTGGCCGGAGAGTACAGGCAGCAATGGAATTGCTCTTTCCAAGGCGGCATTTCGTTGATTGTTTTTGAGAGAGGTTTCTCAACCCGGGAATGGCCCTACGTGGTGCCCGAATGTCTGAGGTCCAGGGTCATGACTTGCTGTGCTGTCTACCCTCTGAATTGTTGGCACTATCGCAACCTGGCTCCTGCCAAGTGCCTGGAGATGGTGGACTATGGAATGCTTCGCGAAATTTGCGAGAAGCGGCACAAGCGCAGCGAGCAAGTCGAGCATCTGCCGACGGACGCGAATGAAGAATTTGGAGCGGACAGGTATCAAGACGATGGCCAGAGCTTTCAAGACGAAGGACTGGTTCAATTGGCTGGGCTTGATCACGTAAATGACCACAGAGATGATGCCCCATGCCTCTCAATTGATGCCTTCGATTTACACATGGACACGACAGACATCATCGCAGAGTTCAGAACCCTCAAAAGTCTGCATTTCGCCTTTCCAATGTGGTAGGGATGTGCATCGCAGTCCCTGGTCTGGCCCAACCTGCCTCATGGTCGCGGTTTCAGGAAAGGTCTCCAGCACTTGGTCTCGTACGAGAAGACCATGTCATGTGTCATTCTGCGTGCTGGGAGCGAAGAGGACTATGCGGAGTGGCTCTGCGGTCGTCGAGAATTCGGAATTTATGCTGTCTATACGAAGAAGAAGGGATGGCGTGCGGGTATTGTGACGGCGATGGGAGATGAATGAAAGAGAGGCCGAAGTTGGAGATTTTGAGAAATTGATCGAGATTCTATCGGAACTTATCACTACGATGAGTAATTGAGTAGCAAGGCTGTAAGAACCAGCCTTTCAGGCAGATAAATATACTTTAGACGACTTCATAGAGAGCTGTAAACTTCGTGCTAGATATTACGCCGGCAGTACCGAGACCGACGCGCACCCGATAGCAAAACTTCAAATCTTACAGCTGTCCAGAACTCGACATCGACTTCGTCCGCCCAATCTCAACAATCAGCAGAGGGCCCCATTTTCGCCATGGCAAACGCAGCCACGCAGGAGGGCGTATTCCGATTCTTCGATCTCCCGCTAGAGATGCGCAACCTGGTATACGACGCTCTCACGACTGACGACCATATCTCTCGACAGCTTTCCAATTTCGGCGATCCAATCCAGGCATACGTGCAGACTCCGCCGCGACATATCCCAATCATGCTTGCGAGTCGACGGCTGAGTGAAGAATACAACAAGCAATGGCTCCAGACGCACGGCAAAGGCGTGACTCTCGCCGCCATAGATGGAGGACCGAAGAATATCCTTTCGACGCGCAACTCTCTTTGGCCATCTGAGCTGCCCCAGCCGTGTACGCAGGCAGTCTCGGAGTGCAAGGTCTACGCTCATCTGTGGTGCGGCGTGGGTCAGTGTCCTTTCCACGAAGCGGTGGAATCAATCGATGAGGACTCGGACGAGGAATTTGAGGAGATCTGCTGGGCAATCGAGATGCTGAAAACCCTCGTCGAAAGGATGGAGACTTCTTTCCTCCCTCAATTCTCGAATCTCAAACGTGTCGATTTCAAAATCGCGATGTGGTGGCCTTGTGAAGACGGTGCCTTCGAGTGGCCGGAAACACCGCACGGCCCGGAGATGAAGACCTGGCTGGACCGGCTTGTCTCGCATCCGAAATGCAGATCCTGTGAGATTGTAATTGTAGATGGACAGGACGAGTATGAATTCTGGTATCATGAGGACTGCTTTATGGGTCAGAGTGTGGAGCCCTATGCTACGTGGAATATGGAGGAGGGCTGGAAAGCTGGACCTGCGAGAGGGCCGACGCTCAAATTTTTGGAGGACATCGGAGATGATGAGGAGGATTATGGCTTGATCATGCCTGGAATTATGAATATTCATCGGTAGTACGAGTGTGGCGGAGGGCGGCTTTCCCTCCTCTCGAACACCTCCTCAACCTCTTCCCAATCCTGACGCTGTACTTCATTCAACTTGATTAAGCTGTAATTAGTCCCCATCTTCCCGCCGAAATCGACCGCCCACGCATTCCCGCCATTGTTGGCATCGTCGATGAGAATATTGCAATCATTCACATCACCCCATGCCTGACCGACGGAGTGCAGGGCCGCCAGAAACTCTGATATCTGCTGTCGCCAGCGTGGCTCATTCGCTTGTTTCTTCACGCTGTCGATCTCAGCAAGTGGTTTCGCCTCAATGTAGTGGTATAGCAGACCACAGATCAAGCCATCATCCCCTGTGACGACAAGTCCCAACAGTGAAGAGACATGATGGATTTTTGGGATTCCATGTTTCTGCATGGCGCTCTGTGTACGGATCTCACGCAAGATTTCGTCATGTCGTCCATTCTCCACTGGCTTGAAGAAGACTTGTTTGTTTGACGATAGCTGGATCTGTCTTTGCAGCGAAGATGTAGAAGGGTCGAAGCTTTCAAATGCGACTTCTGATGGCGAAAATTGTGGCAAGTATGCGGTGTTCGCAAGCTCAAGCTCACGGGGCGAAAGGGGTCTGAGGTGATACGTGGGACCGACTTGGTTTTGAGCCACAGACATCTCGCCATTGCCATCAACACGAATTCGCACATGAGGTGCTCTTAGCAGCTGATTCAGACTGACTGTGGATCCGGGGACCAACGTCCCATCAGCTCGCGCGCTAATTTCCTCCTGAAGCGGAAGCAGCAAAAGCCGGAGCATATCTCGAGTGGCCTCCTCCAGTCCCTTCTCATGATTCTCAATTGGTCTGAGAGCGGTCTTGTATTCATCCAAGGTAGGTGTAGTCCATTCGGAGAACTCATAATCGATGGCAAATTCCGTGCCTCTGTAGAAGAACACGACACTGGCGCTCGTTTCGTCGTAGACTCCGGAGAGGAGGGCGATTTCGTGAATCTGAAGCTGTGACATGTCGGCTTGGGCGACGGCGAAGTGAGATATCGCCTCGATTGCAGCGGATCGTCTTAGGCGACTGTACCGCTTGGAATGAACGTGACGCTTTGCAGGCTGCAGCTGCTGCGATCATTGCCGATGCGGAGACCGTGAGCGCAATATTGTGTGGCGCGCGCATTCAAAGTGTAAAAAGGTAATCCACGCGAGGAGCAACTTGAATCTGAGACGTGTTGAAGGCGTGCGCGAGCTGGAAAGTTGCAGGTCTTTGAGGTCTTACCCCGCTGTGAAAGCTGAAGCCGCACAGACCACGCTTTCACATGCCCGCTTAAGTGGTCCCCCACGGTCCAAAATTTCTAGCGTTTTGAATTGAGCCTGCTTAATTCCCAGCAACACAAAGCTTTATAAATTTATTTGAATCCTCATTTTTCATCACATGGTGCAGTGGTCTAGGTGAAGCAATGCTGGAGCCAAGGCTCATATCAGCATGTCTAACAGGGACCGCGCGTTCGTCGACGTTGATCGCTGAGAAACTGACGCGCCGATCCGAAACCTCTGCACGCCTTTTTTTCCTTCTGCCTCTTCGCTCCTATACTGATTGTGGCCTTGGTCGAGTTTGTATTTCTTACTTGTTCTAACATCAAACACCTTGTGTCTGGGAGGGCGAACGAATTTTTGACATGCGGCATGAGCGGCCCATCCAGTGTTTTGGGAGCGAACGAGCATCGAAAATGATGCATGACGTCGACTTTCATATTTCGAATGCACTTCAATCCCACAGAAAACCAATCCATTTCTCCCATCCTTTCTTCTCTGGTTCCGGTAACTCCGGCTTTCTTCTGATCTCTTCCAAGGCTTCTTTCAGCGGTACGTCCTCGAGCTTGACCAACTTCGTCCCTTTGAATAGCTTCCAGAGTACAAACGCTGTCAACACAAGCGGAATATCCAGGTAACTCGACACAAAGCCGCTGCTCGACCAGTTGCCTCTCGTGAAGACATTGAATCCGGAGGTGAACAGGATGATGACGCATAGTACGAGTGCAGTAGGCGTGGAAAACTTGGTCCAGGCATTGTGCCAAGGCAACAGAGATAGCGGGATTTGTTGTTTCTTGAACGCAAGGAGGAGGCGCTGATGGTTCGTGAGGATCGCGATCCAGGAGATAAGCACACCGCAAGCAGTGAGGTCAACAAACCAGTAGAAGACCGTCAAGGCACCGTCGCTCAGGGACATGAAGGCCAGGAACATGAACGCTGTTTGGACCATGACGCAGACGTATGGAACGCCCCAGGACGTTGTGCGCAGAAGGATTTGCGGCGCCTGTCTCTTGAGAGCAAGTGCGTACAAAACGCGAGTGCCAGAAAGTAGAGCCTGGTTGGAGGAAGACCAAGCGGAAGTGATGACAATGGCATTGACGACTGAAGGTATCGCCTTGATCCCGGCAGCAGAGGCGGCAATAACGAAAGGCGACTGAGCAGCAGTACCCGAAGAGTCGTTCAGGCGTGGGTCATCTGAAGCGACTAGCATGCCAACGACCAGGACCGAGAGGATGTAAAAGAGTGCGACGCGCATGAAGACTCTCTTGCACGCTCGGGGAATGACCTGTCTTGGACTCCTCGTCTCTGCCGCAGCCATGGCAACAGACTCAGTTCCGGCGAAGGAGAAGACGGCGGAGGACATGCAGGCCCAGTAGCCCAGAAAGTTTCCCCAAGATCCATTTGCAATGTACTCCACGAAAGGCCCTGGTGTCTTCCAGTAGTGAAAGCCAAGTCTAGGGACGCCAGGGATACCTCCAAGGTTGATGGCCAGTCCCAGAATGATCAGGAATATGATGAAGAATATTTTGAGCAATGCGAACCAGAATTCAACCTGGTATCAACGGTCAGCGCGAATCATACTTCAACCATTTCCGTGCTTACCTCGCCATAGACCCTCACCAAGCTGATGCCAACCACAAACGTCAATGTAATCACCAGCACAATCCACACAGCACTGTTGACATCCGTCCAGTACTGGAACAGCACACATATTGCGCTGATCTCTGCCGGCACGCTGAGCCAATTGCCGTACACAATGTTCCATCCGATTGCAAAGCCCAAGGCTGGGTCGACGAGGAACTCTGCATGTCGTACGAAGCTTCCTGTCACAGGAAGCAGAGCTGTCACTTCACCGAGAGCGAATTGGACTGCGCAGACGATGAGGCCGACAGTCGCATATCCGAGCAAAGCTCCAAGCGGGCCAGCTGTCTGGATTGAAGAGCCCAGTCCGAGGAAGAGTCCTGTTCCTATCGCTCCTGCGATGGCAATGAGGGAGATGTGGCGTTGGTGCAGACCACGCGAAAGGCCTTGCTCTTCGTGCTGCGTTACGAAGTCTGCGTTTTCGCCATTGTGATTCTGAGAGGACGGCCCGGAATTGTTGAAGGTGTTGTATTCTTCTGGTCCAACTTCAATGACTGGGCCTTTGCCATCGCCCTTCTGTGCTCCTGCCATCTTTTGGACAAGAGGCGTTCTGCTCGTCACCGAAATCTCGTCGTTGTCTTCATCATGTCGAGCAGAAGGCATCGACGTTGGAAGTATCTTGTGTAAGAATTGCCCGAAGTTCTTGATCGTATTGAGATAAAGCCATGCCTTTGGAGGATGGCGTGCTGGCCGGTACCTCAACCGATGTGAAATGGTGAGGTCCGACCCGGAGCTAACAGGTTCTGGTTTAGGCGGGAAAAGCGGAGACAAGTGATGGAAAATAACGGGCAGGCACGAACCAGGCATGTCGTGAAATTGTAGAAAGCAAGAAGTGAGCAAGTCTTCAATGCGAACGCAGGTAGACGCAACTGGGAAGTAAAACGAGAACAGACGATGTCATCTTTCAGTGTCATTGCGCATGAATCTTTTTGGATTGCTGGCTATCGAATTGTCCAGCAGAGCTCAATCGGCAGCTCTTCTTCCCACACCGCAGCGCCGAGCCTGGCGGCTGCGTGACTGAACCCTTGACGCCATGCTTTCTCCCGTTGTAGATGCCTGTATGAAACCCTGAAGAGCACAACAATGTGCGCTTATGCGACGAGGGTGGAGGCGGTGGCGCTCTCGTATCTCCAGGTTGGTGGAAGGGCGCCGACGGTCTTGTAGTAGCGGGAGAGACGGTGGATACGGGACTCGATCAGAATGAGGCGGAATTTGCTGTCCTTGTCCTTGCGGTTGCGCTCGAGGTGCTTGCGGACGGCAACGGCCTGGTCGCACGTTAGTCCATGCAATTCTTCATGCAAGATATCGTGTCTGACATACCTTCTTGATCAACATGTAGAGGTCCTCTGGAATCTCTGGGGCGAGGCCTGTAATCACTCTGTCAGTCTATGACCAAGCAGAGGCATAATGTTTGCATGCGCTTGCAGCGACATGGTATGTATCCATCTTTGTGCGGTCCTGAACATCGAAGATATCCGCTGCTCGTGTTTCCATCTCTTCACACAGGGAGCGCGACGCGCGATGTAGGCATACCTTCGGACTTGAGGATACGGAGGATCTTGTTACCTGCGCGCATTGTCAGTACGAAGTCATTCCGGTTCAGATCTTCCGCTCCGGACATACCAGTGACGACCTTGACCTGGGCGACACCGTGAGAGTCACGGAGGACGACACCAATCTGCGAAGGGGTGGCACCCTTTCTGGCGAGCTTGCAGATCTGGTCAACGACCTGGTCGGGGGTGGTCTTGAGCCATGCTGGCGGGGCGCGCGAGTATGGGATGGCGCTGTCGGCGATACCCTTTCCCTTGGAGTGAAGACGACCCATGTTGGCGACGGCGGTGTTGTCGAGAGGTGTATCGGAGGAGGTGTGTTGTCGTCGGCGCTGACTTCGAGCGATGCAAGCGTTCAATCTTTCGGTCGGAGGAAGAATTCGAAGTCTGCCGGTCGTGGGTCTTGGCAATTAGGGCTTCGGTGCAGCGGCCGAAAGCCGGAAATCTCCCGATGAACTTCACCTCCCGCTTTCAAACGTACTCCGCTTGCGCCATCCTGGACTCATGACAACTTCTCAAATGGAGCGCACAACAATGCTCGAATGCCATCCACATATCTCTCCAATCCATCGCTTATGCAGCATCAAAGTGTGCGGCTTCAAAATCGCGGCAGATTCCCCGTGTGCGTCGGGCTTGCATTCCCTTGCCGAGTCTGCTTCTTGAAATACACGGGCGCTCTTCTCTCCGTCGGTCCAGTATCGCCTGTCTGCAAGCATCGTTTGTGCCCGTCGACGTAAGTTGACGAAACGAGCGAAACCCTTGATCAACGGCGAAATTGGCTCAAAGCCGATTTCTTGGCGATTTTCCCCAAGGTAAGATGAAGTCTCGAGGAATCGTAAAGATACTGATAATCCATGCGTATGTGCAAGGCTTCGATGCATGTGTCAACTATAAAATCAGCTGATGAAAAGATCTGGCAACCCTGATACATGGCAGTTGAGGCATTTATAAATGAGGGAGAAGGCATGGCTCCCATTGTCTCCGCGCGACGAGGAGCTGCCAGCGCGACCGCCTGGTCTTTTGCTATGCTGGCGGACGTTCAAACTTCTGGGATGCTGATCCCCAGGGGTGAATCACAAGATTGCATGTGCCTTTCCCTAATGGCACATCTATCCGACCAACTTCTCACATGGCTGGCGATTGCAGAGTGTTCTTAAGACTTTCTTCTCTCTATTCTTTTCTCTCTCTCTTCATCAACATAACCGCATCCACCTCCACCTCCCCTAAACCTCCTCCACCAACACACCAAGTTCCGTCATCTCTTGCAATACAAAACTTCAACTACAACACCATTTCGGCGCATTGCTTAGTCCTCCAGCACACGCATACCCATCTACACCATCACCATGCAGCTCACTTAGCTCTTCATCGCAGTTTTCGTCGGCATCGCATACGCTTGGGTTCCAAAAAGCGGTACTCCGGCAGCTACAGCCGCTTCGGCCGGCATGACCTGCACACCATACCTGCCAGGCCCGGGCCACTCGCAGTACATGGTCTGCCAGTGCGAGAGCGGATCCACCACTACGAAGCTCCCTCTGCTCCCTCACACGACTGTCGTCGATGGTACTATGACCTACGACGAGTTCTGTGGATACACCGCAATCCCTTCCATCTCCGCAAAGAGCGTCCTCGACAGCATCGCAAGCGCGTCGCCAGTCCCAGAGCTTGCGAACGCCCGCGCGGGAAGCTCTGGCGAAACCTCCGAATCCTCTCCTAGCTTGACTACCTGCACCGCCAATACGTGAGTGATCGATTTCCTCTGTTCTGCTGCATTCTCACAATACTGACAGAACCCAGTTTCGCAAGCTACGTCTCCGGCATGGCATCCCCATACGTAGTCTGCTCCTGCAACGGCTTCGAAGCTCCTCTCTCCACGCAGACCATTCGCCAGAAGACGCACACAGTCTGTTCTTACCAGCCTGAGATTGCCGTCTCTGTTCCGACCGAGATGGCTACCGCGCATGCGATCACGACCTTTCCGCCGTCAACCACTAGCGAATCCGGCTCACAGACTGGAAAGGAGGGCACGGGAGCAACGGGTACAGGGTCAGCACTTACTATTGGCTTGGGCATGGTATTGGGGGCGGGTATTGCCGTGGTTTTGTTTGCTCTCTGAGCGCAAGTTGCGCATCTCCGCGCCTCAAGCGCTTTACCGCGCCACTGAAGGCCAGGTTCTGCTCATGACCGGATAGAGAGATACCGAGATGCGATCGGTTAAAAGGTCAATCGACGTGAGTTCAGAGCTCTCTAGAAGAAGACAGCTCTGCCTTCTTGGGTATATCTACGAAATAAAGCAGAGACAATCCACGCCGATATAGAACACCAGCAAGGGATACACCGCAAGTGCAACTCGATTCTTGACGACTCCGCTTCCACCCAGAATGCTGACTCCAGCAGCCAGAGACCAGAGACCCAAAACGCTGTAGACCGGTATCCGGACAATGGTGGGCACATGGAGTGCGCTCAGCAGCGAAGCGATGACCAGAGGGAACAAGGTGTAGCCGATGATGCATACGGATTGGAAGAAGGAGCTGTAGTTTGTCAGTTGCGAATCTTGAACCTCGAGACATTGGGTCAGCTTACATGTTGCCTCCCAACAGCTTTATCTGTATCGTGACGACGGCCTCGCCGATCCAAGTGGTCGCGAAGACGCCGCTGAATACTCTCGCGCGCTGGTTGTCTCTTGCGTTCAAGCTCAGAAGGAACGAGAGCAACAGACTGAATAGCAATGGGCCCCTGCGCAGGAATTAGCATCTTCAATGAATTGTCCCTTCCCGATCACATACCAAAGATCCCAATCCTTCAATCCTTCGCTCATACCACCCTGCAGCAGCTCGTCTGCGTCGGGCCATCTGCCGACCATGCCTCGAATCTGGCCCATCGTTCCCTCTCCACTCTCAGCAGCACCCATGCCGCCTCCACGGGACATCACTCCGCCTAGGAGGTATTTGGGGTAGAGCACTTGTCTCATCTTTTCCCACACAGCAACCAAATCTCTCTTCAAAGTATCCCATACCGACTCATCAATTGTGTCGAGAGGCGCGCGACGATCTTCTCCCGGCAGCGCGGAATTCAGGTAGCCTTGGGCATGGTTGGCTGCGCGGGTGTTTTGGTTCGCTTGGTCGGAGGTGATGCGGCCGGTCAGCGGTGCGCGATCGGAGGTAGAAACGGGGTCTTCGAGGTCATCAAGTGTCGCTATCGAGTCGTGTCAGCTCAATGCATGCGTAGAGCAGGTTTGAATTGCATACCATCATCGGGATCTATCAGATCATCCTCAACTGAAGGCGCGTCGTAATGCTCGTAGGGATTGCTAGTTTGGTTGGGGCCTGACGCCATGACTGCTGCTTTCGCGTCTCTCAATTCCGTCTGGAGGATTTCAAAATTTGAGCGTGGAAAGAATCCAGAGCAATTGAATGTGGTGTCGTGGTTGTTGCTAAAGTTGTCCTTCACATGCTCCAGGACAGCTAGCTTTCCCTGAAACCTACTGACGCGCATCCCGAACTTCTGCCGACAGCCGCGCTAACCGCATCTAGGGAAGCTTGAAAAGGGGGCTGTTTTTGGAGATAGGGATCTATTTACAATGCAATTCTCGACGGATGAAGAGACTCTCACGATCCCATTCAGAATCTAAGTCGGATGCGATGACTAGGCGTCTCTCTCAAGCATTCCATGCTGATGACCGGCGTCTTCCCGGATCTTGAGACATTGCTCGGAGAAAGTATTCTCAGCTTGGAGCTCTACTGGCTAAGAAAATGACTGGCGCGATTTCGTCCTTCAAGCATGACATCCTTTGCAACTATGCGCAAACACCTCCGGACTAGGCCAGCAACAATTGAGTGGAAGCCCGACTTTCAAGGCGTGCATCTCGGAACCGGTCAACATTTGTGATGAAAGCCTAACTGAGCATGAGAGCCGCCATCTACAATTGGTCGATCATGACACTTTGGAACCTGTATGCAATGTTGGCCCAATGTCCGCAAGAATGGATCAAAGTGTGGCTTTGGTAGTCGTTGGAGAAGGATTGACGGCACTTCGACTCGTCTTGTGTATAGCAGTCAGCCGCAACTTGCAATCGTCAATCTACGTGCTTGCCGTGGCATTGTTTTCGTCGATGAGACTCTCTAGATGTCGCATCTGTGCCCGAGCCAAGCCTGGAGCCATCGGCGAGTGGATGCCCGTCCCATCCTTCATGCCAGTCATGGAACCATGTTTTGATATCCCGGAAAGAAGGTGCAATCTGGTCTGGATCGTCGTACAACATCCCCTTGTCAAAGTCAAGGATATAGCTGCGAACCAAAGGTCAGCACAATTCGTACGTTTCGGATACGTAAGACCCACCATTTATTCTCTGACGCATCGTACAGAGCGTTGCCTTGATGGTGGCCATGGGCCCCGTTGTCAACGCCGCAGCGATGGACATCTCTGCGAATCTGGTCAACTTTTGAAGTTTGCAAGAACAGCAATGGACAGCACTTACTCGATTGCTTCTCTGAATGCTTTCTCGATCCAACTTGTTTCCACTCCTTGCTGCAACGCTACTGGAATGGACGTCCCTTTCAACTTCGTCATGACGATACAGTGTTCCACAAGGCGAAGAGCGCTCTCTGGCTTGTGTACCCAAGATATCAAAAGCCTCGGCGAGTGTTTACACCCACGTTCGGTGAGGCGTTGCAAAGCTGCTATCTCTGTCCTGGCCCGGGGTGATCCGTCTTCGCAGCCCCTGATACTAGTGTCAGCTTCGATAGACAAAGCAACGTTCAAGGACCCTACGCCATTAAGATCACCTTCAAAATCACTTCTTCTTCGCGGTATCTGCCGGAATAAACAGTCACCAAAATTTGCCCGTCGCCTTTCCATTTCGGAGCCTGTATTGTGTGGAGGTTTTCGATCTCTACTCCGTCTAAACCCGAGATGACCAAGGTAGCTGTTCCTGTCATACTGCAGACTTTGAACTTTTTCGAGAGACGCTTTGGAGCGATGACAGATTCCCAGAGGAGAACCTAAGATATGCGCACGAACTTCGGATTCGCGGTCATGTTCGGCCGAGACAGTGCTCGTGCGAGTGCTTCATGGCGTTCTGGCCAATAGAATGATGGCAGTTTTACCCTCAGATGGCTTCGTGTTTTGCCTGTGGCAAGTTCGGAGATCGCAGAGCCTCGTGTGAGTGGAAAGAGTTGGGCGAGATGGGCGTATTGCAGCAGTGCGCAAATTGCGGGAAGAAAGGCAAGGATGGCAAACATTTGCGTAGACAGACGAAGACAAACGTGGTCTTGTCGCACACAGGCACTTGCCTTGACTCCTCAACTTGAAGATCTGACATGATGGAGACGTCTTTCATCGCGCAGTCTAAATGTGCGTTCAGTCAGTCATCATTCATAGGAGTTGTAACTCTGCCACTAAGCATCACCCGAATATGAGTTGATATCTTCAGGTGATGTTTACTCGAGACGTTCTCCCAAATCACTCGTTCAAATCTTAGACTTGATGCTGTCATCCGCGGGTATTTCCCCACTTGTGTACCCTTTCCCGATCAATTGCGGCCGTATATTGGCTTCCTGGAAACAAATGTTTCGGAAACCCTTCAGGAATGTCACTCCCGAGAGGACCAGCGAAGGCCAAATCAATGAACACGAGCTTTCCCTCCTGGTTTTGCATGATGTTACTGAAGCTGCAATCTCCGTGACAATACCCGGCGTCCTGTAGAGAGTCGAGAAGACACTCGACTTCTTGGAAGCGAGCTCGTAGCTCTTCAAGCTCAACAGGGTGTAATCGTTCAAGGCGAAAGCCGAAAACCCCCCGCTGGTCCACGAGACATTCGCCGGCGACTTTGGCAATAGCATTGAGGCCTGAGAGATCGCGCATGATGTTGTATTCGCGCTCCACGAGTCGACGGCATTTGTCGCTGGGGTGGGCAATTTTGACGACAGGATATCGATCCCCATCTTCGAAGCGTATGCTGGCATGGCCACCAAAGGCTAGTGGTGTAGAGCGTTTCCAGATGGTAGACATCTCAGTGGTGAGCTCCAAAGGGAGGAGACGGAAGTCGACGAGCAAGGAGGGATCGGTAAAGTCAAAGACCGCCCAGTCGCCTGTCCAAGACGCTTCATAAGGTGTCCCATCGACGTCGATGTAGCAGCCGTAACGCTTGCTCTTCTTTTCTATAGCGAAGGGCGCTGAGAAGGGTTTCATGGACGTCATTCAAACAGAAGCCGGGCCGGAGATGCGTTGAACAGAAAGAGAATGGTTGATCGAACAAATAGAAGGGGACCATCCCGAAATGTTAGCTCAAGTAGGAACTCGGTGCTGCATACGAAAGAGACTGGGCGAAGTTGGCAAGTGCGCCAAGAGTGTGTGGTGGTGAAGGAAAGAGGAAGCGAAGCTCTTTCTTTCACTTGAGGTTGAGAGGGTCCGTGCCATCTGGTCCGTGCACTGGTACTATCTACATGTACATCGGAGCTTCGAAGCCCCTCGATAAATAACGATCAATCGCAAACCGGTTCCATTTCCGCCATGAGATTCTGGGAATCCAACAATGAGGTGGAGTTACCCGAGCGCGTTCGTCAGGCCTATCCGCGCACGCTCTCAGCGATCATTCCAAGAGGCCAAATGTCTCCATCTCCGGACACTGTTCTCATCAAAGGGACCAAATCCTGCGCGCTCATAGTCGACGATGTAGCTGGACAATTCGTCAGCATTTGCCTTGAACGTCAAAGATCGTAACAACTCACCACGTCAAAGTCTCTTCATCCCACAGGATATTGCCCGTATGGTGGCTGTTATTGTCCACACCACATGCATGTACGCTACTGCGTCTGGTCAGCCGATCTGTTCCTTCGCCTTGTTTCGGAGTCTTTCAACTCACTCAATTGCTCCTTTGAACGCGGGCTCCATCTTCTCAACAAAAGCTTTGTTCGATCTCCATTCCTTCATGTCTGAGAGCGCAACACCTGGCACCTTGGTCATGAGGACGTAACGAGCTCGACCCCTGAATGTCCACCAAGACGATTGAACGAAGTCGCCAAGGTATGCAGGTGCATGAGCACAGCTCTGCTCTGTGAGACATTTGAGGGCGACTACTTCTTTGCTCGCGTATCGGCCAGGACTAACTCGTCGATCGCTGTGAGAACGTTAGTACACGTCAATCTTCCGAGCTAGCTTGAACCCTTACATGGCGAAAACTTTGATGGCGATTTCTTGGGATCCCAGCTGGCCGATGTATACACCAGCTCGTCTCTGTGAGGGCGCTTGAATGGTGGACAAGATCTCAACTTCAAAGGTGCCATCTGGACTGTGGACTGTTTGGCCAGGCTTCGGAAATTCGGGACGCCTCCAGAGTCTGCGCAGGTCAGGATTCCACATGCTGAAGTGTGGTTTGGTAGTGGGAATGCTTATGTGGAGAATTCAGGAGAGCTTTGGTCGGGGCTGGGAGAGCAGGATGGTCCTTCAGGCGTCTTTTCACGCACGAGCAAAGACAGAAGGACCATGGAAAAAGAGAATACGAGATGTCTCGAATGCGTGTGAATGGATGTATTGATTGTCTTACTCTCTGTTCGAGACACGAACGACACCAGCTGAACCATGAAAGAAGCTGCGAGAAGAGAGACAGAAGGCATGTCTCGAAGGAGGACTGGCGCCAAAACCATGCATCCGAAAGAAGGGCACTTCGACATTCGATGAAATCTGGAGTGACTGCTGATGCGCGCCAAGAAGATAGTCAGTTCGTGAGCGAACGGAACGCGAGGCGACTCCTCACATTCACGGCGTGGGGAGCGCTCTTTAGCGGCCTGAAAGACGCGGAACATTGACCAGAAAACCTCTCAGCAACTTGTATCAGAGCATCTTCGTATCGTACTGGGTATCTGGAATCCACGCTAGACCCCAAGATCAAGGGTCCATTAATGTGCCCTCTCATCAATGCAAAGCAACGAATGAGCAGCAAAGGAACGCCGGCCCATCATAAAGACCGCCCGGTTATGGCAGCCCGATCAACCGCAGGAGTCTCCTATGCTCCTTTCCTTACTCGAGCTCTCCATCCTCCTTCCCCTTAATCTTCTCCTCCTCGGCAGCATTCTCCTCCTCCGGCTCCTCAGCAGCAGCCTTCTTCTTGCGGCCGCCACTCTTCTTCTTCGGAGCGGGCTCCTCGCCGTCCTCCGCAGCAGCAGCAGCAGCGCCCTTGCGCTTCTTGCCAGCGGCGGCACCGGCGCCGCCACTGGGAGAGAAACCCTCCAGCTCGGTGCCCTTGGTGACTTTGACGGCGGCGCGACCGGTGACGGTCTTGAAGGAGGCGACTTGGACCTTGGGGTCGTAGAGGGAGGCGGCTTTGGCCCAGTCGCACTGCAGCAAAGGAGTGTGTTAGTGGAGAGAATCGGTGTGGAGGAGGTGGCGAAGGGGTGGAAGGGCAACGTACGTTCTTGTCACTGGTGAGCCAACAGACGGCGAAGCGGCGCAGGTCAGCGGCGCTGCAGTCTTCGAGGAAGCTGGTCATGGTTGCGGTGATGATGGTTGAAATTTTGTTTGGATGAAGAAGTGGACGTCTTGGTCGAGGTGGTGTTGTTGATGAGCAAGAGTCTTCTTGCTCGGAGGCGGTGTTGGTATGTCGAAGGTGGAAGGGTGAGAAAGACGGAGCAGTCAGAAGAAAAGTCTTTTATGGTGGGCGACGCGCCTGTGATTGGACGCGAAGAGTGACGTGCAGATCGCAAACGCGGTCGGCGCTGCGATCACGGAGCAGAGGGGGGGGGGAAGGAACGCATGTGACAATAGGAGAGGTGAGGATTAAGTGGGTCAATGAGAACTCTTCGTTTTGCTCACACGCTACTCATGTGAGGAAAGTCACCGCTGAGATACGCATACAACCGCCGTGATTAGAAGCAGCATCTTATGATGTCCTCCTCCAAATGCCGCCACAGCTTCAAGAGTCTTTGAGTATTGTGGTCTGCTTGCTCACTTGAGCAAATCGCCATCCTCATCCTCCAGGTCGTCTCCGATGCCGTTCTCCTTCTTGATCGGGACATGAATCTCGTCGTCTGCACAGCATAGTAGTCAGCAGCTGCCAAGTGCACACATCATAAGAATAATATTCCGCACTCACCATCATTCTCCTGACCCTTCTTGCCACCCGTCTTCTTGCCGCGCTTCTTGGGCTCCTCGCCATCCTCGCCCTCAGCCTTGCGCTTGCGGCCGCCTTTGCCCGAATGAGGAGTAGCCGGCGTGGGAGCAGCGACGCTGCCGTCACCCTTGGCCTTCTTGATCTTGTTCGCGATCTTCCAGACGGCGGTCTTGAAAGTCTCAGGGGTACAGCCAAACTCGGCGCTGGCGGTCTCTGCATTGAACTGGAAAAGTTGATGTGAGCAAGAAGAGCGTCTGGAGCTTGGGATCGATGCTTACTTTCATGGTGTCCAAGGAGTTGAGGAGGGCGCACGCGAGACGCTCGAAGTCTTGCTGGGTACAGACCTCTTTGGCCTTAGTCCAGGACAGCATGGGAGGGACGTTGTTTCCTGCAGGCATTTTGAATGTGTTGATTGGTATGGTTCGTTATGTGTAAGTTGTGTAGATCGGACTTGAGCTGTTGTGGTGTTGAGGAAGTTGGTCGCTGTTCAAGTGGAAGAGGAAGCTCGAGATAGCAACGCCAAATAAAGTTCCGCCGTTGCCAGGGAGCTTGCATGTGAGCTCAGCAGTCCCCAAGTGCACCAATTTCACTCCATCTCCATCGCGTTTGAAACAGGAAATGCTCACCTTTCACTTGCAGTCATGCGTCGCGTCACTCTGAAGTACGGCAACACAACCGCACCTCATCTCAGTGAGGTCTGTTTGGGAAGAGGCCCAGGAACATCCCGGCACACGTAGAAGGCTCCAGAAAAGGTCTAGAATATATCGATACAGAATCTAATTGTTGTGGTACTTCCGCACTCTTTGACCACCCTCGTACAGCGCGCGATCAATAGCCGCCGCGACAGTGAGAGTTCCGCCAATGACGGCTGAGACGCCAACGAGAAAGCCGGAGAAAGACTTCGCGCGAGTCTCGCGGTTGATGACCTTCATGGGAGAGATATCCTGTGTGGTAGTCAGCATTTTTGTCATACGTGGCTTTAATCGCGGCGACTTACATATGAGAAGAAGACACCCGGGATACCGCCACGGGCGTGAAGTCTCTCCTTGTGGCCCTCGTCTTTGGCGTCTCCGCCTTGTAGAGAGCGCTTGTGCGATGTGACGGAGTACTGATGTGTCTCAATGCTGCCTTGTTCTCCCTTCCCATATCCACCAAGCTCAATCAGCTCGTGCGGCACGTCCAAAATCGTATTCGTCTTTTCCCATCCGAGCGGGAGGTAGGCAGTGGACACCACCTTGACAAAGTACATGTAGTTGAAAGCCTTCTCGTTGGTCTCCTGCTTGGTGTCGTCCAGCGGGTTCAGATGGTGGTTCGACCACGCCATGCCCCTCTTGCCTACTCGGTCTATCACGTTGTCGGGCAGTTGTGGTCCAAAGCGGAGGTGGTGGATCTTGTGCGTGAAGGTGTGCTGCTGAAGTCCCTCGGGAGTGTTGAAGTAGTTCTCCAGGTCATGCACGTGCATGTTGCCGTTGCTGAAAGACTTCCCCGGTGCAAAGTGGAAGTTTCCTACCACCTTGTTCACACGGATGCCTCCCTCGATTCGACATCCCTCTTTACGCTGCTCGTCCAAGTGCTCGCTGTAGTGTTCCCGCTCGCATTGCTCCACGTTCTCTCCCCTTCCAAACGACCAAGACACCTGAGCATACGCCTCCCGAACCTCAGCACATGTGTTGCAGCATCCCTCTTTTCTGGCACTGCTCGGCGCAGGGGCTCCATAACACTCTCCACAGTACTCCGGATCCAAATGCTTCGTAGCCTCCTTCTCCTCGGCGTCCAGGTCCAGTGCGGTTTTCGAAATCTCGCCTCCTCCCTCGCTCTCCGGCCTTAAACGCACTTTGTTCACGCCGTGCATTACACCTGTTTGAACCTCTCCACTGACATCCATCACGTCCAACGTGAGCAGCTCACAGGGCACTCTGGGAAACGAGATGTTCATGTGTATCTCCATCTTCTCTCCTCTTGTCTTATCCACAATCAACTCAGGATGCACCTCCACCCTCCTGTAATCGCTCCATTCTCCCCATACCAAGTAAAGGATCAGCAGTAAGGAGGTCAGTGTTACGATTCCTCCGGAAGTCGTGCGAATGCGAGCATCTTCGACGGTTTTGGTAAAGGCATCTAGCCTGGTAAAACGGGATTTGGGAGGCATCGTCGAGCGTGTACGGAACAATTCTCAACGTGGATGAAGTCGGTCGTGTGCTGCAGCCCGAAGGCTGAGAAGGAGATGGAAGTCGCAATGCGCTGGAAGCTGGAAGGGCGTTGTGTCGCTACTGTTTCACAAACACACAAATTGAGTTTGATACAGAGGTCCGGTCTGGTCGCGGAACGAAGGGAAGGGAACGGCGAGCGTAGCCGGGAAAGTACGCGTCAATGGAGAAATGTGAATTGTGCCAGGCTTGCGGCGCAAGAGAACAGGTGTCGTTGGAGAGTCGTCGGAGTTTGGCTGCTGCATCGCCGTTCCTGCGCCCGCTCCGTTTCAGGGTCTGCGCTAGCCGCATAGCTTCCTTCTGCCGCACCGGCCACGTTTTCACGCGCATCATTGAAGTGAATGAATGTTTCCCGCGGCACCTAATACATTCACCCACGCCTCGACGAAGAAATCAGCCTTCCGCTAGTGGCCGCCGTTGCATGTGAAAGCAGACCGGTCACCTTGATGAAAGCGCACAGAAGACTGGACGACTCCCGACGTCACTAGCGTGGAACAAAGAAGCTCCAGCATCTCCTCCACCTTGCTGTGCCCTCCTCCTCAGAGCTTCCCACCATGACCGCCTCCGACCTCCCCAACCAACTCTCCGCACTCTCCGACTCCCTCAAGACCACAAACAATCTCATCAGCCGCTTAAGCAAGCTCCAATTCCAGCCTGGATCAGAGCCACTGGAAGGAGACGCCGGAGTACGCGTAGAACTTGCTCAGGACATTCACGACAGCTTGAAGCAGCTGGAAGAAGAGCTCGAGTTCCTCCGCCAAGAAGCGGAAGACTATCGCATCGACGGCGGGCAGAAAAGACGACCCAGTGCGAAGGATAACGAGGAGGCACGGCTGAGCGCCAAAGTTGCTCGGCTAGGGGAGGAGCTCATCCACTCGAGACAGCAGTTTCGAAACGCTCAGATTGCTGCCAAATACGCAAGTGACGAGGCGAAGCGCAAAGAGAGAGAATTGATACTCGAAGGTTATCGGAAAGAGGCAGAGCAGATTGAAACATCCAACGGATCTTTGGGCGGCGGCGAGCGAGATCTGCTGTTCGCTGGACGTGGGAAGAGGAACCAGCAGCAGAAGCAACTGACCAAGGACGAGATCTTGGTGAACGCCTCGAGCGACGTCACATCCGCCCTCAGACGGACACACGACCTTCTTTCAACTGAGCTCTCACGGTCCCGCTTTGCACAGGAAACATTCGACGAATCGACCGCAGCGCTCGCACAGCTCGGAGAAGACTACAGCAATCTTGATACCATCCTCAAGAACAGCAGGAATCTCCTCGGCACCCTTCTGCAAAGTCAGAAGAGCGACACCTGGTACCTCGAGACTGCATTCTACATCCTCATCACCACTCTTGTCTGGTTGATCTTCCGGAGACTACTCTTTGGACCATTCATCAAGCTACCGCTGTTCTTGGTGAACACACTTACCTTCTTACTGAACTGGGTCATCTGGAAGCCACTCTTCTTCCTTCTCTCCATTACAGGAGTCATCACAAGCGAGCCAGTTGCAAGATCAGCTAGCTCAGCTACTACTTCCCGCGCACCACTCATCGTCCAACCATCGGCCAGTGCGCGTCCCAGCAATCCGCTCCCAGACGGCGGCTCTCATCCAGGGATTCCAGTAGGAGCAGGCGGCGCAGGCGCAAAGCAAGGACTCAGCCCCGAACTAGAAGGGAAGCTATCCGAGCAGATAGCAAAGATGGCAGAAGAAAGTGAGAAGCAAGCTCAGGGAGGCCAGCAGGAGAAGGAATTGCCCAAGAGAGGAGATGGAACGGTCTTGCAAGAACGAGGAGCCGAGCCTCCCAATCCGAAGAAGAAGAACTTCGAAGCCGACGTTGAAGACGCGAAGCATGAAGCTGAACAGCAGCAGCAAAAGCAACGGCAGAAGAGGGACGAGCTTTGAAATGCTAGATGGCCATGAACTCCATTAATGCAATATGCTACTGATGCTATGCTCGCTACAGATCGAAACGCTTTTGCCATGCCTCATGCCTCACAGATTCCCGCGCAGCTCCTGTTCCCTCTCAATGGCCTCGAACAGACTCTTGAAGTTTCCCGCTCCGAATCCCTCGAAGTTATTCCTCTGGATGATCTCGATGAAGACGGTCGGTCGATCCATCAACGGCTTGGTGAACAGCTGCAGCAAATAGCCGCCCTCATCGAAATCAATCAGAATGTTCAACTTCTGGATTGTCTCGAAGGACTCCTCCAGCTTCAAGCCGGTTGCCTTTAGTCGCTGACGCATGTTGTCATAATACGTCTCATGCACAGAAATGAACTCGACACCTCGGGCGCGCAGATTTGAGACGGCATCGATGATGTTTGGCGTTCGCAGTGCGATGTGCTGGATTCCGGGACCGTTGTAGAAGTCGACGTACTCCTCAATCTGGCTCTTCTTCTTGCCAATCGCGGGCTCGTTGATTGGCATCTTGACGACATCATTTGGTGACGCCATGACGATGGACTTGAGGGCAGAATAGTCGGTTCGAATATCGTTGTCGTCGACGCTCCAGAAACGATGGAAGCCGAGACATTTCTCATAATACTCACAGGCCGAATCCATCTGTTCCCAATCTTGGTTGCCAACGCAGTGATCGATCGCTTCCAACTTCACAGGCGGCAAGAGCTGGTTAATCGGATCACCACCAGACGCCGCCAGATTCGAAGCACGGAACCCCGGCAAGAAAGGACCCGAATATCCACTCCTTTGAATGAACGTATGTGTCGTATCGCCATAAGTCCGAATACTCGCCACGCACACGGAACCTCCATCCTTCCCCTCATCGCGCTCAATATGCGGCTCCCTCACCACCTGCGCACCCCCTTCCACGGCCCTGGCAAACACAGCTTCCACATCGTCCACCTCAAACGCCACATCCTTCACCCCATCCCCATGCCGATCTAGATGTGCATACATCTCATCCAGCAACCTCTGCTCTTCGGGAGGAACATTCCGCATCTGCGTCTGCGCACTCGAACTCCGGACCGGCGAGGTAAAGACAAAACGGACGTGGGAGTTTTGCACGACGTGTGAGGCGATGAAGCGCGAGCCGGTCTCGAGGCCTTTGTATGCGAGCGGCGTGAATCCCATGCGGGTAATGTAGTATTGGGCTGTTTGTTTGGCGTTTCCGACCCACCAGGTTACGTGGTCGTAGCCGCGGTAGGAAGGTTGGGGTTCTGAAGAAGGGGAGTCGTTGGAGTCGTGCAGAGGTGTTGTTCGACCGCTGTCTGTGGTGACGATGAGAGCACCGGGTGCCATGATGATCGATCAATCAATTCAATAAGACGAGGCCGGGCTGTTTCGATGATGAAAAGGAGAACCACAGACGAAGAGCTTGCATGAACAACAAATCCTAATTTCAAACCTATCGAGGAACAACACCCAGCTTAATATTGTTCTCCCTCTGCCCTTCCACAACATCCGCTTTCCGTCCCCGTCAGCATCTCGCCCTCCCCCAGATGTGCAGTATGCCAAAGCCGAGTCACGTGCCGCGCTTCCGCTCGGCTTGAAAGCCAAAGCCGTGCGTGAGCCTGCCCCTTCCGCTCGGCTTAGCCCCTTAAGCCGAAGGGGAAGGGGTGAGATGTCGGTATAATCTCACTGCGGCAGAGTGATCATGCAACGATACATTTTCGATAAGGGAAAACTATAAACCGTCAGAATAAAACGTGTGTCCTCGCATTCCGTCGAATCTCTTCTTCACCAAATCCCATCTTCCCATCCATCCAGCCGCAAAAATGACAACAACTACAACAACAAAAACAAAGCCCCCCCTCTCAGAATCCGACACCCTCATCCTCTCCCAAGTCTTCAACCCCGAAGCCCTACCCTCAGCTCAAAACCAAAATCAAACTCAAAGAAATTTCCAAATCGATGCCTCGTTTCCTGCAGATCGACATGTAACCTCCCCAGGACTTTTGGCGGAATTGAAAGCGAAGGAGAAGGAGGCGATATTGCTCATCGAGGGATTCGAAAGACGAACCGCTCAAGAAGTTGAGTCGAGAAGGGAGGGGAGGGAGGCAGTGTTTCAGAAAGCCCACGGAATACTCACGCAATTAATTGAGGAATATCCGGAATATGCAAGCGCTTACAACAACCGCGCCCAAGTCCTTCGCTGGTTCCACTCCTCCCCTTCCTCCCCAACAGACTCCTCCTCTCTCCTCCCCACTACGGCCATCACCGACCTCCAAGCCGCAATAACCCTCACCACCCCAACCTCCCGCACTCCTACCCAAACCCTCTCCCCAGCATCCGCAAACCTGCTCGCACAAGCCCACACATCCCTTGGAGCAATCTACCACCATTCCAAAACACCCAGCGATGAAGAGTCAGCGTCGAAACACTTCGCCCTGGGAGCGCAGTACGGAAACGAAGTAGCGCGAGCGATGAGCATCCAGACGAATCCGCATGCGAAGTTATGTGGGGAGATTGTGAGGGAGGCGATGAGGAAGGAGATTGAGGGAAGCATATGAAAGGAACGAAGAAGTCGGGTGTTTGACGAAAGAGGATGAAAGTTGTGCAAGACGAGCCAGAGCGACGAAGGGATGAGAACAGCTCTATCGATCGACGCTTGAGCGCGAGAAAGGACCACGCAGACACCGTGGAGAAGACGAGTGATTTAAGGAGGACCTGGGAGACAGCTTTGGCGAAATAGTGAAGAGAATGAAAAACGAAGGATGAAGCAGTATGCTATTGAGCAATGTCAAATCAGAAACCTTTGTACGAAGCGAAGACACTAAGGAAAACGAAGAAACGAGAACTGAACGAACGACTTGATACGCATTGCCTTGCACACTGCTACACTACAATTCCTCTCCTCTCTCCTGTCCCTCTCAAATCAAATTACCGCATCAAAAAAAGTCACGAGGGCAGCAAAGGATGTCACTAAAGAAGTGTAATGTGACAGGGCCCGCTGAACAGTGGTCGCCTCTCTTTTGAAACAAAAAGAGAAGCGGCGTGCCACCACGAAGTAGCGACAACAGTAGAGTCAAACTTACAACGGCTTGCCGCCGATGAAGTCGCTCCACCTGCGCACCTCGGGTGGTATTCCCTCGGACTTGGGCAGCTTCTTGCTCATGCACTGGGCGAAGAGCACGGCCGTCTGCAGAAAATCATGTTAGCAATGTATCTAACTTCGGAAAACGGAAGAGACAACTCACCCTTGGCTCCATAAACAACGGCACGCCAAAGTCGACCGCGTTCCGGCGCATCACATAGTCCTCGTCGACCATGCTGCTCGCCCTGCGCTTGGCAAGGTTGAAGACACCCCGGATGTCATACTTCTCAAACACCTCTCGAAGAGCACGCTTGTCCTCCTT
Source organism: Phaeophleospora eucalypticola (assembly GCA_022814565.1). Taxonomy (NCBI): domain Eukaryota; kingdom Fungi; phylum Ascomycota; class Dothideomycetes; order Mycosphaerellales; family Mycosphaerellaceae; genus Phaeophleospora; species Phaeophleospora eucalypticola. The sequence continues at coordinate 104,772 of JAKLNG010000011.1, forward strand.
GGGGAATTCAATGACCTCCACGCTGACACTTCCATCCTCAGAAGCCTTCTCGAGGTGCTCCTTAACTTCGTGGTTGGCCGCGTAGAGCTTGTATCCTAGCGGGTTGAGGTAGTCAACGATCTGGCCGAGATCCTTCGTGCTGGTGTCACCTCCGAAAAGAAGGCCCTCTCCAGGCTCAGGCAGACGGAAGTTCATGGTGCTCTGCATGGCAGTCCAGTAGGCTTCAGTGAGGTCCTTACCGAAGCAAGCCATCTCACCGGTGGAAGACATCTCCACACCAAGGTATGGGTCAGCACCAGCCAGACGAGTCCAGGCGAACTGAGGAACCTTGACAGCCAGGTAGTCACGGGTAGTCTTCATGATGTCGACAGGCTCGGGCACGTTCTTGTCCATGAGAGCCTTGGTGGCGACCTCGATGAAGTTGGTTCCGAGCACCTTGCTGACGAATGGGAAGGACCGAGAAGCACGCAAGTTGCATTCAATGACCTTGAGGAGAGGCTCGCCGCCGTCTGGGTTCGTAGCGCTGATGATTTGCATGTTGAAGGGGCCAGTGATCTTCCAGGCCTTAGCGACCTTCTGAGCAATCTCCTTGACACGGTCGATGGTGCTCTCTGGTAGGTTGACAGGCGGAAGAACAAGCGAGGCATCGCCAGAGTGGACACCAGCATTCTCGACGTGCTCAGACACAGCGTGGATCAGGAGCTTGCCGTTGTGCGCAACAGCATCGCAGTCGATTTCGAGAGCGCCCTCGATAAACTTGGTAATGACGACAGGGTGGTCTGGGCTGACGCTGCTGGCAGCAAGAAGCTTCTCCTCGAGCTCCTCCTCGGAGCGGATGACAGTCATAGCGGCACCGGAGAGGACGTATGATGGACGGACGAGGACAGGGTAACTGACTTCGTTGGCGAATTCCTTGGCCTCCTTGTAGCTGGTCAATTCCTTCCAGGCGGGCTGGTCCACACCGATCGAGTCCAAGATTTGGGAGAACTTGTGTCTGTCTTCGGCCTTGTCGATGTCTTCAGGGTTGGTACCAAGGACCTTAGCCTTGCCAACGTTCTGCAGCTTGAGAGCGATGTTCTGAGGCAGCTGGCCACCCACAGAGACGACAACACCAGAGGCAGATTCCATCTCGTAGATATCCATAACACGTTCGTAGCTGAGCTCTTCGAAGTAGAGACGATCGGGGACGTCGAAATCGGTACCTGATGGTAGGGTCAGTAGATGCTTCTCAAAGATGCGGATTTGGTTGACTGACTGTACGTCTCCGGGTTATACTGGAACGAAGAAGTTAGCATAGTTCAACACTCAATTATTTTTGAAATCATCCCCGTCGCAGGTGCATCATTCACGGACATGTCCGACTGACCAACAGCTCGGTCGCGACACCGCCCGCTGAAGATGACCTGCAAGTCAGGGATGATAGGGAGGAAGGGGAACTCACGTTAATCATAGCCGTCTTCTTGCCCAGCTCCTTGAGCGAAAGCGTAGCATTGACCGCGCACCAATCAAACTCAACGGAGCTTCCAATCCGGTAGACACCCGATCCGAGAACGATAATTCCATGATCGTCAAACTTCACATCGTGGCTAGAGGCGTTGTAAGTCGTGTAGAGGTAGTTGGTATCAGCAGGGAACTCAGCAGCCAGGGTATCAATCTTCTTGACCCACGGCTTGATGCCGAAGTTCTTGCGGCGGGCGCGGACTTCATCTTCAGAGCTGTTAACAGCGTTGGCGATCTGCTTGTCGCTGAATCCGAGCTTCTTGGCCTTGAGCATGAGCTCCTTCTTGACGCCAAACAGCGAGCCAATATCCTGAAGTTCGTGGGTGCAGTCGACGATGTTCTGGATCTTGTACAGGAACCACTTGTCAATCTTGCTGAGCTCGTGGACCTTATCGACGGAGTAACCTTCGTGAAGCATAGCCTGTCCGACAGCGAGCCAACGGCGATCGGTCGGGTTCTTGAGCACATCATCCAAGTCGTCGAAGTGGTCTCCCTGCAGACCGGCAAACTTGGGATCGACCTGGCGGATAGCCTTTTGGAAACTCTCTTCGAAGGTACGGCCGATAGCCATGACTTCTCCGATAGACTTCATGCTGGATCCGATAGAGCGGTTGACGTTCTGGAACTTGGACAAGTCCCAACGAGGAATCTTGGTGACGATGTAATCGAGCGAAGGTTCGAAGTTGGCGGTGGTCGTGCGAGTCACGGCATTGGGCAGCTCGGGAAGAGTGTGTCCCAGACCGATCTTTGCAGCGGTGTATGCCAGCGGGTAACCAGTCGCTTTCGAAGCGAGAGCGGACGAACGGGAGAGACGAGCGTTGACTTCGATGACACGGTAGTCGAGACCATCAGGCTGCAGGGCGTACTGGACGTTGCACTCGCCCACGACACCGAGATGGCGGACGATCTTGATCGAAGCAGAGCGGAGCATGTGATATTCCTCATCGCTGAACGTTTGCGAAGGCGAAACGACGATACTGTCACCAGTGTGGACACCGAGAGGATCGAAGTTTTCCATGTTGCAGACGGTAATGCAGTTGTCGGAAGCGTCACGCACGACCTCGTACTCGGCCTCCTTCCAGCCCTTGAGCGACTTCTCGACCAAGATCTGTGGAGACAGAGTGAGAGAGCGGGCAGCCATGTTGCGAAGCTCTTCAGCGTTATCGGCGAAACCAGAACCCAGACCACCGAGAGCGTAGGCAGCACGAACAATGATGGGGTAGCCCACCTTGTCCGCAGCCTCCAAAGCCTCGTCGACAGTGGAAACAGCAATACTCTCAGCGATCGGGATGTCAATCTCCTTCAAGGCCTTGGCGAACAGGTCTCTGTCCTCCGAAGTCTCGAGGGTCTTGATGCTGGTTCCCAGAACCTTGACGTTGTAGCGGTCGAAAATGCCCATCTTGTCCATCTTGACACCCAAGTTGAGCGCAGTCTGGCCTCCAAAAGACAGGAAGATGCCATCGGGCCTCTCCTTTTCAATAACGTAGGTGACATATTCGGGAGTGACGGGGAGGTAGTAGACCTCATCAGCGAGAACGTGGGCAGTTTGGATAGTAGCGATGTTGGGGTTGATCAGGACAGATTGGATACCAGCCTCTTTCAATGCCTTCAGTGCCTGGGAGCCGGAGTAGTCGAACTCACCGGCCTGGCCGATGGAGAGACCACCAGAGCCGATGACGAGGACCTTGTTGACATCGACGAGGTTCTGGCCGCCGGCAATGGCACCGCTCTCGAGGTAGGCCTTTGCGTTGGGGGCGACTTCGGCCTGGGAGGAGGCAGCGCGCTGGGCCGAGCGGGAGAACTGGCGGAGCTGTTTCTGGACGGGGGAGGGGGTGGTCTGGTGGAGACAACGCGTCGTCGGGGCGGAAGAAGTCACGAACGTCCGCTTGGCAGTGTTCTGAGGGATCGCGGCCGCGTGTTTGGTCGCGTGACGGAGGGATTGGAGGTCGTGGTGCAGCTGGCGAGCGATGCGGCCCGCGGTGAGGGCCATGGTCGCTGCTGCTGCTGCTGCCACCGCGAGGAGTGTTGTCAGGCGGGCGGCGGCGGTGGAGGGAACGGTTGTTCAATCGCAATCCCAACACGAGCAGGCGGGCGGCGCTCAATGGCCTTTTGAATGAAGTTATTGAGAAGAAAACAGTCAGAACAAAGCTGTGACTCGCGAGCAAGAAGCCCCGACAAAAAAGCAGCAGCCGGCGTGCGAGCTTGGGCCCGTTCAGCCAATCAGCGTGCCGCAATCCCTTCGATCTCGGGAAGGCTGATAAGGCGCCGAAGGGCTGCAATCGAACACTGCGACAGCACACATCACCCAATTGATTAATGTCGCCTACTATAGAACAGCTTCATTGCGTTGCGCGTCTTGCATGATTCCTGCAGGAGAGCCGCGGTGGATATGAAGCAAGCAGAGAAAAATTTCCACCCCAGCGTCGTGGAGCTTTCATATGCAGGCACCCATCACATGCATCTGCGACTTCGGAGACTGGTGGAGCTAGTCACCGCGACCATCTCTCGGCATCGGGATGGTAAGTGAATGAATCCATCAACGAGCAGGAAACATCGGCCAGCAGCTCCATTTCGTCCTCTCTTCTCTCGATGCTCATTTGAAGGGAGGTGCATCCTGACTCCCCACCATCAAAAGGTGTCAATCACCTAAATCCATCCCGTCCCTTCTCAGGAGCAAGAACTGATAAACCCACCCTCTCCTCATCACCAAACACGAAATACCCACTCCCGCCACTCCAGGGTCCCAAAGAAGAGATTCGTCTGCTGACATTCCAACCGGCGGACACTGAAACTACTCTCGGTGTTGAGCTCACGGCACACAGACTCGACGCCGTTCCAGTGTACCATGCAATCTCCTATACCTGGGGTGCACCCTCAGAAACCGCCACCATCTCCATCAACGGGCAGCTCACGACTGTCAGACGCAATTGCTATTATTCTCTGTGGCAAGTGCGATCGCACTATCCGGAAGCCTACGTCTGGATTGACTCTATCTGCATCGACCAGACCAGCATTTCCGAGAAAAACCACCAAGTACAGATGATGGGTCAGATCTACGCCACAGCAAACAGTGTCCTGGCTTGTGTGGGACCTCATGCTGCCGGCAGCGAGCAACTCGTCGAGCGCCGCGTCATGGCGGAGCCAGAAGAATACAAGATGAAGGACAGAGCCTGGATGTGGAAGATCTTGAAAGCTTTCTGGCAACGACCATACTGGGAACGGCTTTGGATTGTCCAGGAGCTGGAACTCGCCAAACGAGTCATATTCCTCTGCGGCGAACACATCTTGGAGTTTGCAGATTTGTCTCTCATGCCTTGGCGGAGTGATTGGTCTGACCATCTGCCTAGCGTTCCGGGACATGTACTTCAGGTAGTTCGAGGGACGCAAACCAAAACAGGTCTCTGGCATACGGTATGGTTTCACTTGAAGCAGCGCTGTGCAAACTCGAGAGATCCCGTCTATGCTGTACTGTCGATCTACGAGCACAGCCCGTTGCACAACCCGATCATGGTCGACTACTCCATCACGGCGCCTGCCCTGGCACTCAATGTACTGAAGCGAGTACATCCTGTGATTGCGGATATGTCCTATTTCGGGAGGCAGTTTCTTCAAACTCTCAATGCTTTAGGCCTGTGCTCTGCAACTGGACTGTCTGCGCTGATGGACTTCAGAGCGTCAATCTATCGCGGTTGCGATCTCAATGAACTCGATGAGCTCGTGCTCGCTGCCTGTTGGGACAGCTATCCTACTACAAAGGAGCTGCCTAGGGTTCTGCAATCGATGCCAACAAACTGCATGGCGGCGAAACTCGATGCAGATTTGCAAGGACGACTAACAGTGAGACCTTTACGGCGGCCCATCGATTGGCATCCACCGGGATTGCGGCTTCCAGACCCAAGAGACAAGCACTTCGCGGCCTCACCAGACAACATCACACAAGTAGATTTCGACGCGCTGATCGACCGTTCAGTATACACATTGACTGCTAGGGTGACCTCAGCAGCGAGGCCCGGCGACTTATTGCTGCGAACTGGAAATCACGTCTTTGGTGATCTCAGGACGTTCCTCGGCTCCAACTCCACTACTAAAAGATCTTTCGAGTCCAGCTACGAAGAACCAGACTCAACGTCCTTCCCAGTAGGTGGTGCCACAGGCATGGACCTTGATCACAACCATCTAGTCTCAAATTCCCCCGAAGACTTTGTCGTTGTCCGTTGGATCGGTCCGGGGCTATGGAAAGTCATTGGACAGGCTCACATCACAACCTGCACTCTCAACCGACTTTGTACTCCAGACGAAGCCGTTTCGACCCTTTGTTTCAACAACGAATTGCGACAATTTGACGAGATATACTCGCTCACGAGCGCCGAAGCCGTTTTCCTGCAATGGACGCATTGCTTCGCCCTGTCCAAACCCAACCAAGGGACTGAGCAGCAGCGACTCCCAACACTGGACAAAATAGCGTCCCTTACGCCTGCTTCGTCGTACTTCTACGTGCCAGTCCGGCCGCCGGACCTCGACGACTGTAGATCCCGTCTCGAGCCAGAATGGCAGGAGAAGTTCTGTCAGAAATTGCAATTGCGAGAATCACGTACGCAACACGTATGGTTTTCCGAGCAGGCGCTTAACATCAGGGTGGGGAAAATCACAAAGTATGCTAAGTAGTAGACCCGTACTTCCCCCTGAGATGTCTGCAAAATTGAAGGTCTCGCGCCACCAGTCGTAAGTGAATGAATCCATTCTCCTTTCCAACGAAGATAGAGAAGCTCAACCAGCATCGTCCACTCCTCACTCCTGCGCCGGACACTCCACCCTCACCGTGCGACTCTGAAAACTAATCGCCGTCACCGTCCCGGGCATCCCAAACGGAATCCTCACGTCCAAATCCGAAGGCAAACACGCATCCTACCACCGCTCTCATCAGCTCCCATCCACTCCCCCCATCCCCACCTTTACAAAGAAAAAGACAAAACTCACCCTCTCATCCTCCCTAAACACCACAAGCGCACACTCCCTCCCATCAAACGTCTGCAAAACAAAACACCCCGCACCACCCGCCCCACCCGCCCCACCACTTTCCTGCTTCGTCGTCTCATCTTCGCCGAGAAACAGACACTCACTACTTCCCTTCCCCTGAAAAGCCCCGACAAGTTTCCCGGTACATTCCGAAGCGCCTCCGTCGTTGGCGGAACCCTTGGGGAAGCCGTCGTAGCCGGCGATGAGCCAGCCGTCGCTGCGGACGAGGTTGGCCAGAGGGGTGGCGGGAAGGAGGTTCCGGGCGGCGATGAGGAGGGGAAAGTAGAAGAGGAGAAGTAATTTCAGTGGATGAGATGGTGGTGGCATGATGAAGATTGCTCGTTTCTTCTCCTCTCACTCCTTGATTTTGTTTCGCTTGTTGTTGGAAGTCGCGATCGAATAGTCGAAATCACACAAAAGATCCACAAATCGGCCAGGAACGACAAGATGAAGTATTGTGGTCTCTTCTGCGAGTGCCTGAAAGTAGGAGCCGGCTTCTCCGCTCTTCAACCCCAGAAAGAGAAACATCCATGGATCTAGGATTCACCAAGAAAGCGTAATCAACCATGCCTTGACTTAAAGACAAAGAAGTTGAAAAGCAGAACGGCGAAGTCATCCTTATCGAACGATGAAATGCTTCTCCTGATTGCCATTGCATGCAAGACCGCCACTCAACCCAAATCAACACATGCGGGTATGTCAAAACCACTCCGTCCTCACCCTCATCACGACATCTACACCTCATCTCATCTAACCCATTCCATCCCATCCTTAACGCCCGCCCAATGCAAACCCCTTCCATCTTATAGCTTCCGTCTATACAGCTCCCCACCACACCCCCTCAACCGTCTCGCCGCCTGCTCCGGTGTAATATCCCTCTGCGGCTCCGCCATCATCTCATACCCGACCAAAAACTTCCTCACCGTCGCACTCCTTAACAAAGGCGGGTAGAAATGGATATGGAAATGGCTCGCTTCCAATTCCGCTTCGCTGCCCGTGAGAGGGGATTGGTGGATGCCCATGCCTGAAGATCCCAGAGTTAGCATAGCGCCCAGTCAAGGCAGTACTAGGGGTGGCAGGGACTCACTGTAAGGAAAACTCGTCTCGAAAAGATTATCATATCTCCTCGTCACCTCCGCCAGCGTTTCCGCCAACTCCTCCCTCTCTTTCTCATTGAAATCCACCAGCGCTCGCGCGTGCCGCTTCGCAATCACCATGATTTCAAACGGCCACGTCGCCCACCATGGACAACCCGCCCAGAAACTGCCATTCTCAAAAACTGTCCGCTCTCCACTCTCGCTCTCCAGCTTTGCATAGTCAACCAGCAGATGCGAACCGCCATGCTCCTCCCGATATCGCAGAAGGTGCTGTAATTCAATACTCGGCTCTTCTGGAAGAGAAGTAGTAGTCCAGATCTGGCCGTGAGGATGCGGGTTCGAGCAACCCATCGCCGCACCCTTGTTTTCAAAAATCTGCATGTATCGGAACTGTTGTGTTCGAGATTCTTGCTGGTGTGTCAGGTCGCCGTTCGCGGAGAGGGGGTTGCTTTGCGCGGCTTTGTATAGTGAAGTCGAGGGATCGAGGTGGGAGGAGTAGATTCGCGTCCAGGTCTGGATGACGGGCAAGATGTCTTGCGGTGGCATGTCGGCGAGCGTGAGGTTGTGGGCGGGCGAGAAGGTGATTACGTAGCATTTCCCTGTTGTGCTCTCGGCTTTGAGGAGGCGTGAGGAGAGGGCTGGTGTCTTGTTAGCCAGGTCCAACGTGCAATCGCTCCCGTATTGGGATGCTGTGGATATCACTTACACCCATCCTCCTTCGGCGGCTTATACTCCGCCTGCTCCTCCTTAACAGCCGAGTAGTCATTCACAAACACAAACGTGCTCTTATAGTCCGGATTCGCATCGCCCTGAGCACGCTTATTGCCCGGACAGAGATAGCACTGCCAACCACTCAATCAGCCCCCACTCTCCCAACAACACACCCCACACCCCTCTCCCGCTGCATTTTGTATATCTCACCTTCTCATCATACGCCGGCAACGTATTCTTCCCCGCCTCTTCCTGCTGGCCCTGCCATGGCCTCTTCGTCCGGTGTGGGGAGACAAGCACCCACGAGCCTCGGAGCGGATTATAGCGACGGTGGGAGATGTCGTCGAGAATACGTTCGGTCGGCATACTGGAGTAGCCGTTCATGGGCGTGTCGGAGCGGGAGGCTATGCCAGAGTCAGGGAGGTGGTCCGTAGTAGAAGGACGAGTGGGCTCGGAGGTGTGCATGGTGAAGAAGGGGAGAGGAAGGAGACAGGAAGAGGAGTAGAAAGGGGAGGGTACTAACAAGGCAAGACCAGGCAAGGCAAGGTGAGGCCTGTATATAAACCAATCCTCCACTTCACTCACTTCACTCGCTCCCCTCCACTCAACGAGACAGGGCAACTCGGAACGGCAAGACGGCGGCGCAAAGCAACAACGGAAACGAGCGGCGGCGGCGAAGCGGCGGCGAATGGTTCAGCAATCCAGCGGCAAGAAGGATCAGGATAAAGCAAACAGACGGGAAAGAGAGATAGCAGAGGGAGAGAAGTGAATGTCTCTCTCCCCGACGTGGACAGCGTCGGGCGTGCATCCGTGTCGTCGATTGGTGGGAACTTCACATGCAAACCTGCCCCTCCACCATCCCTCCACTTCCCGCTCCACGTGCGCTAACACCAAAACTAAAACTACCGAGCCCGACCACCTTTCGGCCTTTGCCGTCGAAGAACGGTAGGACTTGCAACTTCCCAACGCTCACCATGTCACCAACACTTCGTTAATAATGTTTTCGTGGAAGTGTGGGATAACAATTGAATCACACAGGATACACATTACCACTCTCTGTCTACCTAGCTGACAACGAGGTAGCAATCCATTACCCACCTCTCCATCTTCTCTCCCTCCCAAACATCCCTTCCACCACCTCATCCCTTCCCATCATCTCAACCTCCCCTTCTCAATCGCTTCCTTCCTAGCTTTCAAGAACAGTATAGAGAGACAGCCGACAGGCCAGACATACTAACAAAGCCACCAACTCAAGGACTCAAAATCCTCGAAGCAGTCGCAAAAATCCAGAACAATAACAACAACAAAACGCCTCCACCTTCCCACTCAACAGTGCCGCCGCTCCTGTCTCGTGTGAATGCGCGCGTAGAAGGAAATAATGACGGGGTATCGTATGCGTACGCAACAGCAGCAATCAGTAACCAGCTCTCCAATCCACAAGAAGAACAGACCACACTGGAGGCCGCTTTTCTGTTCTTTCCCATATCTTTGCTTTTCGCACCCACTCAACCGCCAAGCTGTGGCGATATGTATGAGAGCGGGGTTCCAGAAGTGTACAGAGCAGCAAGCAGCAGTCAAAGGCTAAAAGATGCAAATGCAAGCAACTTTTTCTTTCTTTCTATGATCTTGTCGTCATCCAACTTCGTAAACGGCGTGAAGGCGCGAACTCGAGCCCGCAGTTCGGCGTGTATGCACAATGCAATGCAAGTAAATGCAATGCTATCAGGACTTTAGGAGACTCAGCTCCGCCTATAGCTTGGGCGGGCTCGGCCGTCCGTCCAGGTTGTGCAACAGCGTCTCCGGCGGTACCCGAGAGAGATTGGCTTTCTCGCCCGCCGGCATCAGCTGGTAGCCTTCTCTTCGCTTGCGGTGGCGCTCCAGCAACATGCCGGCAACCACCATCAGGAAGATGAGGCCTGCCGCAATCGCCAGTCCAATACCCACAATCGCTCCCAGCGAGAGGTGGTGGCTGTCGTTGGTCATGAAGTTTTGCGGGTTGCTGACGAAGATTGCAGAAATGCTGCCCTCGCTGCCGTCGTCCATGTTGGTAAGAATGAAAGGTTCGTAGTCGGTGCCGTTGAAGAGGACCGCGCTGGCATTGCCTTGGTCCGGGATGTTGATGTTGCCCATGATCATGAGGGACTGGTCCTCCGCCATGAGATTGCTGTCGTCGTGATTCGACGTGAGTGGCATAATTTGCAGCTTGCGGATCACACTGGCTGATCCAAGACCGCCAGCGGGGGTGAAGGCGCCGTTCTTGTACTTGGACAGGTACATCGAGTTGTTAGCTGTCGCGGTACCACTGACCCAGAACTCGGTGTACTGCGTGTTGACGGCAGACATGGCAGAGATGGGACCAGGCAGGCTGTCTGCTCCGTCGTAAGCTTTGAAGGTTTGCTTCTTGGTGTCGTACGAAGCCATCATCGTTATATTGCCATCGATGCTGAGGTTGCCAGCAATGACGAGCTCAGTGTTTGACGCCCAGAGCATTGCATTGATGACGCCGTTCAAGCCATCACCAACTGCCAAGTATCCCTTCGAGCTGGCATCGTACGTGCAGAGAGTGTTGCATGGAAGCGATCCTGCGGTCTCGAAGTCTCCTCCAATGAACACGATGCTGGACTCGGGCTGAGCGGCAATGGCATTGACAGTGACGTTGTCGCCACCCAGAGCGGCCGGGTGGGGAGATGCGTACTGGTTGAGGGCGAGGTCGTACACGACGAGGCCTTGCGCGGTGTTGCCGTTGACAGTACCATTGACGGCACCACCAGCAAAGAGCATCGTGCCAGTTGTGTCCATCGCGACGAAGATAGAGTCCGAGTCCAAACCATCAACGCCTGATACAGTCTCGGCAGAGTTGGTGTTGTTAACGAAGATCAAGTTTCGAACTTCAGAGCCGTTGCTCGCAGTCGCCGCAAAGTTGCCGCCGAGGACTGTGATGTTGAGGCCGTTCGATTGATAGAAGATGCCATCGTACGCTCCGGTGAAGTTCTGGCCAGACGAGGTCTGGGTCGCGAGCGCACGCTTCGCCTTCGAGGTCGAGGTAGCGTTGGTGCCAGAAGTCTGCTCCAGCTCTGTACCAAGAGACTGCAGGCTAGGCATGCCGGAACCAACGAGCTCCACAACATCGCTGAAGTCAAGGCCCTGCGATGAGATCGTGCCTCCGTAAAGCGGCGACTCCATATCAGGGACTTCAGTGTAAGCAGTGAGGCGACCGCGGAGCGCTGCAGTCGCGCTCTGGATGTTGTGGAGCCAGTTGTTCTCGCTCGGCACCCAGACAGCAAATCCGCCGACATCAAATGCAGCGTTTCCTGAGAATGCCTTGACGCTGGAGAAGTTTCCACTAATCGCAAGGCAGTCCTGTAGGTTGTTTGCGCTGATGTTCAGTCGGAGCGGCACCACATCGAAGACGGCATTGTCGACACCCGCACCGAATGCAGTCCATTTGTTGTCCTGGATCGAGAAGGCTGCGATGTTGCTCAAGCCATCGACAGAATTGTCGGCGGTGTTGCCGAAGACGCCGGCCATGTAGAGCACGCTTCCATTGAGGTACATGCTCATGACTTCGCCGTTCAAGCCGCCGCCTGGAAGCGCAGTGGCATTGTCAGTGACGGACATGACATTCGAGATGCCGTCTCCACGGAAGTTGCCGGCGACGTAAAGGGTGTCCTGGTACTGCGCAACGCTGTTGATGATGGCGTCTCTGTCGAGTGCCTCACCTGCGCGGTTGACAGCCGAGTCGGATAAGTCCTGGTCATCGGTCTGCGGCTTGTTCGGGTTGTACTCGTAGAGACCATTGAGACCGCCTGAGGTCGAGTTGACCAGTTCGAAGCGTACTCTAGACGCAACGATGGTAAGTGGGACATTCTGGCCAGTTGCCGGTGAGAGGGTGACGGATGGGCTGAAGGAGCCGTCGACGTCAATGTAGCCGTAGAAGATCTGGTCGAACTTGTCGTAGTTGTTCGTCTGGAAGAGGGTTGTAGTTGTCGGTTCGCCGCTGGAGGTGACGGACGCGGTGACATTGACTTGTCCTCTGGTAGAGCACGAGTCATCGACGATGCATCCGGGGGTGTAGAGGAGAATCGAGTAGTTGCCAGACTGACCCAGACTTGGGCGGAAAACGACGTTGGTGTCTGGGCTGATCTGAGTCGACGTGTCCAATGCAGCCATGAGGTAGTCTGAATTAGTCTGACCCAAGTTCGGCTTGCGCACCCACGTGGAGTTGGGCGAGGCGGTTGAGCTGGAGCCATTGCTGATTCCGTCGCATTGGGGCTCGTTGAAGGCGTTCACGGCATAGCTGAAGATCTCGTCTTGGAAGAGCTCGATGCCATTCAGGCCACCGCTGGAGCCGTACCACTGGTCGATCCAGATGCGGAACGAGCTAACGCCGACTGGGTTGACAAAGTGGAAGTCCTGCTCGGTGGAGTTGTTCTCGGGAAGCGGGCACACGCGATCGCAATAGGACTTCTCTCCGCTCGATGGGTCGGTGTACGTGAGGTTGAGGATGCCACCATCGTTCAAGTTCTCAAAGTGGAAGACCTTGGTGCCGTGACCATTTCGGGCATTGTACAGACGGAGCTTGGTGGGGATGAAGCCGAAGCCATACGATCCTTGCCACCAACCAGCCGTGTTGTCTCGAAGCAGCCACGCGTCATCGGACTGCGTGCTGCAGATAATGCTTCTCGGGTCGGATGAGTCTGCAGAGCCCGCAGTGGTGATGTTTCCGCCGCTGAGGTTAACGACTTGCGCGTCTGGCGTCGTTGGCGTCGAAGCATTACCAAGGCCATCAAAGTTGCCGCCGAAGACGATGTTGCCGTCGGAGTTCTTGGTGATGGAGTTGACGGGTCCGTTAAACCCGGCAAAGGGCAAGTTCTGCCATTCGGTGGTCCAGGCCATGGCGTTGGTCGAGCTGCCGGCCATGAACATGCCTCCGACGTAGACGGTGGTGGAGTCAGAGTCGCAGTACAGCGCGCGCACGGGACCAGTGAGTCCAGACAGAGGCTGCACATCTGTAGTATTCGGGTTCCACAGCGCGATGGAACTGGCTTGCACGCCGGCCAGACTCGTGAAGTTGCCGCCGACGACCACGCCCTGATTCTCTCCATTCCGAGAGACGAACGGGCACATGGCCGCTATCGAAGCGTCGGCATCAACCAGGCCAAGCGACTGGAATGCGCCGTTCGGATAGCGCGCCAGCAGCGACTGGCTGCCATTGCTGGAGAGATTCTCATTTTGGCCCTCGTACGTTTGAATCGAGATGCTGTCAAAGTCACCTCCAACGGCGACGCGTCCAAGTTGTGAGAGATCGAGGTTGGGCGATGAGATGGCCTTTTGCACGAACTGGGCCTGTGCGCCTCCAAGCAGAGGCGCAGTCAGGATGAAGGCCGCCAGCTCCGGCCCTACGGCCAGCAACTGCGACACCACACTCCTCATCTTCCCATGCGTCGTCCGTCTCCTGCTGCTTCTGCTGCTGCTACTCTTTCCACTCGCACAGCTTACCTGATGATGTCTCAGTTCGCAGTGGCGGGTGTCGATGATGTGTTGTTGTTGGTAGTGGTATTATTAGGTTCGGTTCGCGTGACCGGGGCGGAAGTGATGGATTGGATTAAGGAGCGTGGTATGGATGTCTCGGTGAAGATAGAAGGAGAAGAAGAGAAAGGTCGGAGGGTCAATCGGTCATGTCGCGGCAGCCTTGCGCTGTTGTTGGCTGGCGTGGATGCAGGTGATGGCGATGGCAGGCCGAACGGAGAGGGTGCGTGGACAATCGCGCCGATCGTGCAGGCGGGTGTGGGCGTGTTGTTGGTCGGGGTCGCGCACCAGGCCGCGGAAGATTCGAGGAGAGCGGAGGCGGTCGGAGGTGTTAAACGAGTGACTGTGGTGAGGAGGAGAGGTTCCGCTGGGCGCGTCCACGGTGTCGGTGGTGAGGCGACGACGAGGTGTGAGAGAGACGACCAGGACGACAGTGAGTTGAAGATGGAGCGGCGAGGAATGTGTCGTATAGGAGACGCACTGTCGCACTCTCCAACGCCGTGTGTGCGTTAGCTCGCCGCCAATGCCTGCGGAACCAATCAGCGGCTGTTGTCCGGCGGATGGAGCTTCGGGACGCGCCTTCCCGAGATGAGTACACACGGCAGGCGCGATCAGACGTCCAACCGACGGCTCTCCACCAGAATATTCATGTGCTGCTTGAAGATAATGCAGTCTGGATGCACGTGTCGTCGGCGAATGTTGCGTGGTGTTGCAAGTGCAAGAAGAAGATGACGAAGAGCAAGTCACAGAACAGGATATGAAAGTGGAAGTGGGATGTCTCCTGCCATCTCCCTAACCCCCCAAGGCTCCTCCCGAGTCGTCCGTTCGTCGCACAGCCACGCACCACCCTCGTGCTGCTCCCGATGGTGAAACAACTCTCGAAGCATCAGACTCGACGTGACGCTGCACCTCTCTCCCTGCCTCCCATCATCGACATCAACAATCAAAAACACTCTCTCTCAGAATATCACGGCAAACAACCACGTGAAGGAATTGAGACAGCCGAAAGCATAAACTCTGCTAAATACGAGTCGACTTTGTATTCTCTCTCTGATTTTGTCGATCACGACAGAAGCCTCTCAATATCGCCCCAGAAACGACACAATCGCTGTCCATGTTCATCCATACTCAATTGCCGCCGCAGTGTCACCTCCAGCGGACCGCCAAAGTCGCACGCGGCGGCTGTAACACCGTGTACCTGCGTCTGCAATCGCTTCCTGCCGTCTTCGTCTTCGTCCTCATCCTGAACATCATACAAGCAGCCAGGTCAAGAGGTCAATCATCCAGTCCAGAAGTCTGGTTTCCATCAAGTTCACTCGCCGCCAGCATGGACACCCATCTTGCGAACGCCCTCCTGCGCCTCGCGAACTCGCTGCTCCTGCTCGATTTCCACGCAGGCGCACTTCATCTGTCAAGCACAAGCGACAAGGTCAGCACATGGTCCACGCAAGGGAAATGCACCTCTCAAACACTCCACCTCATTCAGGAGTAAAGGTAGGGCAGAACTCACCTGAACAGTCTCCCAAGTCCCCATCCCAATCGCCACACACCTTCCCATCTCCTCCACCGCCATACGCTGCCTCGCCGCCACGCCCTCATAGCACCTCATCACCTCCCCTTCGTCCTTCGCCGGCAACTTGCCCAGCTGGCCCGCGGAGAACTTCTCGCGCAGCTTTCCCGGCAACACGATCCAATTTGGATCATTCGGGTTGTGCGCGCCGTTCATGTCGGGCATCCAGTCGGCGTGCACGTAGAAGCACACTTGGCGCGGACACTCGGCTTTGCTGTTGGGCGAGAGGTCGCAGTGCCGGTGGGAGCAGGGGACTTCGCGGAGGATGCATTCTTTGCAGACGGAGGCTTCGTTGCAGCGGATGCCGTGGGAGCTGGAGGTGTAGACGTTAGAATATTTGCTGCGAGTGGTAGGTGTTGAGTCCATATTTTTTTTTCTTACCGGCAGTGATCGCACACGATGAATTGCGAGTTCTCCTTCATTGGAGACTTGGAGTCTTGCCAAGTGCTCGACTTTGAGGGTGAGGTGCCCTGATAATTTCTCTCGTTAGCTCTCTCTCCTTGTTAAAAAGCAACAATGTCTCCTTTGCCATGGCTCGTGTCTACTCACCATGCCCACTCCCTCAGAAGTCCCATCCATTCCCCTCAAAATTCCCAACTCCGCCGCTCTAGCACGGACAGTCTCCTGAAACCACTTCGTCTTCCCACGTCCCACCTCATCAAGCCCCTTCTCCCCGTCTCGCTCCATCGTGCCGTCGTAGCCCCTATCCCACGGGTTCGTAACCTGCCGCTTGTGCTCCGGACTCACCTGATGCTGGCCGCTGTCTCCCATCTCTCCAGCGCGGCGTCTAAGCGTCTCCATCAGCTCCGCCGGAGACGTCCTTGGATCCTGCCGGTTAAGGTGAACCCGCTGCAAGATCCCCTGCGCATCGCTGAGCGGCTTGATGGCCGCGACGAGCATGTCCAGAGCAGGGGACTCGTCGGCTCCAAGGGAGAAAGTGGAGAGAGCGGCGTGGATGGCTTGACGGGCGGTGCGAAGGTGGGTGCAGGTGGCGCAGTGGCAGTCGGTGTCGGAGTTGTGAGCGGAGACGTTGGAGGAAGACATTTCTGTGTGGTGGTGATGAGTTGTTGTGTTGTGTTGATGATTTGTGTCGGCAGTGTTTGTGATGGAAGAAAGTGTGTAGTTGGAAGAGAGACTTGAAGAAGTGTGTGAGGAGATGATGTCGCGGCAAAAGGTGAGGTGATGTTTTGGAAGAAGTTGAAGTTGGTTGCTAAGTTCGTCGCTAGGCAGCTGACTTGGTCTGTGCGCGCGCTTTCACATGCAAACAAGCTGAATCTCACTTTAGGGCAAACTTGACATCGTTGTGGCAGCTGCAGTACACCAACATACTGAAAGATTTTGGAAATTCTGCTGATGTGCGTATCTTAGACCTGCATGGGGCTTGCTGTCATTCTCGTCAACTTCAAGTGTAGTAGATTTTGCATTGTTTGTAAATCTGCAATGAAATCTGCTTTCACAAATTCTGTGCTGCACATCTATTGAAAAGACCGTGGAATAATCCACTTGTCTTAAAAAAGCACAGAATGCCAATAGCACCTTCGACGTCGCTTTCATTTGCTTGACAGGAACGCTGGGCGCTGGCGGCATGTGCTGCCACTGTCAGGTTTTCTGTAATACGTACATTGAAGCGCGCATCCAAGCTTTCAGGGCAGACTCCGTTGTTTTCACCGCCAGAATTATTTCGGCCCGTATGAACTAAGCCTGCGCTGCGACCAAGTCTGGTTCAACTGTCCCTTCTAATTGCTAGACTGCTCTCATTCTCTTGCCAAAGCCGAGCTTTCATACCACAGAGTTCGCATTTCTCGCATGCTCTATTGCACACCACTTCGACATTGAGGCGGCTCTTGCTTCTATTCTGTTTATTCAGCTTCCAGCACGTTGGAGGAGAAGAGAACCATGTCCACCTGCTGGTGCTCTTTAGACTTGTGATGCCAAAAGGATGGTTCGACATGGTATTCGAATTGTCCTTGTGCAAGGCACGCCCTGCAGAAGCGTGCAGCATGCTGTTCGTACATATGATTGATGTAATCTCTTGCGCTTCGAGGGGGTCGAGTACAGCCATCGATAGGACAACAAGCAAACAAAAACTCAAGTATCATGTCGAAGATTTGACGAGTGCTTAACGTCTCGAAGTGAGCGCCAATGTTCCCAATGATCTTGCTTGAGTAAGAAGGAACCCGGCTGATGTCGAAGTCCTCATATTTTGTCACATCATCAGTGGTGATGATGATATTCTCGGGAACTTCCTGGCAAGAGTGGCAGGAATTGTCGCAGAGAAGTGCGCGTCGTGCAACCGTGCATCTCACGCACAGCCAGTGGTTGCACGGGGTCAAGCAGTACAGAGACGTCTCGCGCTGACAAAGTTCGCAGGCATGCGTGTACGTGATTTCGCCTTCTTCATCGTCGTCGTCGTCGCCGTCTGTACACTCTTCATCGTAGTAGTGCCTCTCATCAGCGCTCAAAGAGCCGCTCTCGTCGTAAGGCTCTGGACTGTCGTCGATTATCGGCCGGCAGCGCTCTCCGCAAGACCCACGAAACTCAGCCCGCGAAGTTGCTCCATTCGCGATCTGAGCATTCATGTCTTGCCGAGCATGCTCCTGCCGCTCGATTACTCGATCATAGTGGACTTGTCGTCCTGCATGCATCGGCATCCAGCGGATTGCGTTCCTCTTTCCATCGAGGCAGTATTCACGCAGCCTACCTGGCAGCGCGATGTAGGCAGATACTGGTACGTGTTGGTTCGTTGGTAGGTAATCCATGTGCAAATACCGGCATTCCGAGTCCGGACACCTCTCGCGGGAGTTGGGGCTGCGCCGGCATAGACGGTGGATGCAGGCCGTTTTGCTGTATTCACACTGCTCGCAGACCGCCGCCTCGTTGCATGGCAGTCCGTGGCCTCTGCAATGGTCGCAGATCATGAACTTCTCAGATTTCTTCTTGGGCAATGCATGGCAATTTTCCTCAGCTAGGTCGGCAGCTCTGTCCAACTCTTCTCCTGGGCTGTTTTGTAATGGACAGTCGGCAGCATGATTGTACAGGTCGGGCTTGTGAAAGTGGTGAAGCTTGTCAATGGCTACTTGCAAAGCCAGCTTCGCGTCGTAAATGTTGTCCGATATGTTGTCGTCGTCAAACAGCGGTTCTTTCTGCAGCGCGAGGTAGGCTCCCACCAAATTGGTGCAATGGGAGCAATCGCATTTTGTATCGGAGCCAAGGGACAAAAAGACGCCATTTTCCGCGCAGGGGAGGGGGCTGCGATCGGTCCAGTCGACGCCGGTCTTGTCCATGGTGTAAACTGCCGGTGGACGCAGGTGTTGCTATGGTGTTGAAGTTTTACAAAGCTCAAAAGCGGCGGACATCTGTTTGGTGCGCGCACAGTGCGCTCGCTTAGTCCCGCGGAAGCTTCCGAACCGCATGAAGCTTTCACATGTCAAGGAAGGCTCGACCGACCCGCTGTCAGCTCACGCTGCACAACGTTTCTGTCAGAGTCCTCAGATTTGCGTCATGGAGCTCTCAAGTTCCTCTATTTCCCAATGCTGCCTCAATCGAGCCGTCTTCTTGGACATGTTTGAATTGCTGCTTCTTCGAAGGCGAGAAGGCTGGGGCAATCAGGACAGATATAGAGTCGAGAGCGAGGTGGCTTCGTCACACAGAACACGAAAGGAAAGGCGACTTACGATGGACGGGTCAAATGCTGAGTCCACTCGAGGTTACTGATACTGTTTATCTTCTTCGCTTAAGCCTGCACTCTGAATGTCCTGCCACTTGCCGTCTTCCTCTCCTTCTCCTCCGTCTCGGGTCTCGCTCTCCGCAGAACTATCGAGATGTCAGCATAGCACGTGGGCGACTTCGATATTCGAGGCTTACCTTGCAGGAAGTCCGCAGTTCGTCTCCGCATGCGGCTGTGAATGTATGCTTTGCTAGCCTTGATGTGGTAGTGGAAGTAATCGCGGAACGTCTGGATGTGAGAAATGACTTCGTAGCGGCGCTGCTGGGTCAAATGGCGAGGGAAGAGGACTGTCAAACATCGTCAGTATCATGACACCGAGTGTGGTAGTTCTTGAATGCGCGCACCAAATGTGATGTATCCGACCTCTCCCTTACCACTGGGCAAGTTGGGAATGCCCTGAAGTTCCAGCGGCGGGTCGTTGCGGAACAGGACCTGAGGGGCGTTCTGGATTGCTCTTCTCCGAGCATCCACGAACTCCTGTAAGAAGACTTTTCCGTACACTCTATCCGTCTCATCCGAGAAGATTGTGCTGAAGATGACCGTCACTCGGTCATGGGAAGCCTTGATGTAAATCGCCTCTTGATCGCGGTAGTGGATGGCTCTGATCTCTCCACCCTCCTTCACACCCTGCGGCGCGGTCTCGCTCGTGTATTGCTTCGCCTGCTCTGCCAATGAAGCGTATTCATCAAAAGCCTGTTCAAAGGGCGCTGCCATCGCATTGCGCTTCAGCAAGCTCATCCGTCTGATCAAGTCATCCTTCTCTTCTTGTGACTGTGGTAGCTGCTCCAAATCCACTTGTACGGAGAAGTCATATCCTTGCTCGGGAGAGACAATGAAAGGACCGTATTCGCGCTGAAGGACCGCCTCTGCGCCGTACTTGACAAGCTCTGGCCAGCACTTGATCGCGATGGAGAGGAGGATCTGGGTCTTCGCGTTCGGCGTGGAGATGTGGAAGGTGACGTTGTCGAAGTCGGAGACAACCTGGTCGATTGATGTTGGCGTTGAGCTGAGACAATGTCAATATATCGATCTGCATTCCGACTTTGGAGTGCATACTCTGGAGAGAAGCGGTCCTTCAACAGCGACTCGATCAAGACGTTCTGGTAGTCGAGGAGAAGCATGATGGCGGTTTGTGAGGTGAAAGGTGTCTTCCGGTGCTCTTCAATCCACCTTCAGCCTCATGAAACAGCGTCGAAGAGAAGTCGGTTGGGTGTATGCTACTGCCTTGTGTTGCTACGCAATCGCGGGAAGTTGGTGAAGTGGGCTGCTGCGGCTCGGCGGTATCGGCCGAAGCCGAATGCGAATTGTGGGGAGCTGCCGAACCTTGCGATTAAAGAAAAGTTACGAGCATGTGAAGATCAACTTCTTCTCTGCAAAATGGTCCGCTCATACAGGTATGTCGACAGCAAGATGCCCTTGTGCACAGTACTGATTCTATCTCAGAAAGTACGAGCCCGGCCAAATATTTGGCTCGGTCAACACTGCAACCTCGAATTCCGTCTGGACCGCCGATCAATCGAGTCGAAGCCGAAATGCTGGTTCAGGACGGGCTTTTGTGGGCGCGAATGAAGAGGTGTTATGCTGGGATGTAAAGAAGGGAGAGCTGCTGTCGCGATGGCGCGACAAGGATAACAGAAGCGCTGTGACATGCATATCGCAGTGCGACATTCAGCCAGACCTGTTCGCTGTCGGATACACAGATGGCTCGATACGAATATGGGATGCACTTTCTGGGCAGATTGTGGTCAGCTTCAACGGGCACAGAAGCGCCATCACGCATCTTCAATTCGATCGCGAGGGGTCAAGGCTTGCTAGTGGCAGTAAGGACACAGACATTATTGTGTGGAATCTTCTGTCTGAAACGGCCGAGTTCAGACTTCGAGGACACAAAGATCAGATCACAGGTCTATCTTTCCTTCGAACCACGAGCTCAAGCCCTGAGGATGACAGTCAAGAGGTGGTTGAATACAATGACAGTGCCGACGAGCGGTATCTGCTTTCGACCTCAAAAGATGCGCTGATCAAGATCTGGGACTTGACCACACCGCACTGCGTAGAAACGCACGTCGCGCAGACGAGTGGCGAATGTTGGGCGCTCGGAGTTAGTCCGGATGGTGTGGGATGCATTACTGCTGGTAATGACAGTGAGCTGAAGATTTGGACAATCAACACGAACGTGCTATCACAACTGAGCAACGGACTTGGCGAAGGGAAGATGGTGGATGTCCTTACCAGCTCGGGCATCATACATCGACAGGGCAAAGACCGGACAATTGGTATCTCGTTCCATCCGAAGCAGGACTACATCTCGGTACACGGGTCCGAGAAAGCCGTGGAGCTGTGGCGGATACGGTCTGCTGATGATCTCCATCGACACATGCAACGCAAGCGACGCCGAAGAAGGGAGAAAGCGGCCGCTGCTGGCGAGATTCTGGCCCCCGAGAAGGAAGATGCTGTCGGAACTCCAGAAGTGAGCGACATCTTCGTTCCGTACGTGATCGTACGCACTGGTGGCAAGGTTCGATCGGCCAATTGGGTGACGAGCGGTTCGAGAAACTCGAAGACTCTTCAACTGCTTGCCGCGACTACCAACAATCAACTGGAGCTCTACAATGTCGTGTCACATCGTGCTCAAGAGAAGACGGGCAGCAGGGAGGCTCCTGAATACAACAGATCTGTCGCTGTAGAGCTTCCCGGTCATCGCACGGACATCCGTACCCTCTCACTTTCATCCGATGATCGAATGCTGGCAAGCGCTTCTGCTGGAGCGCTTAAAATTTGGAACTTGCGCACGCAGTCATGTCTTCGAACACTGGAGTGCGGCACTGCTCTGTGCTCCTCGTTCTTGCCTGGAGACAGAATGGTCTTGGTCGGAACCAAGAGTGGAGAGCTCGAGCTTTACGACATCAGCACAAGCACCTTGGTGGAAAAGATACAAGCGCACGAAGATGCTATCTGGTCCCTTGCTGTACATCCTGACGGGAAGTCCGTGGTTACCGGTGGGAAAGACAAGAGCGCCAAATTCTGGCGATTTGACGTCGTCGACGAAGAGATTCCTGGCACAAGACGAACAACACAGAGGCTGAAGCTTACACAAACGCGACAGCTAAAGGTCTCGGACGAGGTACTGTCTCTATGCTTCTCCCCTGACGAAAAGTACCTGGCACTCAGCACGCTCGACAACACTGTGAAACTATTCTTCGCGGACAGTCTCAAGCAGTACCACATCTTGTACGGTCACAAGCTTCCAGTGCTGGACATCAGCATCAGCAGCGACTCGAAACTCATTGCAACATGTTCAGCCGACAAGAACGTTAGAATCTGGGGTATGGACTTCGGAGACTGCCACAAAGCTTTCTTCGCCCACCAGGACAGTGTCATGCAAGTCGGCTTTATTCCTCATCCTGTTGAGCAAGACGAAAAGCACATTGTGTTTAGCGCCAGCAAAGACGGCATTCTCAAGACATGGGACGGTGACAAGTTTGAGCAAGTGCAGAAGCTGGAGGGTCATCATGGAGAGATCTGGGCAATGGCTGTCAGTCAAACAGGTGAGACTGTTGTTACTGCTTCGCATGACAAGAGCATTCGTACCTGGGACGTCGGAGATGATCTCGTGTTCCTCGAGGAAGAGCGCGAGCGCGAGCTGGAAGAGATGTACGAATCGACACTTGCTCAGAACATGGACCGAGACTTCCAGGGCGAAGAAGAGCAAGACGCTGAAGTGGGCGCTGCAAGCAAGCAGACCATCTCTACACTCACGCACGGCGAGAAGATCATGGAGGCTCTTGAAGTTGGCATTACTGACCTCGAATTGATGCGCGCATACGAAAGAGACAAGATGCACAATCCAAAGATGGCAGTGCCGCAACGCAACCCGATCTTCCTCGCCCTTGGCAACATCTCTGCGGAGCAGCACGTGCTTCAAACTCTGCGGAAAGTGCCTACCCCGGCGCTAAACGACGCATTGCTGGTCATACCCTTCAGCACACTCCCGACACTTTTCACTTTCCTGGCCATCTTATTACAGAAGAGTATGGCGCCGGAGCTGGCATGGCGGATCAGCTACTTCATGCTGCAAGCGCACATGACGCAGATTGTTGCATCAAAACAGTTGAAACCTTTGCTAATGAACGTTTTTGAAGCGTATGATCAATGGCAGGAGAGGCAGACGAAGATCATGGGCTTCAATATGGCAGGTCTGGAGATCATGAGCCGAGAAGCAAGAGACAACGAAAGCGGCAAGTACTTGGACGAGCCGATAGAAGAAGAAGTGCAAGAGAAGGGAAGGAAAAAGCGAGCGTTCGCAAATGTACAGTAAAGCGTGTAAGTTTGTTGGAGTATCCACGATGTACCCATCTACCAGACGTTGTTCTGTAAACTACAAGAGGTCCCCCACAGCAGTCAAGTTCAGGCTCAGATCTTCTCCCCAACAACCTCTTCATGCCCAACACTCTTCTTCCTCATCGCCACATTCTCAATATCCGCCAAACTACTCTTCCGATGATCCCCGCCCACATCCTGCACATCCTGGAAACTAACCGTAGGTACGAACTTGTGGCTCTCCCACGCCTTTCCAACCTTCGCATACAGTTCATCAACTTGCTCCAGCGACAAGCCTTTGGTTTCGTAAATCATCGCCCACACGAAGAAGATGCACACGAAGCAGAAACTTCCCCAGATGAAGAAGACTTTGCTTTGCAAGTTCGCGTTTCCGGCGCCGGAGTCCACCATATAGGGTGTTGCGTAGGCGATGGCCCAGTTGAGCAGCCAGTTGGAGGCGGTAGTCATGGAGAGGGATTTGGCGCGGACTTTGAGGGGGAAGATTTCGCCTGTGACGACCCAGGCGCAAGGACCCTAGAACACAATCACGGATCAGCTATCGTCCCGCAGTGTGAAAGCATCGCATGGGGATTGACTTACCCAAGAGCAGGCGAAGAAGAAGATGTAGATGCACACGAACGCAATGAGCGCCTTCTGTGCAGTCTGATTATCGATCCCAGCGCCTGTTCCGACACCCGCGACGATGAATTGACAGACCGCCATGCCGACGGCGCCGAATAGGAGCAAGGGTCGGCGTCCCCAGGACTCGACCATGTAGAGACCTGGGAAAGTGGAGCCGACGTTGACAGCGGAGGTGATCATGCTGACGATGAAGGAGTCGGTGATGCCCGAGTTCTTGAAGAAGGATGTGCCGTAGTAGAAGATGAAGTTGACACCTGAAAGAAATCAGTTGAGCTCTTGGCGATAAGGGATGTTCGGGGCTTACCAGTGAGTTGCTGGAGAGCTTGCAAGAGACAGCCAGTTGCGAGACGCTTGCCCAAGTTGCCCTTGAAGCAGTCGAGGTATGTTGCCTTGCCGAGAGACAGCTCATATTCGTGGTTTGCGGTAATCTCACCCAGCTCTTCGACAAGCGCAGGATGGTCGACATCCAGTCTTCTCAGTCGCGAGAGAGACTTGGCAGCCTTCTCTGGCTGACCACGTTTGATCCACATACGAGGAGTCTCGGGCAGAAGAAGCATACCGAAGAACAGGATCAAAGCCCAAGCAAACTGCACAGCGATTGGAATGCGGTACGAGCCACTGTCATTGCGATTGGCGGTGGAGTTGTCGACGATCGCGGCAAGGAGCAAGCCAATTGTGATGGCAAGCTGGTAAGCACCAACAATGGTGCCTCGGATCCACTTCGGCGCAGTCTCAGATTGGTAGAGAGGAATGAGAGCAGAGATCATTCCGACACCATATCCAGCAAAGAATCGACCAGCAACGAAGAGCGGGATGTCTGTCGCCGCCGTCTGAAGAATGACACCGAGCGTGAAAACGAGAGTTGAGACCATCAGGCCAAGTCGTCGACCGAAGAAGTCACCAGTAGGAGCAGCCGTCAAAGCACCAAAGAAAGTACCCGCAGAAAGCAGGGAGACGATCTCGGATTTCTGGTCTGCTGTGATGCCTGGGCCGCCAGTGTCTGGGTTGGTGTAGCCGGTCGAGAAGGTCTTAAGCCAGAACGGCATGGCAAGAATGCCTCCAATCGTTCCGGTGTCATATCCTGTCCACTAATCAGCTTGAAGGTCTTTCAGAAGACGTCTCGCATTCCTCACCGAAGAGAACGCCTCCGAATGCGACGAAGAATCCAACAAGAATGGCTGGCCAAGCCTTGCCAGCTGTGCCTGGCGGAGGTTGAAGTGCGAGAGGCATGATGGATCAGCTCAACGTCCTCATGCAATGGCAATCTTGTAGAAGTGTCTCAAAAAACCACCACGAATCTCTGCCAGATCCTAAAAGAGATCGTGGGGAAGCACACAAAAATAAGATGAGCCGACCAGGGTGGTGGTCGAACAGCTTATGTATAGAATCCTAGCACATCGTGTTCCGTGCCCCGTGCTGCATCTGTGTCATGTTCGCCATGTTCTCGTCCCGCCTCGTGCAGTGATCGCAAACCAATCCTCAAGCTCCAGACGGCGCTAGAGTACGCTCCTCCAAGCATTTGGTAGTGAAAGCTTCGCTGTGCACCCAAAATGTACCACACCGGGCCGAATACCAGAGCGGGTGGCAGAAAGTTTATTGTACCCCTGCTATGGCTTCAATTGGTCTGCTGCGACCCGAGCACAGCATTATTGCGATCCTTTTCAACAAGGCTGAGGTTGCCTTTTCGCGTGGCTTTGAGTGACAAGCGGCACTTTGACAAGTCTTGCATCTATTAATTCTCGCAAAGAAAGGGCTCCAAGTGAGGTAGAAATCTTTCGAATTGACGAGCACGATGTGAGCCGTTTGCGTCCGTTGACAGTACGAGCCCGCGATCTTCAAAAAGGTCATCCCGTGCTAACTTCCTCACTCCTTCACGGCGGGGAAGCTGCGTAGGCGATCCATTCAAAAAGAATACATGCAGTGCCTGGTCACAAGACCACATTGCGAAACGGCTATGGCTGCAGACATTGGTTGGCAAAGCAGCCTATCCCGCCTGCACCACACATCGAGTTCGCGGAGTACAGTAGGGCCAATCCTTCGGGCGCCCAATGGCGTTGACAAAGGGCCGATCAGAGCAGTGAATGGCGTTCGTGTTGTGGACGAGGCAGCTGTCGATGAGCAGGGTGATATGCACTCCACACGGATCCTGGTCCCCTCACATGCATGCCCTGGATCGGCTTGGCTTCCAGAACGCCATTGAACCAGCTCTGTCGGCGAAATTTCAAGGGGAACATGTCCAATATTTCGCGATGAATGCACATTGAGTGATCGAGTCAACTCTTGATGAATTGATGGATTGAGTCGATGAATCGTGAAATTTGTTGATGGAGTTAGCGATGAAGTTGAAGCAAGCACGAGAGCCAAGATCTGGGAGAGACCCGACGTCACATTATCGTGCACGGACCCTATCTTCACAACTGCCGCTTCCTCCGTACGAACTCTCTCCACAACCAACGAGTTCCACCTTGATCATCATTCTCCTTTCGAGCAAACCGCAATGTCTTCGCGACGCGTCGTGTGGGCCATTGAAGCCACGGGAAGGAGATGCATATCCAAGTGCGGAGACGGCGCCACCGCGGCGAAATACCACGTCAGGCTTCCAGCCCGTCAGATGCCGCGTGTGCGAGGCTGACTATCGATCATCTCCTGGATTTTGCTGGCATTCACATCTTGTGCAAGGCTCAAGCGACGAGACTACAAGCAAATGCGTGGGTGGAAGACTGCAAGCTCATAGAGTCCAAAATGGAGCAAGCGTTGTTGACAAAAGCGTTTGAGTCTGACATAATCTTCAGGGGCCAAAAATAGCAGTAACGAGATTCGATCCTCTCTCTCGAAGATCTTACCGTCCGAGTAGGCTGACCGCCCTTCGACTTCTTCATCAAGAGAGCTCTCCAACCAGGTTTGACATCCTCATCACCATTCACAGAACTTCTGCGACGACAAAACGACATTGCGGGCTGAAGAATATCGCTGCAAGGCAGGTCCAACGATTTTGGCATCAGCGCGCTGAGGTATGTTCTCATTGTTTTGCAAAATCTCATATTTGCCTTCTTCAACATACTGCCACTGCTTCATTGTCGAGGGCAGCTCATCAGCCCGCTCGCTCTGGCCTACTTGTACAGCCCGGAGATATCATATCTACCAACCTGGTTCTTCGTAAGGCTGGTGAACCAAATCGCATCACCAGGCCCATAGTTGACCGCAATGTCGACATACGGCGGAATGTCTCCAAACACCCCATTGCCACCGGCCTCCGCAAAAGTCCCTGGCAGCGCGACATAGCTGAACTGAAGGGTGTTCGTATCCAAGCGAGACATGACATTCGTTGTGAACGAGCTGATCCAGACACCGCCGTACTTGTCAATCGTGTCCTCGGAGCCAAGAAGACCGGTCTGATTGGTATGGAAGAGATCGATCTTGTTCGTGGCCATGTTGATCCTTCCGACACCGTTGCCGATAAAAAGGGAGAAGTAAACATATCCATTTCGCTCTGCGCGGATCACGGCTGGGAATTGCAGGGGCTCCGGCAGGGGATACTCATGGGTCTGCTTCGTGCGAGGGTCGTAGGTGAGAATCTTGTTGGCGACCAGTTCGGCAACGTACACGACCCCGTTGGAAGCGACAAAGAGTCCGAGAGGAAGTGCCAAAGGCGTAGGCACCTGATGAGTCTCGAACTTCTCGGTGGCAAAGCTGAAGAACGAAAAGGTGTTACCAGTAGTGGCGGTCACCCAGATGCCGTCCTCGGCCGTGTAGAGATCGTTGAAATTGAATAGGTTTCCAGCAGGATTCAGCGGTGTTGGCTCGAAGATGTCAATCTTCTTGGTCGTCGGATTAATGCGAACAAGCTGATTACGGACGCCATTGCCCGCGTACAGATTTCCGTCGGCTCCTTTGCGTATCGCACATGAAAGAGCAGTACGATCCGTGACGGATTTGGCGACACCCGGCAGTGGAACCGGTTTGGGATCAAGTGGTGTGGTGAACGGTATGGGATACTCGTCAACATGTCCAGAAGCTGGATCGACGCGGAAAAAGATGTTTTTCAGAATTCCTTGTCCCCAGAGTGCATTGTCTGGACCGACTTCCAGATCACATGGTCCAGTCAATGGCGTTGGTAGATCGTACAGCCTGAACCTCGCATCGTTCTGACGCTCGTCGAGCACTGGGACTGCAAGAGCAACAGGAAGGGCCAGAAGGCCACACAGAGAAGTTGAGGGGCGCATGACTATTCAGCACCTAGAGGCTCAGACGACGCAGACAGGGGCTGTACGATGAGGTGAAAGAGCGACAGTTCTGTTTCTTGGAAGATAAATGTAGTACAGGAAGCCGAGGTCGTCATATAGTTGCTTATTGCTTTCTCCGCTTTCTGTGGCAGCAAGAAACCAAGCTTAATGACATTGGGAGTTGGCCCCTCTCGTACAAAGTCCGCGACGACCTCGTTGCAACCTCAAGAAGCAGATCTTCACTCGAACGGGCAAGAGCTATAACGTTTGTCCTGATGGCCAACTTGCAGGAAAACATGTTCGAGCGCCACTGTGCGTCAATCGCCTCTGTGTCCAGACATCTGCTCGATGTGGAACTGAGGAAGCGCTTTAAGCGTCTCTGCCGACGCGAGCAACGAGATGTGGCGCTCGTCACCGCAAGCATCTCCATGAATCTTCTCTTAAGGATCACTAAAGTTCCGAAACAAGCTTTGGGATCCTTGAGCGGATTAAGCGTTTCTGCCGACTTCAGCATGGAGATAGCTGGGAGGGCAGAGAATGATCTGCGTTGTCACATGCTTCGCATTGCTTCGTTCGTAGCGGCTGCCGTTCGTCGATTGAACCGTCGAGGAGAAGAACAAGTCGGTCTTGACGGACAATACAACTGGGACTGAGGCCCAACAAAGTGATGACGAATAGAGCTGCGAGAATGAATGCGAAGCTGTCCCGAGGCGCTTTGTCCTGAGCGACACTTCAAGAAAGCAAGATTTCGTATCCTGGGTGTTTCCATGTGAAGCAAGTGGGCAGTCTGTATACATGCATTGCAAGACAAGCATACAAGAACAAGAGCCCGATGTGCCGCACGTTCCGACGAGCGCCTCTTGCTTGAATGCAGTCCTTTCGAATCGGGGCTAAGGTTCCCGATGAGATGGCAGTCTGCAGCAGCGCTTCTTCCGAGGAGCAATGGAGCACCTTTCACTATCCAAAATCGGTCGATGGTAGCCTCCAATCTCGATGCCCGTCAAGAGGTTGCATCAATAGGTGAAAGCTGATCGAGTCGGGCAGGGCCTCGTGTGTGAATGGTATCGGCTCATGGCGCTTTAAGCGTCTTTTGCCATGAAGATCATTCAGGAGTGAGCATTGACAGCTATAGGTTCCCCTCAGTATCCTCGAGCCTATTGACGGATTGCTGGAAGTAGTAGTTGCTTCCACACGGCTTCCTCTTGAAATCGTTAGTTCGACTACAGAGAATTATGTCGATCGAGATTCTGGGGGAGCACGCGATACTTTGTTGCAATGAGATACTCGCTGACCAAATGGGTGTCTTTCTTTGGCGGGGACATGCTGCGAAAAAGTGAAGGGCGTAGGAATATAAGAGAGCACTTGCTCTTCATCGATCACCAGTCTTTTAGGCAAGCATCAGTACTTAACCTCACATCCTTGTTTGATCAATGTACTCAACAATGCCCAAGCACCTCATCGCCTCGTTGCTGCTCACAGCAGCCTCCCTCTCATCAGCATGGCCAGCCGTCGCCCAATTGAGTGCTGCGCTCCAGAAGCGGGCTGAGCCACCTCCACGACAGCCCATGGGCAGACTTGACCGCCCGAACACAGGTCTCCCACCAAGTGGTTTCAATGCCGAAGACCAATACGTTGACGTCTCCCCGGGATCCAAACATGAGTTCAGACCGCCTGGACCGAGTGATAAGCGCGGCCAATGCCCTGGGCTTAACGCTGCTGCCAACCACGGCTTCATCGGTCGCGATGGCATGTCGACTATAACTGAAGGTAAGGATTCTGACGATCATCAGCAAGGCGAGTCTAGGTTGACACAAAATCCACACAGCAATCGAAGGGCTCGGAGCAGCATATAACATGGGTCCCGATCTTTCAGCTTTCTTGGCCATACTCGGTGTCGGACTTGCCGGCGATCCAGTTCTGCAACGGTGGTCTATCGGCGACGCCTTCACTCCATCAGTTCCGCTATTCCCAGCTCGAGGTATCCTTGGCACTCATAACAAGTACGAAGGAGATGCATCCATATTTCGGGTGAGTGACTCAGCGTAGCAAGACCATCCACCTCGAGCGTACTAACCGGCCAACCAGGGAGATGCATATCTGAACGATGGCAGTCCAGGTGTCTTCCAACTCAGATCCTTTGAGCACATGTACTCACTCGGAGAGACCTTTGGTTTCAACGAGGCTGCCGCCCAGTCTGACTACGTGACCCGCTGGTCGATCATGAACAACCCCTACTACTTCTCTGCGCCATTCTCGGGGCTGGTTGCACCAGCAGCTCACAACTTGGTCATCAACTTGATGTCAAACCACAGCGCCGAGGTGCCAGGCGGAACTCTGACCAGAGACACCCTCAAGTCTTTCATGTCCGTGGTCGGCGAGCCAGGCAGCTTCGAACAAGTCCGCGGGCATGAGCGTATCCCAGACAACTGGTACCGCCGCCCAACACTGGACGCCCACAACATTCCAGAGGTGCTCGTCGATCTATTCCTCAACAACGGCATCTATCCTGGCATCGTTCGCATAGGCGGAAATACCGGCAAAGTCAACACTTTCACCGGTGTCGACCTCCAGAATCTGACGAACGGGGCCTACAATCTCGAGACTTTGAGCCAAGGCAATAACGGGGCTTGCTTCCTCCTCCAGGCTTCTCTTGCCGAATTGCCAGATGCCGCTGATCCGGCGCTCGGGGCTGTTGGGTCAGTCTCAGGCTGGGTGACCGAGCAGCTTGGTCCGACTGCGGAGAAGCTTGGATGCCCTCAGCTCTCATCGTTTGAGAACACTTTGTTCAACTCATTCCCTGGCGCCGGCTACACTGGCACCGATTTGTGAGTGTACACGAGGGCATGACAAGGTCATGGACCGGTGTTCATGGCCTTTCGCCGTTGGCTGTCAAGGTGGTGCCGGAACAATGGCAGCTTTTTGTACATGAGTCAATTCCGTAGATGAAATGATGTGCCTT
Organism: Phaeophleospora eucalypticola; assembly: GCA_022814565.1. NCBI lineage: Eukaryota > Fungi > Ascomycota > Dothideomycetes > Mycosphaerellales > Mycosphaerellaceae > Phaeophleospora > Phaeophleospora eucalypticola. The sequence goes on from JAKLNG010000011.1 coordinate 136,066, forward strand.
ATGAAAAATTGTAAATGTTGCAAGTACAGATGGAAGACGACATAAAAACTTGGTTGTGTAAATTGCTTGGCATGCTAAGCCGAAATTGGTCGCAGGCACCGCGGCATCACCCCGGCTGCTGTAAGTGAATGAACAAGGCTTTCCATGTGATCGCCAAGATGTTACAGACGCTCACCCGGATACCTTCCAACAATAGGCATCCTATGTCGATCAAAAGCCAACAATTAAATGATGCGGAGTAGCTAGCTCCAATGCGAGTGAAGTTATTCCCGGCTTGGCATCAACCTCACATCGCAACTTCCAATTCCAACTTTGCCAATAACACAACATCAACAGTACTTTCGACGATATTTACATACTAGGCAAAGAAGATCTCTGCATCTGGAGAGAATGTTGCAAGCCGTCTCACCCGAAGGTCCCAATCGAGGCGCCAAGCGGAAATATAAGCATATCCGCTCGAGGAAAGTCTGCGAGCATTGCCATTCTCGCAAGGTCCGTTGCGATGTGATGGAAAGAGGTGTGCCTTGCAGTACCTGCAAAGACTATGAGAAGTCTTGCGTGATACGGCGCCGCAAGAACCAGCGGCAGGATGCAACACCGTCGGAGGACGACGAAGTTGGTGTTGCCAACGGGTCCACGAACAGAGACGATACGCACTGCGATATGACTCCCATGCAGCAGACGGGCATTAAACCGAGTACGGTCCCGTCGAGCATCAATGTTAGCGATGTACAGCATGGTCCCTTTGTCCACACCGACTGGACGGACCAGACTGTCTTACCGGACTACTTCGACCTGGGCATGGATCCCTCACCGGCCTTTACGGATTTCAGCCATCTGACGGACCTCGATGATATTTTCACATTCACAGCCAATAGTCTACAGCCAAGCCGAGTCCAGAATGAGTTCTCTCTGCCGGGTGGGAGCAGCTCGCGGCGGTTCCAAGCGATTGATCTACCATTGGAGCAGTCTGTCTATCTTCAAAGCCAAGGTTGCTTTGACATACCACCTGAGCCAGTCCTTCATGAGATGATACTTTCGTACTTTCGCTGGATACACCCTCACCTCCCGATCCTGGTCGAAGACCGCTTCTGGGCTCGCTGGAGCGGCGAAACTTTCCAGATGGGAGATCATTCTTTACTTCTTTTACGGGCAATGCTCTTTGCGTGTATGTCTCAAGTGGACATTCATGTCATCTCAAAGCTAGGATTTGGAAGCAAGCGAGAGGCTCGGCAAGCATTCTACCAGCGGGCGAAACTGCTCTTCGAATTTGGCACTGAGACGGATCCCCTCACGCTTTCCCAGGCTTGCTTGCTTATGACATACCAGTCACCACGATACACAAGGCTGCGTGTGAATACTTCGTGGCTCAAACAGGCAATTCATTATGCAAGGATTGCTAGAGCCGACTCTTATCGCCGATTCCAGGATTCCGATCCCGACAGGGCAATGGTACTGAAGCGGGTTTGGTGGGGAGTGCTCTTCCGCGACTGTATTCTGTCCTTGGGTACCCGACGATCACCTCAGATCAATCATGAGCCTGAGTCTTTGTGGTATCGCGAGCCAGAAAGCCTGGTGCAGGAAGACTTTACCTCTGAGCTGGGCAATTCGCCAGTACATTCTACCGAGGCTCAACTTCGAATCATCCAGCTGGTCGGTGCCATGTGTCGGCTTGTGCCTTGTCTTTCAAGCGCGGCCAAGATCTTGTATACTGTTGAAGGAATCGACGACCGTTTGGAAATTATCGACACGACCAAGGCTCCTATTCTCGTCCGGGCTATCCAGCGCGCTTTGGAATCTCTCCAGACCTGGCATGATGAAACAATTCCCGAGTTTCCGTTCCCAGTCAGCCTTGATATGGAGAACACCCCCGAAGCCATCTGCCTGTACGCAAACATGCTCTTCATCTACCACGCCGCTGCTTCTTTTGCGCTGAATGCCAATCTCATTCTTCTGCATGAGTTCTTCCCTGCATCTAGATCCTTGATCAACACAGAGGACTGCGCCAAGGCTCTTCAAAACTGGATAACAGACGTATCGCAGAGATCACAAGAGCTTCTACAGGTAGGTCAGCAACTATTAAATCATCTCCGCTACTCACACTCTTTCAGGTTCGCGTGACCAAATATCTTCCAATATCGGCAACCCCTCTCATAGCCCCTCCTCTGATCCTTCAAGCCATCAACGTCTCCGCTGCTCGATCGCAGAATTCGCCCATGGAAGCCGTCGAAGCGCGGAAGCTTGATATTTTCACACTCACGCTCAAGTCTCAGCAAGAGCGCTTCGAGGGCGCAGACTACTGCGTCGATGTTCTGAACAATATCATCGCCTACGCCGGGCACGATGAAGACTTCGTTGCAAGCATGTCCAGCTGGCAGCAGAAAAGGTCAGAAGAAGGGTCTCGTCAGCACGGAAAAGGGGCTGTGAGGCTAGATTGGGTCAATCTGGTTCATCGGAGACCCAAGTTGTTCTTGCGGCTTATGATGCACTTGGATCACGCCTTGTGTACAGGAGGAGCGCCAGTCGAAGGCGACTTTCCGGCAGCGTTGCGACGCCATTAAATGCTTCGAAGTCCGATTCGACGAGGACTTCTCTCTCGTCACCGGCCCCGATCGATCTTACGGTCAACGCGAGAGTCGATATCACACAAAAGCGAACGCAACATTTTCTTGCTGCATGTCAATACGTCTCAGTGATCGTAAGGTTGATCGACATGGCTGTGTCGTCAACTAAGCCAAAACAACATTAGGATGAGCTTGCATCCCGTCACGCACTTTATATCAGACTTACTATCTACTCATTGGCGTCTGTATATAAATCAGACCTGTCTGCCATCAGCGTCCAACCACAGTATGCCCAAGCTTACAACGCAGTCTGAATCGAAACATGCAGATGCAGCTCTTGCATTTTGCCTAGCTTCGTTATCAAGCCCTTTTAGAGGTATGTAAATTTCCACAAACAAACTGAATATTGACATCATGTATGTGGCAAGTGTCTATATCTCACAGAGATATGGATGCTAACGTATCCTGCTCTCTCTCAACGCTGTCGCTCCGCGTGGCTAACTATGTCCTACTATTACTATTTGTGGCTATTGGCCATTGCAGCATCTCGAGCATGGACAGATACTCGGAGCGGCTGTGTTCCCGGAAACAACTTTGGAGTGCCCCAGAATGCCTCGTACGACTATGTTGTAGTCGGTGGAGGTAGGAAGCACCAGGGCTGTTTTGGCCCAATCTTGTCTGGTCGTCAGCTCACTAGATGAGTCAGGAACTGCTGGCTTAACGATCGCATATCGATTAGCTGAAGATGGCAAGAACCGTGTTGCAGTCGTTGAGGCAGGCGGGTTCTACGAGCAAGACAATGGCAACACTTTGGTCGTCCCGGCTTATTGTCCTCGATATGGCGCAACGACGATTCAATCGGCCTCGCAGTATCCTCTCGTTGATTGGAGTTTCGTCACCGAAGCTCAAAATGGGCTCGGAGGCCGTAAACTGCATTACGGTCGTGGAAAGACCTTGGGTGGAAGGTAATGACGATAAGCCTCACATCTGAGTGACGAAGCCGTCGAAGCTGACGTACATGGTTCAGTTCCGCCCAGAATGCTATGATCTACAATCGAGGAACGTATGGCTCGCAACGCCTGTGGGCTGATTTGGTTGGAGACGATGCCTGGACCTTCGAAAACCTCCTACCGTATTTTGCACGCGGGATCACGTACAGCCCCGCCAATGCTCAACTGAGGGCATCAAATGCGAGCGTTCCATCTCCAGCAAATCCTCTCGCGTTCAACGGATCTGGCCCTCTCCACGTCTCGCATCCCAACTTCGCTCAAATCTTTTCCAGCTACGTGGACGGGGCAATGGCCGAGGCGGGAATATCCACCCAACAGGACTTTGCGAGCGGCCATTTGCTGGGCAGGCAGTATGCGCCCCTAACCATCTCCTATCCTCAAGAGGAGCGTAGCTCATCTCAGACATCTTTCCTGCACGCCGCGCTCCAGAGCAACAGGTCCAACCTGGTCATCTACCCAAACACTCTCGCCAGAAGAGTCCTTTTCAACGACAGCAAGACCGCCACCGGCGTGGAGGTCGAAGCGTCTTCGTACCAGAATTCCAACACATACGTCCTCAACGCTACGAAGGAGGTGATCCTGTCTGCAGGCGCGTTCCAGTCGCCGCAACTGCTCATGGTGAGTGGCGTGGGACCGAAAGAGCAGTTACAAGCACACAACATCACCGTGCTAGCGGATCGCCCCGGAGTGGGATCTGGTATGCAGGACCATCTCGATTTCTCTCCCATCTACGAGATCAATATCGAGAACGGGGTCGGTGCAATCGATGATCCGACGGTGAATGGGCCGTTGATTGCGGAGTACGCTGTGAATCGTACCGGCCCTCTCACCAACGCTGGCGTGGACTACATCTGCTGGGAGAAGCTCCCACAGCCCTACCGAAACAACCTCAGCGCTTCTGCTTTGGCAGATCTCGCCAAGTTCCCGGCTGACTGGCCAGAGGCGAGAAAGTTCTGATCGATACATCATTCCCAACATCTGCAACTGACACAAAGACATTGGATCAGATCGAATACGAAGTCACCGCGGCCGCCCTCTCGGGGACAGACCCGAGCAAACGCTTTGGAACAATCCTCGCAATACCAGTGACACCACTGTCTCGTGGATATGTGAACATTACATCGAACAGCACCCGGGACCTTCCACTTGTCAATCCAAACCAGCTCTCGCACCCGACCGACCGCGAGCTCGCCGTTCAGGCCTTCAAACGCGCGCGATCCTTCTTCCGCACGGAAGCGATGAAGCCAGTCTTGGTGGGACCGGAATACATGCCCGGCGACAACGTCACGAGCGACGAGGACATTCTCGAGTACATCATGAAGACGTCGTATCAGAATTGGCACGCCTCGTGTACATGTCGCATGGGCAGAGTGGACGACTCAATGGCTGTGGTCGACTCGCAGGCGAGGGTGATCGGTGTTAAAGGGTTGAGAGTGGTGGATTCTTCTTCCTTCGCGGTGCTACCGCCTGGTCATCCCCAGAGCACAGTCTGTGAGCTTTTCTGGAACGCTCTCGTCGGTTGCAGAGATGAATACTAACGCGCGATGGTACAGACGTGGTCGCCGAGAAGATTGCGGCTGACATATTAGGGGAAAGTAAGTTTGACGAGAGGTAAAGGATGTTGAAGGCCTAAGAGTCCAGTAGTAAAAGGTATGAGGTAGCTAGTTCTGTTACTACTATACCTTTATAAGTCATACTTACATAACAGGCCCGCAAAGCGTTCACCTAGTTGTGAAGTAGTTAGTAGAGAGCAGATAAGATTGTTAGTAGAGGCTGCAAAGGATAGGATAACCAAACTATTAAGGGTGTGAACCTTACTACAAGCTCCTAAAGAATTTGTTACTTAACGTAAGAAATTGTCATAAGTTATATTAACATCTAGAGCTACTCTAGAACAATCTTCCCTATGTTTGCAATTAAGTCTATTATCTCTAGATCCTTACTATGCTAGTTACTATAAGATGTTTTAGGCTCTTAGGGCTCTCTACATTCGGATAGATCTAGGTAATTATAGAAATGTAGCATGCTATACTACTATCTCCGTCCTTAGGCACTCTACGCTAAGCCTAATTGCGTAAGCGTAGGCTTCTATAAAGCGCCTAAGAAGAAGTTAGGCTAAATCCTTATTTTTGCGCCTAATAACGCTAACTATTTTGCAAATATCTCGATAGCTAGACTAAAATTGCAAAATCTATTAGGACAAGTTCTAGATAATATAGATAAGTATAGTATAAATCACTTACGAAAATATATACTACTAATTCAAAGGAGTTCTATTCCTTTAAAGTCGAAAATAGGCACCCTATTTTTGCAAACGCGACGTAGCCAATCTAGACCTCCTCTAAAATATACTTAGAGGCCACCCTTAGTATACATAATCTAAGTATACGAGCTTCGTCTCCGTATTGGTGTCTACACCCTCGAGCTTATACGACAAAAAATTGTAGCACTATTATCGAGATACAGCCTTCGAGGGGAAACGCCAAGTAAAAACAAGGATTTGGCCGAACTCCTCCTCAGACCCTCGTAAGCGAGGGTGCGGCCGCAGCCGCGCAGAGGGTCTGAACGGAGATAGCCATACTGCAAATTCGCCAGCCACTGCATTCTGCGAAGTGCTACTCCGAATGCTCAACTGTTCCCTAACTTCCGCTCTCGCACACTCAACTCCAAAGCCCTCTGAAGGTCTGCATCGTCTTCATCCTCATCAGTCGTAGCTACATCGCGGTTCTTGCCCTTCTTTCCATGGTAGTCCGCCTCTAACAGGCTTTGCTTCTTAACATACTCGAACACTACTTCCTCTTCAGCCCTCTCAACTGCACTCTTCTTCCCTTGTTCGTTACGTTGCTGCGCTTCAAATTCCCTTTGCGTAGTGTCAGCAAGATGATACGGATCATACGAAGCGTCGATGCTCGTTGACGGCCCGGCATCAACCACATGTGTCGTCCTCTCTCGCTTTCCCTCAGTTAGCTCCAACTCCTCGTCCAGCGTGTCATCGGAATCGATGTCCGACTCTGAGCCCAGCTCACTGTCGCTGCTGTACTGCCTCGGTTCCCACTCAGCTTGTGCCACGGATCGCTTCTCTCCGTGGTCCCAACTTGCGAGTTGCTCTGCTTCGGACTCACTGCGCATTGTATTCGGGCGCAGGACTGCGTTTTCAGGACTATGGGCCGCTGCCCCTATCGGTGAGGGTTGTGGCTGGAACGTGTACTCCGGGACAGAGTTCTTTGCGTCGGCGCTCTCTTGTCTGTCATAAGTCGGTGATGAGTCGTTTGTGAACGTGAAGCCGTTGACAACATCTCCGGTCCCAGCGTCTACACTGTGGGAGGACAGATTGTGACCAGCACAGCGTCTATCCCGTTCGTTGGGTGCACTGCTTTCCGACCTGATGCTGCGCAGTTCTGCATTCGTATCTGGTGTCTTTCTATGATGGCCTTTTTTCTGCAGCTCTTTCCGCAACCGAATCCACCGAGCAACGATGTCCTGAGTTTCTGAATCTGAGATCTGCAGCCATTCCTCGTGCCCTTGAGCCAGCCTAGCCGCAGTAATATAGCTCTGCGCGTCGCTGCAGAACAGATTTTGCACCTCTTTATGTATCCCTTTCATTGTATGACCAAGTATGCCTACACAAGCTGCGCCTGGCTTGACGATGAATCCTCCAAGCCCTTTGCCAATGCCCTTAACAAAGCCGTTGGCACCTTCATTCTGCGCGCCTTTCCATGGCTGTGTGACTAGGCCAGTAACGCCGTCATACCAGCCAAATCCAAACTCTCGCCCTACAGCCCTGAGGCCAGTCTTGAAATCGCGGACGGATTCTTGGGGTCGCACGGTGTCATCACCCCAGAGTTTTGGGACGTTATGGAAGCCTTTGGTGATGTTCACCGAGAGATCTACGGGTGACTGCACAAGCGCTCTCACGAAACGTCCGACGCCTTTACTGGTGTGAGGACCTGTCTGACGCAACATGTCTTTGTGGTTCACGTTGAGCCAACGGCTTGATTGATCCATCCGCGAGCTTGATGCGGTGTTCGAGACGGGAGCTGATTGGTGAGTGGGACTCGAAACGCTCCGTCTGAAGCGAGTAAGGTCTGGCTGCGGTGTCAAGCTCGTCTGACGGGGCGCGGGTGATGAGGACGGCGTCAGCCGATCGGTCACCTGTGAGGAAGCCTTGCTTGGGCTTGTACTCGTGGTCTTTCCTGCTGCTGTCGATTCTGATACTGCCTGAGAGTACCGGCGTCCGGACGCAAGCGGCATCTGCAAAGCTTTCCAAGTCTCCGTGGGTACATCGGCGAGGCCCATGGCCATGCCACTGAAAGCCCTCGTGGCTGCCGTGAAGCCCCCTGAGATTGGATCCAACGGACCTTCATCCGTGTAATACTCTCGAGCTCGAAACAGCTTCAAGTTCGAGTAATCCAACAGATCGGCGTTCGCCAAAGTGCAGGCGGCAAGAGCGCTGAGTCTAATCTGGGTGCGTTTGACGCGCCATACCGCAGGCCGAGATGGTAGCAGCAAACAGCGGAGACGGTCCAAGTCGAGATGGTGATGGAATGACTGAGCACCTACATCCGTGCCTCGTTCCGCTGCGATCTTATTTGCGAGGTCCTTGGCACGTTCCTGGCTTTCAGGTTTTAGGCAGAAATTGATGGCCGCAGCTAGTTTATCTGCTGTGAGTTGCTTGTGAGGAATTGGATCGGGCCCAGCGCCTGCACGTGCAAGCATAGCGCCCCAGAAAGGCTGGTCTCCAAAGAATGGTATGACGACAGTCGGCCGGCCTGCCTTAATGCCAGCTGCAGTGGTACCTGCGCCGCCATGGTGGACGACACAGGACACGTGCCTAAACAGCCAGTCGTGTGGGACGTCAGCAAGTACAAATACGCCATCGGGAACATGGTCGGCACCGAAGGCCCCCCAGCCGGCGGAAAGCAGGAGGCGCTGGCCCGTCTCCCTGGCAGCTTCAAAGACTAGCTCAGTCATAGCAGTAGGATTATCCAAGACAATGCTCCCGAACCCAATGTAGATTGGGGTTGGGCCAGTGTCCAGAAATGCCTGAAGATCCGCAGCAGGGGTATAGTCCGGTGTCTCAAGCAAATAGAAGCCGGAAATGGAGATATGAGTGCCCCAGTCCCTTGGTTTGGGTATTAAAGCCGGAGACCAGCAATACGTGTGAGGAACCTTCAGGCGCTGGAGCATGCCAGGGCCCCATATAGAGCTAATAGGATCCAAGCCGAGACACTTCTTGCGAAAGCGGTTAATGATATCGCCGAGGCACTGCCACGAAAGGAGCTCGATCATTGCGTAGCTGATAAAATTGCTCAGTTGCGGGTCGGCATCTGAGGACTGAATATTGGCGAGCGGGTGGGCGAAAGACTTGGTGGGGGAGTATGGCATAGTAAACATGATGTGGAGAGGCACGCCCAGTTTCTCGGCACAGTGAATGTGGGCGAAGCTCGGCGGATTGGCGATGATACAGTCGGCGACAAACGGCCTCGCAACCATTTCAGGCTCGGCAACACCCTCGTCGCTTTGGTCGATGCTCGGGCCCATTCCGTCACCGGTCTCGAAACACGATCGCCAGCAGCCTTGGATATAATCGCCGACATCTTTCCTTCGCTCGCCAAGGTCGCCGCTCGCTAGGCTGCGAAATCCAGGCATGAGGCTTGGATTCTTGGTCATGAACACCATAAGGCGTGAAGGATCGCCGCCGATGCTGAAGAACTCGAGTCCATGATCCCGTACAAAGCTAGCGAATTGCGGATGGGTCGCCAGACGAACGCGATGGCCATAGCGCTCTTTCAACAGCTTGCCCAAGGCCACAAACGGCTGGACGTCTCCACGTGAGCCGACGACGTGGATGACAACGTTCAGTGACGGGGGCTGTAGAGGAGCTTCCTCGCCGGCTCTCTGTGGATCAGGCACGAAGGGGGGCGGAGGAGGAGCCGGAGGCGGAGTGTCATGGTGGGTCGCTTGGATCTGATGGCGGAGTGCCGGGTTGAAGATCTGAGACAAATGGCGGTTGATCTGGTTGATGCGAATGTTGACACGGCCGTCGTCGGCGACCAGCGCGGAGGTACCCAGCCCACCCTTCTCGTTGCCGATCTCACCGTAGGCCTCGCCGTACGCCGGCGGGGGCAAATCATCGTCGTCGGCATCTGACGTCCAGAGATCCGTGGTCTCCAGCAGCGCAGCTTCCTGCTGTGTCGATGAGGATGCAACGGCGTGAGCCTGTTGAACCGGCAGTGCGGATGTTGGCGTGGCCGTCATGGCGATGGCAATAGTGTCGGTGACAAGACGGCGGCGTCTTACATTTTGCTGCACATGGAGCCCGCCTCACACTCAGCCAGCCGGTTGTGTCTTGGTCGCGGTGAGAAGGGGGAGAGGGTTGGAACGGGAGGACAGACTCCGCGGCGGCCAGATGCTGCAGTTTCAGTCCACCAGCGACAAATCAAGGCTCGAGGCAGGAGCAATCCAACGCGGATTGAATGGGTAAATGCAGCGTAGGCAGCGAGTATTCGACAAGCGATGTGATAGTTCAGCTCGGTGGGGCCCCGCTGTGCCGCAATCCTTCGCTGCAGCTCATCAACGTCTGGCGCGAAAGAAAGCCAATGCAGTTGCTGGCATATCTTTGCCGTATGCATCTCCTATTCGGAATTCTGCTGCCTGCGCATCTCTTGAGGAATAATTCCTACCAGGCCCTCAGCTCCTTGTGCTTTTAAGTCGTCGACCGCTTCTCCACTAACGCAATCCGCCATTCGACCTTTGAACACCCCTTTCCGCTACGCATTCAACAGCTCGCCGCGAACTATGTCCTCGGTCAACGGAGTCGTGGGCTACGTGCTGCGCGCACTGCAGCTTTTGTTCGCCGTTATCGTCATTGGGACAGACGCTTACGGTACGCAAAGCTACCGTCTCCCGGGCCTGTGACCTCTGACCCTTTCTGACTTACCTCAGCCATTCACGCCTATCGCGGCCGCACAGTCACCGAGCACTACGCCTTCGGCAGCTTCGACGCCTATGAGGGAGTCCCGGCTTCGTGGGGCTTCCTGTTGTTTTGCGCGCTGTGGACCTTCCTTGGGGTCATCTTCATACTCGTCGCAGGCGCCCGACTCGCAGAGCGAGCTCTTCTCGGCTACATTGAAGTCGGTGTTGAGGCGGTGGCTGTCCTATCGTGGTTGGCAGGCTTCATCGCTACGGCGGCCAACATTAGCAGCCACACATGCCCCCACGGAGGGACCTGTGGAACGATCGCCGCCGCCACTGCTTTCGGAGCCTTTGAGTGGCTGCTCTTTGTCGTCACGGCATACTTGACTGTCAGAACGGTCTTCTCTGGCTCTCGCCAGTCGGGGACCACGACGTCGAGAGCTTCAAAAACGCACCCCAGCATTCAGATGCAATCCGCCAAGTAGCAGGAACTTTTGACGACTAGTAGTCCTTGAATAGGTTGCCATGGTGGCCTTTCAGGCCTGAAGAGAGGATACTTTTTCAGCTCCGGGAGGGCTCAATGGAGGAACGACGTCTGGGACAATGAATCTCCTGTGTCGAATGATCATCGCATAGTATTTAGCGTGCGGATTGATCTGCCTGTGCTTTAGCCCGGCGAATATATTTTAGGAACATTTTCACTTGTCACCAGGCTCAGCGATTCGCTGTCTGTCAGCTTTCGACCAGCGATATTCCCCGCAGGGGCATATTCCTGATGTAAGAAGAGACACATCATTACACGCAATTGTGTCGCGCATTTTTCGCCAGAGGGGTGCAGACCACAATCTGGCAGGGTCAATCTTCCGACACTTTCGCAGCCCTTCCGTTTCCTTGATCTCCCGCCTGAGATCTGGTCCGCAATCGGCAAGCTGGCCATCGACAACGAAGAGCCCATCACCGCTTTCAAACTCATCTACAAAGACTCAAAAGCCCGCCCACCCGCTGTCACACAAGTGTGCAAACTGCTTCGAGGAGAGCTCTTGCCATATTTCTTCAGCACCAAGATCAACATTCGTCTCCTCGAGAGCGACATCAGATCTCTGCTGCCATGGCTTCGGACGGTCGAAACCTCGAACCGGCGGTTGATCAATGGAATCTGCTTTCTTTTTTGGGACAAGTTCGTGAACGAGGCGTCATAATCTCTGAAGTCAAAGATGAAGGGAGGGTTTCCGCTATATCTTCAAGTGGCTGAAGCAACAGATGGCTGGGGAAATGTTGGAAGGTTCAAAACATGTCGAGTCGTGTTCCAATGATTGCAGTCCTTCGGGCAAGATGGGGAGTTCACAATCAAGTACAGGATTTGCGAGAAGAGTCTGACTTTCGCTCGGACATACAGCAAACGAGACGAGGATGTCAGGAGTGTACTGTGGGTAGGAAGTATGATGATATAAAAGCTTCCGCGGACGTCCTGATGGTGTTGGGCATGGTTAAAGACGATAAAAGACAAGCCTCAGATCTTCACATATGATGCAGGGTACTTGCACCCACCGCACCGATCACCAGAAATGCAAAGATACTCCTGGGTCTGAGGGAGGGCAAAATCTGCGATCAGCCACTAGGAGAAAAAGATACTTCGATTAGTATGAACAGAATTAAGAGTAATTCTTCATTCGGAAACCACACATTACGACAAGGAGACTGAGGCGATCAACCACAGCGCTGAATAATCCGATGGTGACGGAAAGCTACCAGGTTCTAGGGAGTATAACGTAGCTGTGAACGATCTCCCGGATCTTCACATGCTCAGGGGAATCCCTGACGACACGACACAAATACGAAGTTTCTCAAGACTACACCGGATACTCGCAAGCGCCACCAAACCTTTCAAAATCCAGCCTTAGACATCGGCATGCTGCGGTTTCGAGAATGGAAATATTTTCATCGGCAAGATACTGTCGGTTCCGGGGCAATGCTTCCTACACGGTCGAATGCTGTCCACAGGCAAACGAATGCCGCATCGACACTGCAATATTTCATGTTACTGGTGTATGCACGAGAGATGGTTTTGAGACGCGGCAGATGCGAAACCCGAGTGACGAAGACATCACAGGTAACTTCGCTGCGAAACATGGGCTGACCATTGTTCACTCAGCCTCCATTCGATGCGAGCACGATACTCTTTGCAGCTTTTTGAAAGTCCGCATCATTCCATCGGATGCCGCACGCGAGCTATCATGCTATCTCAATCTTGGCTGGAGGGCATGTCAGATCCACCAATGCAGCTAAAAGTGCCGGCAGGTTTCCGCACAACACGAATCGCATGCCAAAGCTTCCTTCAAAGCTTGGCCTTGGACGGCAGGCGTTCGCGTTCACGCTGTCTTTGCATTGCCATGTACGACTGCCCTTCCTGACACCCATGATGTGTTGATGGTGTTTCAATAACAGATTGGAAAGACTTATGAGGTGACTTCGGTATACTTCCCAGATGGGACGCTCAGATCGGCGATGAAGAGAGATAAAAAAGCAATCTTTCCGTCCAAAACCACTAGATCGTTGCAATTGCCATCATCATCAACATCAACCATCGCTCAACACGAAAAAAGCCATCACAAAGCAAATCAACACGGAAAGGTCATCACAACAAACCCATCACACCCCGTCTCGACAATGCAACCAATCTGGCTCATCGCGTTGCTGGCTACCACCGCCCTCGCCCATGGTCTCATGTACTGTGATCCGTCCGGCGACCCTAAGATCTGCAACAGCAACTACGTCGACAAAGACTTCAAGCTATCAATTTGCACTGTTTGCGCAGGGCAAATCGGGAGGTGATCTGTGTAACATTTCTGGTGATCAGCGCGTATGCTTGTGATGGGCACACTGCGGTGCATTATTTTCCGACGATTGGATAGGGAAGGGAAGGAGGGGAGGGATTACAAGTCCTTCAAGGGGAATACATAGGTTTGGAGATCGAAGGAATCGAAAAGAACTACAGACAGGATGTGTGAATCAAGTAATGACAGAAATTGCTTCAGCATGGAAAAGAAACAGACACACACACACACACACATTCTCTCTCTCTCTTCTTCCCTCTAAAGCGGCTTCACAACCACCCCCTCCGGCACATCCAAAACCGTCCCCTTCCTCCTCAGACCCCTCCTCCTCTTGAACCCACCATCGAACCCACCATCATTACAGCAATCGTAATATTCATAGCAATTACCAGTATTCTCATCGAAGGAAGAAGTGACGCAGCCGGCGTCCTCGGAGCATCTGGAATAACAGGCATCATCGTCGGCGGTGCGTTCGCACTGTCTCATCAAGGTGCACACGCTGCCGTCGGAACACAGCTCCCGGGCGTCGCCAGGGTCGTTGCCGCCGGCGGCGCAAGTGGGTGCTGCGGCGACGGTTGTGGAGGTCTAAAAAGGGTGGGGGTTAGAGGGATTTATCTTGGGGGAGGGGAAGGGGGCTTACGGTGCTTGGGGTGGTGGATGGTGTGGTGGATGGTGTGGTTGAGGGGGTGGTGATGATTGGCGTGGTGGATGGAGTCTTTTAAAAGTGTCAGTTTTGTGAATCAAGATTCCGGGACATGGTGAGACTTACAGTTGAGGGAGTGGTGGAAGGAGTTGTTGATGGGGTGGTGGATGGTGTGGTTGACGGGGTCTTTGGAAAGGTTAGCTTTTTGAGCAAGATCAGTTCAAACAAAGGAATACTTACAGTGGAGGGGGTAGTCGATGGAGTAGTCGATGGAGTAGTCGATGGAGTAGTCGATGGAGTAATCGATGGAGTAGTCGATGGAGTAGTCGATGGAGTAGTCGATGGAGTAGTCGATGGTGTAGTCGATGGTGTAGTCGATGGAGTCGTAGAAGGCGTCGTAGAAGGCGTCGTAGAAGGTGTAGTGGATGGAGTCGTCGACGGCGTGGTCGAAGGAGTCTTTTTGAAAGTCAGCATCATAAACATAGAATCTCCAAACAATATCAAACTTACCGTAGACGGCGTCGTGATCACCTCCGTAGTAGACTTGCTCGAAGTGGTAGTGACCTTAGCAGTCGTCGTAGCACTGGTTTTCTTTGGGCAAGAAGTCGTAGTCGACGGCGTAGTGGTCTTCTTCGTGCAAGTGGAACTCGTCGTGGTAGGCTTCTTTTTAGTGCAAGTCGACTTGGTCGTGGTAGGCTTCTTTTTGGTGCAAGTCGACTTGGTCGTCGTAGGCTTCTTTCCAGTGCATGTTGACTTCGTGGTGGTGGTCTCCTTCTTGGTGCATGTAGATTTGGTTGTGGTTTTTGGGGTTGTGCTTGGAGTTGTGGAAATCTTTGGAGTAGTTGATGGAGTGGTGGACGGGGTTGTCGATGGAGTTGTCGAGGGGGTTGTCGAAGGAGTCGTCGACGGGGTGGTTGAAGGAGTCGTTGAAGGAGTGGTTGATGCCGTGGTTGACGTAGTCGTGGCTCTACGCGGCGTGGTAGACGGAGCAGCCGGAGTTGTACTAAGCTGCCGCTTCTTCAAACGACGACGAAGAACATGGTGTTTAGCACGGGGAGTCTCTCCCTCAGCAGCACGAGCAGCAACGCCATTGTCTTCCACACTAGCAGCGGTAACAAGAAGAATGAGCGAGATAACGGCGAACAAAACGAAGAAGAGGCGCGCCATGGTTGCTGTCACCGTTCCCGTCAAACGAGCGAAACTTGAGGAACACGGTGCTTCTCGCGGAGAATGGGAGATTCGATATTATAAAGTCGGCAGTCCTTGAACGACATAGTTCTCAGACTAGCATTGAGCAACACGCCTCCAAACGTCTTTACGTTTCCTCTCTCCATGACAAGGACGGGGCTGCCGTCAATGCTATCAATCTGGACTAGTATGAGGTTTGTATAAAAGATAAACACGGGTATGAATCCCTAGCTGCAGCCGGAGAGATTGGTCGTCGCTCTCGACGCAAGCCTCTCTAAGAACATGACTGTGATAGCATCCAAATTGCAGACGGCGTGTCTCCATGGCTGGCTGAGGAGGAAGATAGTGTTATAGAAGGGCCAGATCTCTCCCCCTTGTAAGCTATGTTCGATTAGCATCGGCGGCAGTCAACGCCCCTCGTGCCGGCGCTAGCATAAACTCGGACGCCTAGCTCCAAAGTCATCCGTCCGGATTTGGGTTTGCGATCACAATATTGAATAAGGGTGAAGGCTATCCCAATGCGTGCTAGCAGACAAAATGGAAACACGCTTCCAGCCGAGACGTGTTTTCCAAGACTTTTAACGCTCTGGACTTCACTTTCCCGCTGTGGACGAGGAACTCAGTCAACGCCCCCAGAGCTGCTGCAGGAGCTTTACCACACGGTTTGCAAACTATTCGAGCTCGTCGTCCTCGTAGACCTCTTCTAGTTCGCCGCCATCGACAAAAGCTGCCGCATGCTCTTCCGCCGCCTCCAGAGCACACCCCAAAACGGCTTCCTCCCCACGACTCGTCCTGGAAAGTCCCGCTATCACATTCCGCACGAGTATGCCAACGCTACGCAGACTCAGCATCTGCGTCGTGAAATCGTCTACCGAAAAGGACAGAGTCATGACATCCCGTCTTGCCTCCCATCTCGCAACACTATTCACAATCAAAATCCTCCCTTGCTCGCACGGGTCTTCCACGCTATTATCCGCGATATCGTCGAAATCCAAGGGAGCGCAAATGTAGTCGACGACGAGTCCAAAGGGTCCAACAAGTAGTCTTTTTCGAAAGCGACCTCTCGTTCTCCCTCTATAGCCACAGATATAGCTGTATTGTTTAGGTCTTGCTCTCCAGATTTTTTCACATTTTTCGAGAGGCATTGTTCTGATGTCCGTGTAGATCATGGAAGGGAGTGTTGTCTTGTGAAAGTGGAGAGTTGAGCAGGCTCGCTTGCGCGCACAGCGCTAATCCCTCCTTGAACGCCATATTTAGCTAGGTACAATCAGACAGGAACTAATAAGCAGCTTGGAGGGCATGATGCTTAGTTCGTGCATCAATCGTATCCATAGGCTCTCTATTGCGCTTTGGCACGAGAGGATTCTACTTGGCACAACGATGGGAGAGTTCCCACAACTCGCCCGTCAATCTCGGCGACAATCACGCACAATATCACGAAAGACACAAGCAAAACAAACCAAAGCAACAAAACGGCATCAATTGATATCTTTCACTACCTACTCATCCCCCTCCTCTCCACATCCTGCAATCTCGCCACTTCAAGTATCACCCGATACAAATAAACAACCATCTCCTCCGGCGTCAAAGCACTCCCCACCCACTCCCTCCCTTTCTCCGCCAACTCCCTCGCCAACTCCTGCCCCTCCTCCTCTTCGACAAAATATCTCACCACCTCCGGCAACTCCTGCATCTCCAGCGAAATAGGCACATAGTGCAACCACGGCTGCAGTCTTTCATCGTGCCATTCGCGGAAAACGGTTTGTTTTAATGGTAAAGAGGTGGATTCCAGCAAGCGGTAATACCGCCCCGAATGCCCGTTGCCGTCGAGGTCGAAAGTGAGGGTGTATTGTAAAGCTTCTCCCCTGGTGTCAGGAACATGCAGTCCGAAATATTTCTTTTGCGCGGTGCAGGCTTCCGGATCGCATTGCGTTAAACCGGTGAAATGGACATTGTAAGCCGCTGTGTTGAGGTACTCATCTTCAACGGCTTCCCATTGCTCCGTACCATCATTCTTCTCCATATAGACATAGTACTTCGGCCCTTCGAGATTATTCGCCAAACTAACAAATCGCTGTCGATGATGTCCTTTCCATTCCTCACCGGATTGGAAACTACCCGTATTTTTGCCTGCCCAGTAGAGACCGTGCGTTTTATTTTCCCAGGGGATGTTTTCGTTTTCGTCGTAGGCGTACATGTCGTTGTTGTACGCTAAAGCCGGGAAGGGGATGTCTCTCATTGTGGAAATTACGGCGGGAGAGAGGATGGGAACTGGAGAGCGGGTTATTTTGAGAGAAGCCGGGGAGCTGAAGAAGCCGGAGAGATTTTCGTATGAGGGGTGTTGGCACAGGTCGAGGGCGAGGGTTTGGTTTTGCACCAGGGGAATTGCGTAGCTATCGAGCTCGTCCTGGGGGGTGGTGTCTGAAGTTTGATGGCATGGTTTTTTCACTAAGTTTTCCCAGGCGTTTTTATGTGAGAGATCGAACCATTCGAGTTTTTCTTGTCGACGCCGGATTCGGGAGATTGGTGTTTGCTCGAACAGCACGCGTGGCTCATCCAGGGCATTTACCAAGAGATTCACGTCAGGAATGTTCGAGAGTATTCGCTCGTCCGCGAATAGACGGAGAATGTCTGGGCCAAAGTCTTCGCAGCCTAACCCTAGTGCTCCGCTGTGAATTCTACAGGACCAAAGATTCTCGCTCGATTCCAGCGCAGCCTCCACAGAGTCAGAGATCTCCTGTCCACTCCGCTCCAGCAGTGGAGCAATGGCTGCATCCAGCACGTCGTATTCGTCAATAATGGGAGACCCCTGAGCGATAGCATATTCGAACCAGGCGTCAAATCCAGGCGGTGGACTCCGTTTATAGCGTCGAAGATATTCTTGCTGGGCTTCTTCGACTGTTGTCGATTGTCTGTTTAGCAGCTCGTCGAATTGTCTTTCTGCTTGCTCAGCTAGTTGTTGGATTGGATGTTGTCGTCCGCCAGCTTGTGAGCTCCCAGATCTGAGGGGTATTTGTGCTCGATCCCTGGCTGTCCAGAGTGTTTGTAGTAGGCTGTCTGGTGACCTTCTTGATAGGATGGCGAGGATGCAGAGGATTAGGAGGAAAATGGATAGCCTGATCAAGGGTGATCTCGTCATCATGTTTAGATTTCGTTTCATCATTTTTGCATTCCAGAAGGTGGCCGCCAGGACTTGGGGATTTTGCTGTCGTTCTTGAAAACAGCCCTCGGTAAGGCCAAAATCCGCAATTGCAAGTCGAAGGTGTTGCCAGAAATTCATTTAATGTCAACCCGAACACGCCGCCGACACAAGACAGGCAGTCGTCTCCTTGCCACGCCAAGACGTAATGAGCACTGCGCCCTTGCCTTTGCGTGCAACAATCATGGCGTGGTCTGGTCGGCTTCCTTTGCAGACTGGACTCGCATTGAGTTTCACAAGGCTGGCTGAGTGAAGAAGATAGCCTCAAACGGCTTCATCAGCCGTTGGAGCGTGGCTGACTGATAGCGCGGGCGTCGGCAGCACCTTAAAGCTACGCGCCTCGCGTGCATCACAAAGTCAAAAATGCTCTAGATCTGCGCCCCGTCACATCTCGATCAACACACCACAAGCAGACCGTATCATCATGCCAATCATGCCCCCTGATTGAATTGCAACAAGCTCCGGGGGCAAGACCCTCGCTCCGTAGAATATTATTTTCTTGATGCTGTGACCTCGCGAGCTCGCACGCAGCAAACATCAGCAGATATGACCGTGTTTTTATCCTGGTCTCGTTTACGGCGGCGAATGTTCATCTGTCGTCTTCTTGCTTGCACCATTACAGGGAGTTTAATCGTTTTACTGCTGCTTTCTCCCGCTGTTTCATCACAACCGACACAAGCAACCGTCAACAGACATCATGAATCTACGCACGCCAGGCCAAGGCCATGCGTTCCAGTTGCTCAGGAAGAGAGCATCCCGATTGCAAGACCTCAGGCTCGAATGCAAGAACAAAATGAAGAAACATTCTCTCCCCGGCAAAAGGATTCTAGATCAAATGCGGCACCACCATCGTCTTCGACCTCCAATTCGGCAATAGACTTGTCCGCAGACTCCACATTCATAAAGCAGGTCATGAGCCTCTCCTCTTTCATCCCGGATGAATCCCGAACCAACGCTCTCCTCGGACCTTTGCCTGCAGCAGGAGGCACCGCACTCCTCCGAGACCTCGCACTCAAAAGCCGCGTCTTCAGGGAAGCCTTCGCAGCCTGGGAATCACTACACCTCATCACCTCACCCACCGGCCAAATCGCACTCCAAAACGTCATCCAACGCATTCGCCTTTCCTCCAACAGAAGCAACGAAGCCATAGAAGTCTACGACCGATTCCGGGTGTTCATCAACGCCTTCGCTATGAAATTATTCCCCTGGGTATCGCCCTATTTCGCCGACCACATGCTCTTCCATGCAAGCTTCTTCGGAGGTGGAAGAGGGCTTGTGTTCACGGCGGGGACGCACCAGGCTGAGTATTTGCGGACTTCGATTCCGGCTATTCGGAGACTGGGGTGCGATTTGCCGATTGAGATTATTTGTCTGGGAGATGATGATCTTAGTGAGGATGCGAGGGAGGGGTTGGAGGAGTTGGATGGGGTTGTGACGAGGGATATTTCTTCGATGGTTGATGATGGGAAGTGGACGCTGAAAGGTCAGTCACTTATTGAATGCATCTCGATCAAAAATACTGATTCTACCTAGGTTGGGCCGCAAAGCCGTTCGCGATGCTGTACTCCTCTTTCCGAGAAGTCATATTCATCGGTAAATCGTACCATCCCAACCATACTATCCCAACTTCTAATTTTCACACAGACGCCGACGCCCTCTTCCTCACCAACCCGTCCGACCTCTTCTCAGACCCCCAATACCTACAAACCGGAGCTCTCTTCTTCAAAGACCGCACCATGATGCCCGAGAGCAAAAAGTCCTGGCTCCGCAAAGCCCTGCCCAAACCCTTATCCCACCATATCAAAGGGAATCGCCTCTGGACCGGTGAGAGCGGGCACATGCAGGACTCGGGCGTCGTCGTCGTGGACAAATGGCGACACTTTGTTTCCCTTTTGCTTGCTACGAGACTGAACGGTCCAGATCGAGACGGCGATAAGGATGCTGGAAAGAAAGGGGTGTATGAAATGGTTTATGGTGACAAGGAGACTTTCTGGTTGAGTTGGGAGCTTGCGGGGGATTTGGAGTATGCTTTCCATGATGGCTCTGCGGGGACTATGGGTGTTTTGAGAAGGCCCGGGGAAATTCAGGATGAGGATTTCGAAGAGGACGAAGAGGAGTATGAGTGGGTCGAAGAAGAAGAGGAAGAAGAAGAAGAACCGGAAACCCCTGCCCCTAAAGCCGAACTCAAGCGTACACCCGTGAAAGTGGAAGTTGCCCCTGCAGACTCCGCCCGCACCATCTGCTCCCCTCAACTGCTGCACCTCGACCGCCGGGGCAAACCAATCTGGTTCAACGGGTGGCTGGCTACCAAGAAATTCGACAATTTGAAGTTTCGGCCTTTTGAAGCGTACATGCGGGAACCTCCCGTGACGAAGCATCGGAAAGACGCCTGGGAGTTAAAAGGCAATAACATCGTCTGCTTGACGAGTGAGGAGTACTTTGATTTCTCGAGGGAGGAGGACAAGGTTTTGAATGGGCTTTTGGAGGCGGCCCAGAAGAGTTTTGAGGAGCGAAAGGGGGACTGAGCAGGTGGAACTCCTTTGAGACGAGGGTCTCTTTTTCAGGTTTATGCCGATGGATGAGCACGTTTTTCGTGCGCTTTCTGGCTGGCTGATGCTTCCCTGGCATATTCGGCGAAGATTCATGTTCATGCCACGTCGAGATCACGGATCCGGAGCATCGCCTTGCCTCCGGGGAGCTCGACAAGGCTTACAGCCAAGGCTCAAATGGACCGACTGGCTGTCAGCTGGAACAAGCCCTGTGGATACTCGCTCCAGTGCTTTTCTTCATTTACGGGCCGTCAACAAGAGAAGCACCTTGCCTCTCGTCCGATTACTCTGCTGTGGCATTGGAGTGCTTCCAAGAAGCCATGCTGCAGCACACGCGAGGAAAAGCAGAATCGCTGGTGCGTCAAGTTACTCCGTATGGATCAAGCTCCCTTATCCGATGAATGGGGCAGAACAAAAACGGGAGCTGCAGTATGTGGAGAAGAAAAGAGCTAGCTCATAGTTCGAGAAGCATGGCGCTCATGTCACTTGCTCCTTTCTGCTTCCCGTCGCCACCAAATCTCATACCGAAAGTACGTACCTGTCTTCATCCTCCGCGTTACTCAAAATCTACTGCGAACATGATCCCTGCCGCTTCTTGCCAAACTCGCTGATCGCCATCATCTCGAAGTAATGGTTGTATAGCGTGTGACCCAAGTAAGAATATTTCGGGAAGCCGGTACCCGTGTACCGCTCGGATGACCATATGAAAGCTGCCGCCGAAGGATTTTCTGTTGGATTTGGGATCTCGTTGGTCAAATCTGGCTCCGCGGCTGTGGTTCTTGGGGCTAGATCTGCGACTGTTTGGGGCGCGATTAGATATTGTATGCCTGCTTGGATGCTGGGATGATCCGTTCATGTGTATGGCATTAGACCTATAGGTCCCACTCCTGCAGTTTCAATCGTCGCTTTGTGAGGTGAAAAGAGGAAGCCGGCTCGACACGTCCTTCCAAGTCTCTTCGCTATCGACCAACTTCTTGACAGTAGCAATAATCTCATCTTGATGACCTCTAACCTGTTGCGTGCTGTCTCGCTCACGCAGCGTGATAGAGAGGTCCTTGACTGTGTCAAAGTCAACCGTGATGCCAAGAGGCGTTCCAAGCTCGTCGTTACGGGCATATCGCTTTCCGATGCTAGCACCAGAAGCGTCAACACGGTTCGACACACCCAGACGTCTAAGTCGCTGAGAGATTTGCTTGATGAATGGCTCGAAAGCAGTATTGTTCGAAAGTGGAACTAGCAGAACCTTGGTAGGTGCTACCGTGATCGGAAGAGAGAGAATCTGATGCAAAGTGTTAGCAAAGGCATGGACAGGCACGTTGGCTTGACCTACGCCACGAGAGTTGTCCTTGCCAGGGCGTGTCCAATATACGTGCTCCAGTAGGCTGTACAGTATGCGACCGATGCCGAAGGACGGTTCGATGACGTTCGGAATGTACTCTCGCGTGGTCTCGGTTCTGGTTACTTTTTCAATCGAAAGCATGTCGTTACCCAGGGTGACGCTTGATTTGCCGTCAGGAAATCCTTCAACATGAATAGTCAACACACCATTCTCGCTGAGTGATTTGGCATGACTCTCCAACGTGGTCTGGTCCATAGTAGTGACAAGGTCTTCGATGGCCTTCGCGTCACGGCGATATGTCTTGCCTAAGGCTCGCTTGTCAAACTGAGCCTGCCACTTGGTGATATTCCGAGGCTGAGATAGTCGCTCCTGAACAGTCAGCTTCTCTCCAGTCCGACGCATGTGCACTGTTAGATCGTAGGCGCTACGGTCAGCACATCCAACACACTCAATCCAACCATAGCTCGTGTACAGTTCAGCGTCCCAGCAATCGCAGGCATAATGAGCCATCTCATTGGGCAGGTGCTGCCGGAAGCGCAGCTTTTTCGGATCCACGCCGATTTTTGTAAGAAAGGCGAAGATGCGAGCGAGGAAGTAGCCGAGGGTCTGATTGTCTATAATTTTCTGCTGCACAGCGGAGCCTGCGGTCATTGTCTGAAGGTCCGACTTCCCAGCCAGTTGAGTATCTTTGTCCAAAAGCGGAAGCTCAACCTGCTGGATGTCGTTGAATCTCGGATGTTGCTTCCCTCCCTCGGGATCGACAAAGTGTTCGACCTCCGCCATAAGGAATTCCCGCACGCGAAGAAGACCAGAGCGAGGAGAGATCTCGTTGCGGTAAGACTTGCCAACAGACGCTGAAGCAAACGGCATCGCGCCATTGTTGTATTCCAGCAGCTTTCGAAAGTTCAGAAACTGGCCTTGGGCGGTTTCGGGACGTAGGTACACTGGTGCTGCGGAGCTGGGGCCGATGCTCGACTTGAACATCAGGTTGAAGGGAATGGGTGCTAAGACCTCATTGTTGCCATCTGAGTTGCGAATATCGAAGCTCCGAATGAGCTTCTCCATATCTGGTCCCTCGAGGTTGTCGATCTGCGCGAGAGAAGTCAGTGCTCTGAGCAGAAAAGCCTAGAATGACCTTACCTGAGCTAATATCTTCTCGTACTCTTCAGCTATAGCCGGATCGAGTAGGACGTCGCCTGTCCCAGACTTCTGCTTTGCCTCCTTACTCAGATCCTCCCTTGCTCTTTTGTCTGCCTCCAGCCTACTTCCGAGCACAGTCTCGATGAGATGGTCGGCCCGTAGATATTCGCCCTTGACGGGATCTTTGCACATCCAATCCGCAAACTTATCCACATGACCACTTGTCTTGAACACGTCCTCGGGGGTAACGACTGTGCAGTCCTACCATATGATCAGCGAATGCCTGATGTATGTTTTGCACACTAAGACGCACGAGCTCTAGCATATCCTCTTCTAAGACAAAGTGTTTCCGCCATAGATCGATGATGTTCGCCCGGAGGGCGCAGCCGGGAGGACCATAGTCGAATAGACCCCTGTTATCGCCTTTGAAGCCACTGGCAGTGCGGTAGATCTCGAAGGATTCGGTGAAGAACATGCGGCGGCGTAGGATCGATTCGAAGGTGGCTCTGTCAAACGCTTGACCGGTCAAAGTCGTCGTGGCCATGGCGACGACTGAGGCGTTTCGTTGATGAGCGAGATGTCAACATTGTTGGGTGGAGGTCTGGGGTTATGAGTGTGATGGTTCTGAGATGAAGGTGAATGAGGTGGAGTCACGAAGCACATGAATCACCCCGCTTCGCGCAAGAAGGTGGTGCTTAGCTTACATAAGTCTATTCTATCTACTACTCCACGATATGTCAACGCTCTACGAGTTCATCAACAACAACAAGCTTGACTATTTCGTGTTTAAGTGCATCTGCCATCGGAACACCTGGCAATGTGCAATTCTCTCGCGCATGCAAGACATATCATGAGATGGAATTATGATCAAATAAAGTGCTCTACGAAGACCTTCCTAGTCCATTCCACACCCGTCCCTCAACAAATCAACCCCTTCTATATTGATGCATAGCCACCAACACCGCCATCCCAACCGCACTAATCCACGTATTCGGATGAGAAAGTCCATGATTGAGAGGGACCTCAGACCAGAAAGCGACTGTCGGCACAAGTATTGCGACTAACCGATCCCACGACGAGGTCCCCGGCCCAAGGATTTTATCGCCAGATTCGAGCGCATCTCTGAGCAGTAGACTCGATGGGAATCGCGGGCTAGAAAGGAGCTCCTGCCCTCCGCCTGCTCCAAAGAACACCCAGACTACCTCCAAGCACCAGATTGGTCCTCGAGGCAGATCTGGGTTTAGAAGGCGCAGTAGGAGGATGGCGAACCATACTATGAGTGGGAATGGGTTCAGGGACATTGTTTTTGGATTGGCCTGATGATGGATTTGGTGGAGAGCGCGCAGATTCTGAGCAAGCTACCTTATTGCGCGTGAGTGCATGATGCAGAGCTGAAAATGGGGATTGACATACCTGCAGCTAGATTTGGAAAATCCTCAAAGACGAAGTTCTCTTCGCGCACGATCTTTGTCCAACAGCGTATGAGTAGGAAGGTGCTACTTCTGCAATTGGTGTTTTTTGCGGTGTAAGAGACATCAACGTTCTCTAGACCACTAGGTCTTGCGGATCCTGCTGCCTGGAATCCTTCCGACGCACGACGCGAAGCTTAACAGCTCCTGCCCATAGACAGAGTTGGAATCTCGTACAAGCAAAAAGGAGATCCAAAAGGAAAGCAGAGGTCTAGGGAGCAAAAGATACAGCACGAGGGATTCTCGACTAGCCACCTACGTTAGTACTAGCCTCGCAATTCGGTGGGCAGGTACACGAGAGTGGACGAGCTCGTCTGCGTACAGATTTATGGCCGTATATACTCGGCAACGTGGTATCGTAAAGTGTATAGCATCAATGAAGAGTGTTGCGACATGTATCACACCTTTCTACAGCGCGGGTGTTGATGACGTCAGCACTTTCACTGTGTCGATGTGGTCTTCCAAGATCAAATGCAGAACGGTAATAATAAGTCGCAGAAAATGAGGGAACAGGTTGACTCGAGAGTTTAGCTGACTGCCTGGCTCCCAAACTCAAGATGGAGGCAAGTGACTGCCACCGCCAATCAAACTGGCCTGTATATTTTGTTGGAGATCGGTGATGATCGTCCAATCTGATGAACGGGTTGCTGTGGAGAAGACAATGCTTGTCACCTTCACACTCCTCGCTGGAGGCGCATTTTACGGATGCCTGTCTCACGCGGAGACAATGATTGGACAGGTGTGTTGTACAGAAGTTCCACGCCGATGACTGTTAATATTAATATACACCAGGGCGATTTTTCGTCACAACCACTGCCAGATCACCTCCTCTCTCTTCATTAATTCCCAATCTCACGTCGCGATACTTTCATCAGCCATGGCTACTCCACAAGAGCCAGCAGAGACTCAGCCACCATACCCATCCTACGAAACACTACGCGCTGCGCAAAAATGGGTCCGGCTCGCCGCAAACAGCGGCCAGCTTCTCTTCTGGACGCTCAACGCCCCTCTGAAGCAGGCTATCTCCGTCATGGCCAGCCCTTCATCTCCTGAAGGTCCACTGGAGCCATACTACAACCAAGACGACGACTCATGGCACCCTATATCACGCCATTCCATCACACAGCCGAAAATCTCTGCAGTCACAGTGCGTGTGTACCAGCTGGACGAATGGGACGCTGGAGAGAACGAGGACCAAGACGACGATGAAGACGAGAGGATATGGGCGGGAAGGGAAGAATTTGGTGTGACGGTCAAGCCCACCGCAGCTGGAGACGAGGCCTTCGTCACGGTGCATGACTTCCTGGAGGCTGTGCATCCTTGGCTCATGAAGCTCAAAAAAGATATTCTGAATGCCAAGGGAATGTTGGAAGGACATGATCAGCCTTTGGCGGATGACACGGAATTGATGGTAAATGCGAATGGTCTCGAATGTTTGATGATCGAGGGGAAGGAGGAGTGGATCGCTCACAAGAAGAAAACGCCTGTCAGTTCGATCAACATTAGTGTGGCGTAAAATCCATGCGGATCCAGCAGAGTCTATGCATGGAAGTTGAAGCTCGAGAGCGGCATGCAGACAAACTTTACAGGCGTGGATCATCCACTTTCATCCTACTTATTCTAATAGCCTCCGCCTCCATAACCTCCATCGCCATGTCCTCCGCCTCCATAAGATGGTATAGTCGTCTCCGTCGGGTAAGGCATGACGGCCTTAGAAGAACTGCACGTCTCGGTCGGTGTCTTCGTCGAAGAAGAGGCCGTGCTAATGGAGCTGCATTCTCCCCATCGTGACTGGCTGTCACATAAGTCAGCAGTAGCTCGGCAACAGAGCGAAGTACGAACTTACCATCCAACTCCGCAGTCCGCTTCCAAAGATCCGCAGACATTGTCCTTGTTACAACACCGGCCATAAACCACGTTGCAGTAGTACTGATTCTCATCTCCGCACGTTCCATCGGTCGTGTTGCCTCCCGCCCAAGGAGGATCGCTGGGCTGCACGACAGGTCTCGAGCAATTGCCAGATTGACAGACGTCGACGGCACAAAAGTCCTCGCCGCTTCCACATCTTCCGTCCGAATTGCAACAATCTCCCCACACGCCGGCGCAGAGTCGGTAGCCATAAGCCGCGCCACAGAATCCGTCTGTGCTATAGACTTTGTCACCGGGACAGGCGCCTTCATAGCAGGTGCCCGGCGCGCAGTCGGCACTGAAGAGCTTTATTAGCCTTGACCGTGGCTTCACTGGGTCTTTTCACTCACTCTGTATTCCCACACGTCCAGCTGCCAGCATTGCAGCAGGGGGAACCCGTACCAAGACATGTTGCGTTGTTGTTCATAGGCCCACAAAGACCGTCCGTAGCTCTTACAGGCTCAACAACTTGCTTAATGTCAGTATCGAACAAACGACACGATCTACTCGACTCACATCCAGCAACGCAGTATTGCGTATTCGGGCGAACATTCCCACAGCTCTGGTTTAGGGAAGGATTCAACCCAAAGAATGTCGCAACCGTGATCTGATATCTGGTCGCTACGTTGAAGCAGGTATAGTCGTCGACAGTATCTCTGGTCTTTGCGAAGTAGCGACAGTTGATCTGGCCTGGCTCAATGCTCGTCGAGTTCTCGGGCTGTGTGCCATTGGGAAAGGTGCTGTTGGCAAATGTCTGTCTGCGGGTGATACTGCCTTTGGTCCATGTCGCAGGGGCACATTGATCTTGAGCAGCGACGATTGAATGGAGAAGGAAGGCACATATGACGAGAGTCGTGCTGCGTCTGGTCATTTTGACGGACGAAAGGATGCCGCAAAGGTTTGTGATGTTGTGTTGGTCTGGCTAAGTCTTATGTTGCCAAAGCACGTTGTTGAAGACGAAATCGATCCGCTGATTGTTCAACGAGCTGATCTCGAGCTGTGAAAACATCCTCGATCTGTTACATAATGACTGTCTTGGCCTTCGGGCCCTGGCATACTGTTGCTGGGATGTTGCGTGCGGCTGAGCTGCACTTTTTATGTTGGGCTCGAATATGTTCGAAGTAGACGAGTCTGTGCAACCTTGGAGCGCCTCATCATTTCTCAATGCTGGCCAATCGTGTTGGTGCCACTGGCCGCGGCTGAGCAGTGGCAATAGCAGAGGTGTTGCGGAGCAAGGAAGAACGCGATTGACCACTAGCCTTCGAATATGCTCGCGCTCGGGCAGCGATGAAGGATTCGACGTTCATCTAAAGCCAACTCAGCAAGGGCGTTTTGGTCTCTTTTCGAAACAGAGACCCACGCGACCAGCCTTCGAGCTGGAAATCATGATGACAAGGCGCAGGAAAAGGGATGAGTCTGCACAGAAAGCTTGGAAAGCGGATTCAGCGGAACACACTTGGAGAGACGCTGATGTTGGGACGATAGAGGGCGATATTTAGGGTGCCTTCGCCGTTGGGTGTTATCGTCATGAAAGTAGGAGACCCTCCAGTTGCTAGCTATCTTACAGCCATTATCGGGGCTACGAATATGTTTTCCCGACGACTTTTGGCCGCTTCACTTGCCCTTTCATCCAGTGTCGTGGCTCAATACCAGCAAGACCACATCCAAGTGAGCAATGGGGGCCTAACGCAGTACTTCTTGTAAGTCCAATCCATAGAGTGGCACTCCTGTGTGAGAGGATGTTTTCATCGCACCGAGCACAATGGTATGCATATGCTGACTCCTGCTGGGCTTGATCCAGCCAGCCAACCATAGCAGATGTCCCTACCCAAGTCGTTGACTTGGGACCGGATCAGGATGTCATCCTCGTGTACAATTGCTTTTACATGAGGGACATCTGCAAGAACGTGAACGACTTCCGGCAATACCCAAGAGGACAGAATCCGCATCCTCTCAGTGGCATCGAAAGCGATCGCTTCGGGTATGACTTTCGTAATCGCAGGCTCAGTGTGACAGATCCGAATCGCAAGAACAAGCGACGTGATCAATCTTGTCCTAGTAACTGGATGGACACCCATAGTTGTCCTGAGCCAGATCAGAGGCCTGTCATGCGACAAGATGGGCAATGGTTCTCCAACCTTCTTGAGCCGGGAACGACAATCAACCAGGTCATCAATCAACGCTTGCCCAACGGTAACGTGATCAACTCCGGAGTCCGTTACACCTGCGATGAGTTTCCTCCCGCAACGTGGGTTGAAGGAGGCAATGGTGAGAATAACGACTCCCCTGGAGTGACCCGCTGTGCCGGTTTCCGCTGCATGCCTGGGTACAAGTCAGAGCAGAACTGTGAGTGAGGATTTCCTGAACCCCCATCACCGTGTTCCCCGAGTTAGACTCATGATTCGCAGGGCAAGGTACTGCCCACAACAGACTTCGTCAGGAACTGCAGAGGGTCGTGACTGAGAGAAGAACCAACAACGGGGAGTTTCAGTTCTTCCAACCTTTGAACAGTGTTGTTCTGTTCCGCTTTTTGCTGATCAACATTGCCGATGGCGTTGCGGCAAGGGTGCTCACTCAACATGAGGACAACGCCGCTGGGACGACCGTGTCGGACTCTAATATTGGCATCACACAAATGAAGAGAGATGGCGATGCAAACGCCTCTGGCATCGAGACGCAGCCTCGCCGTAGCCTTGCCCAGCTCAGCTACGAGGAAATCCGCGCTCGCATTGACGCTGGCCGTGGAAGTGAGCACGTCGTTGCTGCCAATGAGTCCGCACTATCTTGGTCTGTCGTGAACGGTCGAGTGGCGCCGATAATGGAGAGCATGGACAAGACCTTTTGGTGGGATCGGGACGACGACGAGGATGATGAAGATCAAGTAGCGGTCGCTGCACCTGACCTGGAGTCCGAGCCCGTCGTTCGTCGTGGGCCGCAGCCCACAGTCCGCGTTGCTTCCGATGCATCGACCACAGGTGTGAGTCGTCGGCCCATGGCGACCGCACCGCCAGCGCCGTTAACGACGACGCCACCCAAAGCGCTGCGGATAAGACAAGATCCAGGCGTACCCGGTCTCGTAGACCAACCCACCATCGACTTCTGCGCCTCTTTGGACCCCATCTGCCTCCAATTCCCCTGGCTCTTCGGGGAAAACAGCACAGACTTCGGAGACGATCCAAACGAATACTACGGTGAAGAGAGTACCTCGTGTCCACTCCCTTCCAGCTCTTCATCCTCCTCATCCTCCTCCACCACAGTAACGACCGCCACATCAGAACCTTCACCCTTCGAGCAGGGCGACCCTCAGCTGAACGATGTACGATGCTACGGCAGCGGCGAACTCACCGAGAACGAACGCATGCAGAACGCCGCCGAGGACTTCTGCCTCGCCATCGAGAACGACAACCTGATCGAGGACTACTTCCGATCTGAGGAGTACACATTCCCTTACAACGGAGGCATCGGCTACGTTAGCATTATCGTCTCCCTGGATATTGAGCCAAATTGCGAGTTTGCCTGGAACTTGAACGAATGCAAAAAGTACCTGTCGGTTCCTACAGATAGCTGTAATTGCGGAGGCTTGAATGGGAAGCAGGGTGGCGTTGTGTCGAATAATTGCCTCAGCTGGCGGATTGATCCCGAGTTGAATATTGAGGGGGTCGCTCCAGAGGAATCAGGGGGGCAAAACCGCTTCAGAGGAAAGGAGAGCTGCGCAGACGGCAAAGAATACGACTTGAGAGAATCTTGCTCCCGGACGAGCACGGGTTCCATCGAACCAGGAGACGAACGTGCCAGGAGGTGTAGGCTGCCGGACTTGTTCTGCGCCAGATTCATCTAGAGATATGTTCTTTCGGCTATGCCGTCAGCCGTAAATCCGCTCGGTGCCTACTAGATAAAGCCGCACCTACATTAGAAGATCCGGTACGACTTATAACAGCATACGATGCTGCAATTTTGACAGCCTACCGCGACGGACCTTTCACCTGCTATACATTACAGCCTGAGCTAATTTACCACATGGAAGGCGACAATCTTATTGCTGTAGTGGACCACGCCCAGGACGACGCGTTCTCGAAAGGACGCTCACCTGTCGATGCTGCTGGACTAGACCAAGTGAAATACCGTGGTGAGACTTCCAATATTGGCTGCGGGTTCTGGAGTGGAGATTTCTATGCTTCGGGCGAGAGGAACAAGATGCAACGCCTAATCTCGGAGGTACATTGACATCCCCAACGTCGGAAGAAATCTTGCAGTCATTGGCCTGAATTGTCCTTTTCGCGTGGATGCTTTATCCATGAAACATTGCTCCCTGGAGAGTCTGATTGGGGCCTACGTCAAGGAAATCAGAAGGAGACAACCACACGGGCCGTATCATCTGGGAGGTTGGAGTGCGGGCGGGATTCTCGCATACAGAGCTACGCAAATGCTGATCGATCAGGGTGAGGAGGTTGCCAATCTCCTTCTCATTGATTCGCCGGAGCCCACGGGACTAGGTCCTCTTCCTCAGCGCTTCTATGACCATTGCGCAGCCACCGTAGTGTTCGGAGCCAAGACGCCAGGCTCGAAGAGAGATGATGCGGCGCCAGACTGGCTCATGGCCCATTTCAGAGCGACCATCGACCTCCTGCACGACTATCAAGCGACCCCACTGCCCGAAAGTCATGCTCCAAAGGTCGACATCATTTTCGCAGCGGACTGTGTCTTCGATGGAGTAGAATTCGCATTGATGCCAGAAGCCGAAGCTGGCAATCAAGATGAGGGAGAGGCGGTCAAGTTTTTAACCGAAAAGCGGACGGAATTCTCAGCTGGCAGCTGGGCTCGTTTGTTCCCCGGTGGAGAAGTGTCGGTGCAAGCCGCCGCAGGAGCGCATCATTTCTCGCTATTGGTATGTTTCGCATGCAGTCGCCTTGACTGGGGTTCGCACTGACAAAGACCGCAGCGCGAGAAAGCCCACATCCTTGCGAAATTCATCGATTGCGCCATGGGCGATTGTAGTTGAAGTAATTGATGGGCAGGTGTTTGGTGATGAAAGGAAAGACAGACGTGGAAAGGGACTGCACCTCTCCTATTGATATGCGACGGGCGGTGCCGGGCGGAGATAAGATATAGACTAGTTAAGTAGCTCGAATCTCATTGGACGGAGCTCCAGATGGAGCAACTAAGCTTTAATAGAGCATAATCGAATATCAATTAAGGTTTAGAGGGGCCTTAATCAACGCTTTATTAAAGGAGTCCTATAAAGAGAGACTTTACGAAGAGAGAGAGCGCTTACGAAGAGACAGGGCCTTACGAAGAGACAAAGCCCTATAAAGAGATAGAGTCTCTACGAAGAAAGAGCCTCTATAAGAAGAGAAAGGCCTTATAAAGAGAAAGAGCCTCTACGAAAAGGGAGGGCTCCTATAGAAAGAGAGAGCCTCTACGAGAAGAGAGAGCCTCTACGTAAAGAGAGAGCCTCTTCGAAGAGAGAGGTCCTACGAAGAGAGATCCTATAAAAAGAGACTCGAGGCGCCCTACGAAAAGAGAGGCTGTCTTACAAAGAGACGAGGCCTACGCGTGATAAGAGATACGCTGTGTTATACTCGTAAATACGCGCATGTACTAGCGAGAATTGGGAAATTTCAAAATTCCGAAATTTCGAAATTTCAGGTTTGGCCACTTGCTCCATCTGGAGCTCCTTACATTGTCACGTGATGATGGCCCGCGGCTTTGAGGCTTCTTCCACCGATGATGTACTCGGTACATACTTCCAAAACGTCGTCTTGTATAAGGCTCGTTCGCTGCAACGCTCACCTGGACATATCTCAACGTGCACAGAGCTGCTTTCCCAAATTTCAAATGCAATCCACAGGGGTCTCAAACGCAACACGCCAGAGCGAAACATGAGCACAGGAACCCCTCTGCTCATTGGGCAGATGCACGAAACTCTGAAAAGTCGATTGGTGCGCCCAATCCTGTAAGCAATGGTGCATTATGCAGGTCCACGGCACCTTCAAACCTTCACACTTGCAGCAAATCCTTCATGTCATTGCCATCGCCGAGTGTCTCGTCATTAGCCGGTTTGCAAGTTCTGCTATTGCGCTCCCACTTCTTGTCGTGGTCTGATTCATCCGACACTGTCCCTAACCATGGCCTCCTTCCTTATTACAGACGTTAGAGTCTTCGACGGCTATTCAAATCTCGAGCGCGGATCTGTCCTGGTCCAGGATGGGAAGATCGCCAAGGTCTCTACATCATCAATCGAATTCAATGGCAGGGCTATCTCACGGCCGGGCCATACATTGCTACCTGGGCTCATCGATGCGCACGTACACTTAGACCCAGGCAACGAATCTGGTCTTGCCCAAGGCTTGAGATTCGGTGTGACTACACAGTGCGATTTGGGCAATGCCCTTTTCCAGATCGAGAAGTTACGTACTATGGTCGAGGAAGGCGATTGTTCTGACCTGAAGGCCGCGATGAAATCAGCGACGCCCGAAGGTGGCTGGCCTACACCGCTGCTGGAGGTATTGTACATCAGGAATCAGTCACTCAACGCTTCTGAGGTATGCTGATGATGAGTCTTACAGTCGAAAGGTGTCAAGCTACCTCCCGACGAGAACCCTCTGCAAACAGAACAAGATGGCCGTAATTTCGTCCGTGAGCAGATGGAGAGTGGTGCACATTACATCAAGCTCCTCCATGAATCTGGCAGTGCGTTCAAGCTGAAACTGCCAGTCCTTCCAGAGATCGTCGAGAAGTCGATCATCGATGAAGCGCACTCATCAGGCCATGTCGTTCTAGCTCACGCTTTTACACTTGAGGATACCTTGAAAGTGCTTTCACTGGGTGTTGACGGAACTGCTCATACCCTCATTGATCAATCACCCACAGACGAGCTTGTGATTGCTTTCGAAAGAAACAACTCTTTCTGCAACCCGACTTTGACAGTCATCGGAAGTAACACCGCAGAAGGAAAGGCGATGCAGGAGAGATATGCCCATGATCCTCGAGTGCAAGATTTACTTGTCGACGGCGAACGAGAAAGCATGTGCCAATGCATAGCGATGACGAGTAGGAGCGAGGGCAGTCTTCGATTTGCGATTGAGACAGTAAAAAAGCTGAAGGAGAATGGTATCGACGTCCTATGGTAAGATATCGAAACTGCTAATACAAGCGAAGTAGTGCTAACGACACCGTAGCGGTACTGATTCCTCTGGTTTGGCTCCTGGAACAGCCTTCGGTCTCTCACTCCACCAGGAGCTTGAATTGTTCGTCAGAGAGTGCGGCTTCTCTCCTACCGAAGCTTTGCGATCTGCTACCAGTATCCCTGCTAAGAGACTGAATTTGCCAGACCGTGGAGAGATTCGAGAAGGAATGCGAGCTGATCTTGTCTTGGTTGAAGGCGACCCTACGTCCGACATTCATTGTACTTTGGATTTGCGAGGCGTTTGGATCGTCGGAGAGCTCTGTTCATATTACAAAGGCGGATACTCCTGTCTCCTTCTCAGACCGTCGGGCTTCAAACTGCGTGCTAAAGCACGTGACTCAGCCTAGCGGCTGAGGCCGTAGTTAGCGCCCGCGTTTAGCTAGACCTATAGCCATTTTTAGCGTGCGCCTAAAAACTATAGCCAATCAAATCGCAGCGTTCTGTTTAAAGCCCTCCTAGTCTAAAGCTAAAACTAGTAAATAGGCTGTATTAGCACTACGGGTAGGACGACATCTACTTAACGTTAGTATATAGAGTATGTAATAAATAGAGATTATAGAACAAGTAATTACGAATTTAATAATATAAAATTTATATAAGTATACTAAGTGTAAGTACTTTAAAAAGCCGAATGTATAAAGCTACTTGTACGCCTAGGCTTTAGTAGATAGGCTACTATAATAACACTAAATTTAACATTTTAAGATAATACTTAGAGCTTACTTAGTAAGGTAAGCTAAATCTAGTAATATAGGTCTTATATATAGACGATATATATAGTAGGTCGAGTCGCCTTAGAGAGTAAATCTAGTCGTAAAGCTAGTAAGTAATTTACTATACTATGCTATAAAAGGCTTATTTACGTACTAAGAATAATCTAGAATAGTTACTTCTTACTATATACGTATTACATCCGAAGGAACGTATACTTTTATTTAAAAACCTATCCTTACGACTTCTACTACTTCTCTTATACTACTCCGCGACTACGAACTAAATAATATAATATAGTAGACGACTAGGCTCGATCGTATATAGACGCTCTATTATCTAATCTTAGTAGCGTCTAGCTTAGTAACCTATAGGCGTAATATACTTATACTAAGAGCGATACCGATACTACTATAGGCGGAATAGGAGACTCGTAGTAGAGTAGTAACTATATATCTACTAATAACAACGAAGCCCTAATAGTAGCGTAAGAGTTACCTAGATATAGCTAAGAGCTTAGAATACTACTAGAGTCTTCGAGTAACTTAGATTTAGATTTAGACTCGCATTTAGATTTAGATTTAGATTTAGATTTAGAGGCTAAGAAGATCTAAGAGCAGCTTAAGTCTATAGTAACCGAGGAAGCTAGTAAGTATAGAGATAATAGTAGTAGTAAATAGTTAGAGTCTAACGAATACGAAGGCTATAATAAGATAGATACTAAGAATAAGAGAGAGAACGTAGAGGCTATAGACAACGCGAATGCTCTAGTTAATCGCCGTAAGCGCTCGACTTGTCGTATAAAAGATAAGAAGTAGGCTAATATTAAGTAGGCTATAAAAGACGCCTATATACTACCTAAGGAGTTTATTAAGCTCTAGGTTAGTAAACTAGGGCTATAAGGTAGTATATACTATTACTAAGTCGATTGTATTCGTATAAAAGCTCTTCCGCGTAAACGTCTCGTTAGTAGTTATATTTTATATAACGAGCTAAAAAAGCTTATTAGTAAGAAGTTCTTCTAGAAGTATAACGCTATAGAGAGTATAGAGAAGAAGGATCTTATAGAGATAGAGGGCATTATCTAGACAACTATACTAATATAGTACTACCTACTACGTTAATTATTACCTAACTAGTAGGTATTATAGCGCTAGATCGTAAACGGATATTAACTAGAGGATAAGTAGAACTAGATAAGAAAGCATGTTAGTATAGTTACTTAGATTATAACCTATATAATTACTTTAAAGGATTCCTCTTAGTTTAGTAAAGCTTTCGGTGTCTTCTTACTTACGAGTAGTATAAAGCGCTACGTAGTAGACGTAATCGCGAATATAGGGCTCTACTTCTTGTATTACTTAATCTAACGTAAGATAAAGAAGAATATAAATACATAGAAGAAGGCTACGAAGGCCTTAGCGTATACCGAATAGTTATACGTAGTCTACGACAACTTTAATAGATAGCGTATTAAGGCTAGTGTTTAGGTAGTTAGAGAAGGCACTAAGTAGATAAATATAACTACCTCGTATATCGTAAGGAATACTCGTATCCTAGTAACTAGTTTAAAGAAGAATATACTCTACTTCGACGTTCTACTTAAACTAGTAGAGATTCTATAGAGCCTAAAAGTAGACTACTTTCGAAAGATAACTATATATTACTATATCGACTAGGCTATTAAAGTCGCGTTTAGTAAGGAGCTTAGTAAGCTATTTAATAACTTCGACTTCGGTACGTTCGATTAGGAGAGGCTTAACGAGTATTACTAGGTCGGCTATAGTAGCAACTCTAGAAGTAAGAAGGCTCGTTTTCCTTA
Organism: Phaeophleospora eucalypticola; assembly: GCA_022814565.1. Lineage (NCBI taxonomy): Eukaryota > Fungi > Ascomycota > Dothideomycetes > Mycosphaerellales > Mycosphaerellaceae > Phaeophleospora > Phaeophleospora eucalypticola. Next base: position 172,543 of record JAKLNG010000011.1, read on the forward strand.
GCCTATTATTAACGAGATAGATCTAGGTAAGGCTACTAAAAACCTCTTATTCCCTATCTTATTTAAAGACGAATTATTAACGATTAGGTCGAATAGGGTTATTCGCGATATCTAGTTAAAGTATTATAAACGAAAGGAGAGTGATCTAGTCTTTAATAGTCGCCTCTTTATTATTATTAGAGACTAGCTTACTATGGTTCGTATTCGTAGTCTCTAGGCTAAAAATGTTAAGAGTAGTTAGTCTTTCGATCGTATAGATTAGATCTACGGAGCGCTAGTATGGTTCTATATTAGAATAAATTGTACGTATATACTACTTTGTATATACTAGATTAGAAATAGTAAAGGCAAGTAGTTGTCGCACTCGCTACGTAAGGATACTACCTTCTTTAATATATCTAATAATATTAACCCGAATAAGCTAAAGTTCTATAATGTTATAATATTACTTTATTACTTATATTGCTCTCGAATTATAGCCCTATTTATCTAGGAACTAGTTAATCAAGAACTAATCTAGTATAATACTAGTAAGAGTAAGAGTAGTATCGGACTTATAAAGAATACGATTATAGGTATTACGCTAGAGCTATATATAGATATCGTTAAGTCTATATATAATAAGATCGGATCGAAGGAGGCCTAGTTAGGTAAGGACGTTAATCCTTTATATACTACGATATATCGCCTACTTAGAGAGATTAAGAACTTCCTTACGATCTAAGTTACTATCTAGAAGATAGATATTAGTTACTTATACTAGATAATCGATTATCTAATCCTAGCTTTCCTTAGTACGTATTAACATAATTATAGTAAGGAGATAATCTACCTACGTTAGTTAATAAGTAATGCTACTAATAAGGCATTATACTAGTCTATTCTAGCTATAGGTGTAATTAATCTATCTAGTAAGCACGGTAAGGCTGTTACTTCTAATAAGCTCTTAGAACTCTATAATAGTAAGCTCGCTAAGGATATAGGCTAGATCGGTAATTTAATACACGATATCTAGGTATTATCTAAGAGAAAGGCCCTTAATCGTATAGCTACTCGCGTAGTAAGAGATATATTCGAGAGCGATATTAGTATTAAGGGTACTACCTATTATACTAAGAAGAAGACTACTACTAATATCTATAGCTACGCTAATAAGATCGTAAGTAGTAGCCTTACTTAGTAATATATTAGCTAGGATATTCTATAAGGTACTATCTCTAATAACATCTATATACTTAGTAGTCTCCTAGTAGTCGAGAATGTAAGAGAGCTTAACGCGAGTAATAAGTAGCACTTCGATCGAATTACTCGTAACTCGAATAAGGCTACTATAGATAGAGTTAATACAATTAATAGAGTGGACGCCTATAACTAGGTTACTATAGATTGTAGTCCTATCGCACTAGAGGACGATATAGTCCGCGATTATGTCGACGTCTATTAGATACTAATAGCTTAGTATAGAAGCTATCGATCTTACCTACGATAATAATAGGGTTAGAGGTCTAAACATTTAAGTAGGTAGTAGTAGCACCGACTTTAACCTTACTAGCGAGGCGTTCTAATAATGCTCTATAGACGAAGTATCTAATTAAACTAGTTACTATTTAATAGTAATGCTACCTACTCTTCTCTAGACGTAGCCTTATCGCTATTATTATAACTATTAATTTCGTAAACGAAGCTAGGGGAACGCTAAGAAGACGACGATACTAAATCTAGTAACCGAAGTAGTAGGGGCTTAGACTTTATACCCTACTAGTTTACGAGTATAGAGAGTAGCCTTTATAGTAGTAGGTTAGTAGTAGCTAGGGCTTCTATAATGTCGTTCTTACTATATAATAGGACAATATATAAACTACCTAGAATAGTAATAACACGGAAGAAGCGATAATATCGACTTCTTTCTACAACCCCTTTATTTATACTCTTATAGAAGAAATTAGATTTAGTAGCCTTAATTATCTTATATAATATTACTAGCTAGTAGTTATCTTTAAGGAGACGAGCTACGAATGCAAAGTAGCTCTTAAATAGTCTAGCCTACGTCTTTATACTTTTAAGGTCTCGGATAATTATAAAGTAAATAGCGTATAAAGTGTCCTACTAATTATACTCTAAGCGTAGACACTAAGTAAGTCCTTTATAGTACGAGTTAGCCTTATTATTAATAAATCGGAGCTATAGATATTAAAGGTCTTACTACGAAAAGAATTATAGGTAGGACGCTATTCTTTCTCTCGGAGAGTATATAGTCCTTACTTTCCGAAGTATGTCGTTATATCTTAGAATCGCCGAAACTACTAAATAATACTCTAGATATAGCCGCTATCGTAGTGTAGCGTTAATAGTAAGGTAAAGAGTAGCCTACTCGAGTTACTATTAAGATTCGATATAATCTAGTCGTTAAAAGTATAATATAATAGCCTCGCCGACTTCGTTAATGTCTCTATTAGTAATAACTTAATAAATATACTTAAGTAGCGCCTACTTAAGTATTTAGAGGGCTATATTAACCGTTAATTCTATGAAATAAGGTAGGTCGACTAATCGAGTATTATATACGAAGAGTAGAGAAGCTCCCCTACGTAATAGATCTATATAGCTTAGGGGTACTATACTAATATCTAGTAGTAGTATAGTTATTTCCGGTAGATAGCTCTTAAAGTAAGGTAGATAGCTACTATCTACCTTACTAGTCTATCGTATTAGGTATATCGTATCGTATACTAATAATAGCCTTAGTACTATTATAGATCGATAATAGTAATAATATCATAGTATTGTCGTTAGTAAAAGTATCTAAAATGGCTTTAATTATTAAGTAGTAATAATAAGAGGGTAAGTAGTATATTAGCCGCGGCTACTACCTAGTTCTAAATTCTTTCTACTATTATTACTATAACTACTACTACTACATTCTTCTTCTCCTCTACTACTACTAAGATGTTACTAGACGACATCGTTAATGTTAATATCGATATCGATACGCTCGTTAATAAAGTAGCTAAGTACGCTAAGCGCCTTTTGTAAGATAAGCCTTAATATAAGGTATAGTAATATCCTAATGCTATTCTAGACTAATTCTCTCTCTATCTACTATATAGGCATAGTAGTAAGAAATCGCTTCTTTTAGTGCTTATCTTAGCTCTATAGTAGGTATCCCTAGTAATGCCTCTACGTTTAAGGTATCTTTACGTAATACGAATCCTAAGTAGGCTACCTTACCCTATTATAAGACAAACTAATACTAACTTAGTAATAGACTAAGTCCGACTCTACTACCTTCTCCGCCTCTAGCTCTGCCTCTACTACGATAGTAATAGTAATAGTAATAGTAATAGTAATAATAGTAGTAGTAGTAGTAGTAGTAGTAGTAGTAGTAGTAGTAGTAGTAAGTAGTACCTACTACCTCTCGTAGCGGCTAGCCTCGTAGCTCTCGAGCTAACTACTACCTACCGTAAGAGGTAGGTAGATACTATCTAACAATAAGCTAAGCGTAGTTTAATACTCGGCCTAAAGAGGAAAGACGTCGCCTTTTATATATAGCGCGAATCGAGGAGATGCCTAGTATTTCGGAGGTTTTAACACCTAGCTGTCGTCGCTGTCGTTAAAATCACGTCTATTATAGGTATATAGATAATATACGCTATAAATATAAGGGTAAGGTAGTAGGTATCGGCTAGTATACGTATTATCGTTAGCTACGAAAGCCGTATAAGATATAGAGTCGTAAAAAGAGATTAGTTTTTAAGCGTATACAATCCTCCTTATAGTTTTTAAGCGTATATAATCCTCCTTATAGTTTTAAGCGTACGTAATACTAAGTTCGAAACCTCCTTTTAACGTCTACTATTCTACTATAATTACGAAGTATCGCTCGCTAAGTTAGCTATTTAATAATATCGCTACTACTCTAGATATACTAAGACTTTTAGCTAAAAGCTACTAGTAACCCTAGAACTTACTAAAGCTAGCTACGTAGCAATTTTAGTAATATATTATAATTATTATATACCTTAATAGCTTACGTAAATGTAGATTATACCTTTAAAGCTCTACTTTAGTAGCGTAATAGTAAGGTAGTAGAGAGTCGCAATCTTACTACTAAATCGGTCTAATTAACCCCCTTTTATAATAGGCTATAAAAGAACCTATCCGCCTAGATAGTAAAAACTATAGTAAAAACCTTAATCGAACCCTTATTATATAATCGCAGCTTACTTGTTTACATACCCCTAAGGATAGTATAAAACTACTCGAGAATAGGCTACTATAGATAAACTACTTAGTAATAAGTAAGCTATTAGTACGCCTTTAGTACACGGCTCTAGCTACGTAAGTCCTAGTCTATAAGAGCGTTAAATTACTTAGGGGGATCCTTTTTTTTTAGGTTTGCCTACCTTCCTAGTTGTTATATTATAGGGAACTAACTCTAGCTATGTTACCTATATAAATCGCTAACTTTGTTAGTAGCTTATAAGAGTAGCTTTAAACTAGTAAGATTCTTCCTCTCCTTATTACGTCTATCTACTTCTAGTAATCTATACGGCGAGTAGTAGTAGTAATAGTAAAGGCAATAGCTTTTATAGGCTTTAGTTGTATTTCCTAAGAAGAGTACTTAGATATCGAGCCGAATCGGTTTCTACCTAGTATAAAGTTAAAATCTATAACTAGTATAACTATCTACTACGCCTTCGTCTTCGTCTTAATATATGCCTTCGTCTTTAGAACGCTCTAGTGTTCTTAGTAGATGCCTATTATTCTAGAGTAACTAGTAAGATCTCCGTAGTGCTTAACTATAGTAGCCGAATCGCTAGTAACCTTCTTATATACTAAATTACGTAGTTTAGCTAGTAGGTCCTAGAATCGAGCTCTTTATAGTAGAAGATTCCTATATAGTAAGTAGTAGTAGGCGTAAAGTCGTATAAGGCTACTATAGTTAGGATCGTTATGTTCTTCGTACGTCTTAGAGGCGCTCGTTAACGTTTGTATTTAGGTAGTCTAGGTAGTAGTAGTACTACTAAGGTTAAAACAACTATAGAGATAATAAATGCGATAGACAATTAGATAGAATTAATGCTATAATAGATAAGTAGTTGCTATATAGAGAAGGAATAATACTAGCTAAACTTTATCCTACTTCCTTTCTCTAACGCGCCTCTTTTTGTCCTATCTTATACTATTAATATCCTCTTTAGTACTATTAAATCTATTAGTTCTATTTCTTCTATCGGTTCTATACGTACTAAAGTAAATGTAGATACTAGTAATATAAGTAATACGAGCAATACGAGAGAGCTAACTATAATAGGCGACTAAAAGAGCAAGATATATACTTAGTAATAATAAGAGCTTAATCTACTATGTTAATATCTACAACCTCTAGAGCTTCCGGAACGACAAGCTACTATCTCCTAGTTATACTCTACGCCTTATATAGTTCGGCCTCTTAAACGACTAGAGCAATATGTTAGGCTCTCTTCCTATTCTTAAATAGCCTCGACATCTAACTTATACTCTATCTATTAGAACTCGTAGTATCTTAATTAGCTTAGAGAGTCTTATCGAATACGATCGCTTCGTTAGATAGCGTTTACGTTAGTAAGAGTACGTAGTACTTCTACCTTATCTAATAGAGGGCTATACTCTTTATCCTCTTCTTCGCGACGATAAGCTAGAGTAGTTAGGCGTTCTAGTAGGTTAGTAACTTAATCGAGTAGCTAACTTACTAGTCTCTTTAGAGCTACTCTCGAGCTAGTTTAAGATAGGCTAGCTTAAGGTTAAGATAGTCTAGGTTCACTACCTTAAGATTACGACTACTACTAGATATAACTATTTACTATAGCACTCTTTAGTAGTATTACGGCTCTAGTAGAGCCTATACTATTATTACGTATCTACGCCTAGCGATCGCCTTAGTTTTGTTATAGAGTACGAGACGCCTATAGCTAATTTATATCTACTCTACTACGCTCTTCCTTATTATCCTTCTATTAGTCAAGCCTCTTATAGTACTTAGTATAGTCCTTATAAGCCTTTAGTATAATATCTAGAATGAATTCTATCTTTAAGGAGTCTACTAATAAAGACAGAGCCTAGCTATATTATTAGTACTAAGATACGAACTTCGGCGTAGTTTTAAGAAGTATCTTAGTCGTAAATTAGCCTTAGTCCTCTAGATCTTCGAATACTACGTAACGAATAACATTGTATAGGTCCTATAGCGTTTTAGAGTCGATAATAAAGCTATATAGGATATCGAATAGTACCTCCTTACCTCTATAGATCGCGTCTACGAATTTAGCGAAATAAGTCTCTAGATATAGTAAAGTAAACAACTACTTAGATCCTTTACGTAGTAGCTTTAGCTTCTTAGGCGGCTTTAGTAGCTCTTAGTCCTATTCGATCTGCTTACTAAGCTCTAGATTATAGATGTTATAATAGTAGTCCTTAAGAACTAGCTTAGATAGATACATCTTATCCTCTTCGTTATAGTAAGTAAGAAGGACCTAGCGTAGGTATACTAGTATAGCTAGGTACTAGCTATTAAAGAACGCCTTCTAGATATCTAGCGTGTTATTACGCTACTTTATATTATCGCTTGTCTAGTCCTTACGATTATTAGAGGCGCTAGATCTAGCCGTAGTAGATCTAGCCGTAGTAGATCTAGTAGTAGCTATCTTTTAGTAGGGACGAACGATTACGTTGTCTAGGGCTATACTATTAGCCTATTACGAATCGCTCTTATACTCGTCGCCTAGAAGCTTAGTATTACGTAGCCTACTCGGGCGTACTAGTTAATAAGGGAGCTAAGATACGTTTATATTCTTATATACCTATAACCGTAGGCCTTAATTAAGATGCCGTAGTATAATCGACTTGTAATCTAACCTATTTAGAACGTACTTCTATATATCGTCGATATACCATAGTAGGAAGAAAACAATAATACTATACTTACTATCGTTACTAACCTATTACTTAACGCGACTAGTATACTATACGCTATCGTCGATATCCTTCGTAATAGGAAGCTTCTATTTAGTAATAACGTCGATATTAGGGATGTTCGTACCTATTACCATTGCTAGTGTAGTAACTATAAGTCGAATACTTAAGTTAGGCTTCTTATATTTAGTATACTACGTCTATTAGTCGAACGCCGAAACGTAAGCTATATAAAAGGACATAACTTAGTATATATCGATACCTTTACTAAAACTAAAGCTATATTACTCTCTTATAACTACGTAGTCCTTAGTTATATTAACTAACTATTAGCGTATCGTATATATATATTTATTAACGTTACCCTAGCTATCTATAAAGATCTAGGTCTTAGGTATCGTCTATAGACTAGCTACCCTATTAGCATCTATAGCACCCTTTAGAAGAGGATACAATATATTAAAGTTACCTATCTTATCTTATAAAATAATCTTAAGGATGTATATAGTGTCTAGTCGATCTACACTTCTATAGATAATCTTAGTCTTAAAAGCTTCGTTACCTACTTAATAGAACTCTCTATAGTTAAGGATATACTTAAGGACGTCGCTCGATAGTGTTATAGATACGCTAAGCTAGCTCGTTATATCTAGTAGTAGTATACGTAGCTCGTACACTTTAGTAAAGTTAGACTAGAAATCCTTCTACTTATCTAGTAGATAGTATTCGTCGATAGTAACGAGCCCGATTCGTAAGCTAATCTAGTATAATACCTTACGGAACGCTTTTAATAAAGCCTACTCTAGGCTAAGTAAGATATACTAGTACCTATATTCGATAATATTAGTATATATCTATAGCTCTAGTTTCTTATTCTTAGTAGATATTATATAGACCTTTACTAGTTCGCTCTTAATTTGCTATATTACTAGCTCGATGTCTGTCTTTTGCTCCTTACTAATCTAGTTTAAAGGGATAAGTTATAATGTTATTATACCTATAAGTATTATATATACCTAGTATACTATACTCTTACTCTTACTAGTACGCGTAATTAAGATAACGTCCTTCCTACTAAAGATAATAGTATATACTACGTTAATCTAAATCTCCTTTAGCTTAAAGTCCTTATCTAGGTAGAAGGCTTTAATTAACTACTTAAGGCTAAGCCGAACGATATTATACTAAAAGTCGAGTACCTAGAGATTCTTACTAGTATTAAAGACGAGTATCTAGATTTCCTTAAGTGTTATGTTTAGGATGTTATTAACTCGTTACTAGAAGTGCTATCTCTACTCGTAGTCGCTAGCGTCTTTAGTAGGTAACTAGATACGAGAAATAGTCTACTTAGAGGTAGCGCGATAAATCGACTTATAGCCTAGTAATTAAGGGATGTTATACTACTACTTTTACTATTCTCGCTTGTCCTTTCTTACCTTCTTTTACTCCTTCTTAAGAGTAGCGTACTATTTACTTAAAAGGCTAGTTGTTATACTACTACCTTAGCTATAGCTAGTAGGGCAGCTACGACCCTAAGTTAAGCCTAGGGTCTTTAGAGCTATATCGAGTCGTCTTACTAGAGGCTATATAAACGTAAAGACAGAGATTCTACGTAATATTAAAGGTAGTAGTAAAAAGATCGAGTAGTAGAGTAGTAGTGTTTAAGCTTAAGGCCTCGGGCTAGTTAAAGGTCTTCTAGCTTATAGATTAGAACGTAACTAGATAGAGCTTATAGAGGGTATAGAATAGATAGATTATATATGTTTTTAAGGATAAAGAGGTGTTAGTTCTACTTATAAATAGGTAGTAGAGGAAACAAGTAAATACGTAGTAGTAGAATATTTAAGTACTAGTCTATAATTATAGATCGTAGTCTCGTACTAATTTATATAAAATATAGCTTAATAGATTTATTATAAAATTTCGTATAACTAGAAAATAGATATAGAGTAGCTACTTATATAGTATAGATACTACTCTACTAAATAAGGCCTTCGAAGGTACTCTTATAAGCTAGAAATAGCCTAATTATTAGTTTTATCCTTAGGTACTTTACTAATGCTTACCCTTTTACACTATACCTAAAATAGTAAGAGACTACTCCCTTCTATACTATCTAGTACTAGAGGTAGATTATTACACGTAGAAGGAAAGAGAGCGTTAGGTAAGAAGCGCCTAAGAAGGAGATAGGGATACTTATAATTCTTCTAGTTACTACTTCGCTCCTACCTTTTAACATCTTAAGTCGATTTGGGGGCAATTACGACTCACGTGCTAGGATGAGATATACCCTTGCAGTACTACGAGTGCTTAGACGATGCGGGTTTCTAGACCCCGAAATCCTAGAACGAGAAGTCCGGTCTCCGGATATATAGTTCCTCCGTGGTATAGGGACGAGCGAAAGCGTGTTCGAGATTAAGCTTCACCTGATGTTCTATACCACATGTAAAAACAAGGGACGGGATCGTCTGCTCTCACGGATCTGTGGCCGTATGTGCTCGATTGACGAAAATTACGTCCATATACCTAAGACTCTGGCCGACCTGTGTGCGGTTTGCGCAAAAGAAGTCGAATCGGGTCCAGGGAACGAATGCGGTGGGGCCGACAAAAAAAACAACAAAGCGGTCGGTGGGCGACGCCCGATGTCCGATAGTAGAGCACGTGTGTAGCCGGCTGAATCCTGCAGGAGCTGAGAGCCAGCATCAACGACTCCTTCGAAGCCCAATCTCCGAATCTTGCGGCCTTTGCTGAGATCCAGCGATGAAGCTGTGGAACAAGGAATGCGGGCCCGTCGGTCTTTGGCCCGTATCTCCATTATTCGGAATCAAAGCATTCAGCTTATAAGTGTAATGAACTCGCTCATGCATCGCTCTGAGAACCGCGAACGCTTCCGAATTTGGCATCATACGAATCGTCGCTTGCTCACTTTGGGATTGAAATCAGCGTGCACTCGTCATGGCACCCAAAGCCTTCCTTGAGAACATTGCCATCGTTGGGGTACGTGGTAGCCTCGTGTTTGCACTCATTTGAAGAAATTCGCTGACGGACTTTGTCGTCTGTAGGCAGGTGGTAACAGCGGCAAGCACATGGTCGAAGCTCTCCTAGCTGGAGGCAAGCACTCAGTCACAGCAATCAGTCGTCAGGACAGCAAAAGCGCCATCCCATCCGGCGTCAAAGTCGCCAGAATCGACTATGATGATCACCAGTCCATAGTGAGCGCTCTCCAGGGCCAAGATGCTTTGGTCATCACTCTTGGAGGCTTGGTACCTCACGACCATCAGCGGCGGTTGTTACGTGCGGCAGTCAATGCGAAAGTGCCTTGGGTCCTTCCAAAGTGAGCTCAGTGATCGAGCGGCGTTGCTTGTCGTCTGTCTAACTCTGGTACAGTGAGTGGTGTCCAGACACTGAAGATGACCAAGTCGTCAAGGACGTGAGCGTCTTCACCGATCGTCCCAACATCCGCAGAGAAATTGCAGCTTCAGGCGAGATGAGCTACATTGCGGTCACGACAGGCTTCTGGTGTATGTGTGCCTCCTTTCCATTCTGCCAGCATTCCTAACGCGCATCACAAGACGAATGGAGTGTTCCGATCCCACCGGCATTCGGATTTGACATCGACAAGCGTACTGCTCTCCTCTTCGACGAGGGTGAGACGCCCATCTCCGTCTCCACCTGGCCTCAAGTCGGTCGTGCCGTGGCTGCCCTCTTGAGTCTCAGCTCAGAATCCCTCGAAGCGTACCGCAACAAGCAGGTCTACATCAACTCATTCACAACCACGCAAAAGGAGATTCTGGCTTCTTTGCAGCGTGTCACCGGAACAAAGGAGTCCGACTGGACTGTAACGAAGCAGTCCGCTACTGATCGGTATGCGCAAGGCTTGGTCGAGATCGGCAGGGGAGAGCGCGTGGGCTTTGCCAAGATGCTGTACTCTCGCATCTTCTTCCCAGATGGAAATGGCAACTTCGAGAAGCGTCGTGGTCTTGCGAACCAGGCGCTAGGCTTGCCAAAGGAGGACATGGACGAGGCCACGAAGCGCGCTGTTGAGCGAGGCTCGGCGTACCCAGGTTGAAGTCTGCATCGAAGACGTCCGAATGAAGACGTGCAAAAGCATGCTGCGAAACCAGGGACTTTGACGGCTCCATGTGTATTGTCTCCTCTCATTTGGAGCGTTGCAGAGAAATCCTCGCTACTCTGCAGACCCGACTTCTCAACCTCTGCAACAGAGCGCCATATCAACCATGCTCTTCAATGTTGGATGTATCGTTCGTAGAACTGGTGGACCGTCTCTATCGACACAGCGTCAAGTCCGGTAGACTCGTTTTGCCGCAGGCACATAGAGCCAGTGAGAATGGTCGTTCGGGGACCCACGATCGAGTTTGATAGAGTCGAGCGCATCTCGGATGCGCATCAACTAATAACTGACTATGGCTGATGTACTGTTGCTGCATGATGTGATTTGACGTGAGAGTCCTAGGAGGTAAGTGAAAGGAAGTTCAGACTTCGTGTTTCATCAAGACGTGACTAATAATCGGTAGCCCCGTGCCGCGCCGCAATTTCCATCCGCTCGACATCACCTCCTCGAATACAAGAATCATCCGGCATTTCCATCTTGAACTGCCCTTGTGGCGCGAATTTTGGATCGAAGCTTCTTCGCAGTGTCGTTTCGTGACTGGAACGCGAGGCATTTGCGAGACTAGCAATTGACACCTCGCATTTACGCTCTCCCGTGATGCAAATGTTCTTGCCGCCGAGGTGATGCAGGTTGGCGGCGTGTACGAGGCGCAGTGGGCGTCGCGGGCGCGTAGAAGATCCAGCGACGGTCACGCATGAACAACAAAACCCAAAGACATTTCACGCTGCACTTCTCGTCCCTACCATCACGAGGCTTTCACACAAATACACAACTGCAACTCAGACTTTTTCTTGCGCCCGCCTGATGTCATGGAGTCAAACAAGGACAGATCGCCTCAAAGACTGTTGCGCCTTGGCCGTCTGGACCCCGGTGATGTTCTTTGTCGAGCCTTGGATCCGGAGGAAACGTCGGAGGAAAAACCAGCAACGAGCGAGCGGCCAACTGTCAAAGGGCCCTCCTCCAGCTCCGGAGCCTCCACTGCGCCCATTGCCTCTCGAGCGCGCCCGCAGATTGACCAATGTCGAAGGCGATCATTCTCAGCAACAGTCCGCACTTATTGCCCGGATCCCCGTCGAAGTAAGACTGCTTATCTGGGAGCATCTACTCGGACCTGAAAAAGATGGAGATGTCCTTCACTTAGACCTTCTTGAGGGGTCTCTTGGGCATGTTCGATGTTACGAGCCCAAGCCGTCTGCTAAGCTAGGCCATGATCATCATTGCTGGGGAGCGTTTGGAAACCCTAATTGGCGAGCAAATTTCGAATCAAAGAATGTGAAGAGAAACTTACAGTCGATCCTGCTAACTTGCAGACTGATGTGAGTTGACCACGCCAATAACAAGTGTGTAGAGCTTACAGAGCCCAGCTACAGTGAGACTGTCGACATTCTTTATCAATCCAATACGTTCGACATCCGATCTTCGGACAGTATCTACCGGCTACCACACGTCATTCTGCCCCAGAGACTCCAGCAAATACGGCACATACGATTTAGCACCCTCTTCAGGCCGCCATTCAGTCCGCCGGCTCTTGCCGACGAGGAACTCTTCGCAAAACGCAATTTACGTCCCCAAGGCGGAGGCCCAACTTGGCCAGCTGCTTGTCAGGTTCTTGCCTGCATGAAGAATTTGGAAGACCTTCAGATATCAATCAAATTCTGGATTTACGGCGACAAGCCTAGTTGGTCTGAGGACGAATTGGTTCTGTCTACGATGAAGCCTCTCGAAACAGTGCGAGCTCAAACGTTTCTGGTCATAGTAGATCAGGCTCTCATTGATCGCATCCAGAGCCTGATCGGACCACTAAAACAGCCTTTCGAGCTCGTGTCTGAGCGGCCTACCGACATGCTTGCTTGATGTGCGCGGGCTCAGCTAGCAATCTACATTGACACGAGCTCCGCAAGAGCATAGAGACCAAGACCACACAATCCCAGTCCAATCCCAGGACGAATTACCGTCGCAGCGCTCTCACGATGCGTGACTTTATTCGCACCCTCCACAGCGGGAGAAAGACAGCTGACATCGCCCCAGATATCCTCACCATTCTCGGTGGTGAACATAGAGAGAACTGGAACGGCCTGCTGGTTCTGGAAGTCATCGATGCCAATCGAGTCGGAGCCATTACCTGCGTTTGGAAGGCGGAAAGTCGAGTTCCAAAGGCTATCATCTCTCGAGGAGTATTGGAAGCTGAGGGCGGGAGCCAACTCGTATGAGGCGGGGATGACTGGATGACAGCTTGTGGATTGGTTCTGTTGGGCACTCGGCGGCTGAGGTGCGTCAGATCCTACGATCGCTGCATGGTTGGTGTTAGCATAAGTGAAACCAACGAGCTGGGGAGGTGAGCTTACGTCGAAATTTGACTCGTCCCCATGTCTGGTTTTTAAGAACCATGACTGAGCAAGCCGGCGATACATTATCATTGAAGGCATACTCCATCTTCGAGCACAAGTCCTTGGAGTCGGCTGTGTGGTTGCCGATACTGCTGATGGCGATGTTCCGCAGAGCGTGCACGCAATCACGGCCTATAACGTTGTTGCACGTGCCAGGCGGCTGCCGCAGTGGGAAAGAGGCGTTTGAATCGACGAAGAAGGCGGCGCATCCAAGATACCCATCTATCGTATCTTGCTGCAGGTCCAGGTCGGGAGGACTTCCGAGGTAGTAGTCTTTGATCCAGGTGGTGTAGGTGTTGGAGGTGTTGTGATCTTCGCCTCGAAGTCCCATCGTCCACGTCAGGTTTGGTCCGAAAGGTGTCTCAAAGGGCAGCATTCCCGCAGAGAAGTACGAGTTTCCCTGGAGATCGCAACTGTTTGGCCCGTTGCATTCGAAATCGGAGCATGATGCAATTGCTCCGTAGTTGTACTGACATTGTGTAGGTAAGGCTGAGGCCAGCAGAAGAAGGCCAATTCCGGCAAAGGAGTTTCGCGGCATGACTCTCATGTGGGAAGCGGGGTGCATCGAAAAGGCTCGCCAGAGACGAACGAAGTCGCTTTATGAAGCAGCAAGAACATACTTTCGAGTACTCATCTCGGGATGTCATCACCCAACCGCCGGCACCCTTTCGCTATCCATGGCGCTTCCTAAATGGCACAAACCAGTAGACTTGACCGCATACACAGCTCCGCGGTGAGTGGTGTCATGACCTTTTGTGAGTCCGTCGCGATCGCACTTGAGACACCACGACTGAGCGCATGGCAACTGCAACTTCTCTCGTTGGATGAAGCCGACGCTTGGTCCGGTATCGCCTGCGTGCGTGCGGCGTCGATGCGCGCACGTCTGTCAAGTAGGTTTATGGGTTGCCAGCTCCGTGGACTGAATCTTCCTATCCTAAGTCTCCAGCTCTACGAAATTTCCGCGGCTGGAAGCTGACAAAGTTGACGCTTGAAAGAGGACGAGCGAGAGGAGAGGAATGGGCGCAGCTCCGAGGACGCCAAGAGGCTTGGCCCGATCCGCAGCCCGCTTTTCCGGCCCTCGATCTTGGCGGGTAAGGCGACTTCACCTCATCATCTTCCACATAGCCAGGTATATGAAACACCAACGATGACCCAAGCGATATGGCCAGAATGTTTGGGGAACGAATGGAATGATCTGTAGGTACTCCGAAATCTGCTTTCGAAAAGAGTCAGCCTCATCCCAGTGTGGTGCGCAGCTAAAGCTGAGCAAAAGGTGCCTTCAATCTGGTTGTGCTTTCCATGCGACTCTGAGGCACAGTACGCCAACATACTTTCGGGCCACAAAGATGAACCGCTACTACTCCGCGGATTGATGTCGCTGGTTGCACATTCTCATCACGGCCTCGAGCTGCGCGTTGACCGGAGCGGCTGGGTATCCAACAGAAGCGATGAAGCCATCCCCACAGATGATCTTTCTGAACGAATGATCACGGCACGGTCGTTCTAAAGGATCAGGAAGTCAGTTCACATGCGCTCCGCGGTGCCAAATGAGTGCGAATACACTACACTTCTTGCGCCTTCCAGCCCATCAGTGTCCACGCAGCTACTTCCTTCGTTTGGATGTTTCCACCCCATTGATGCGCCTCACGGCCATACCTCTCAATGTGACGGCGTTGGGCGGAAGTTTGCGCCTCCAAATCCAGCACTTCCGTTGTTCTTGATTGCGTCGGTGGCTTAGTCTCCATTCCGTTCTCGACTCCGACTCCGGACACAAGTTGTCAATAACGGCGTTGGGCTCTACTATGTCGATAGCATAAATAGTGGGCTTTGCTCCATCTTTGAATTTCCATCTCTCTCAAGAACTTACTACAGGCTTACAGCAGGCTGAAAAACCATGGCAAATGCAGCTGGGCTCATTCTGAGCGCTTTCAGCGTTGGACTGTCTCTCATCGGACAGATACAAGACTCTGTTTCTAGCAGCGACGCAGCGCAGGCCTCTACGACCCTCTCGTTCGCTTGTGCGCAGACCAATCCAGACGACACTGGCTCTGTCGACGGAAAGTTCGATGTCCGGCTGTACAATGCCTACTCGGAGCTGGTTGGACCTCCGGTCGTTGATAAATATATTAACAATGGGAATAGCGGCCTCAAATTTACAGTGAGTAACCAAGATACTTGCTGAAGTTGCACTTCTGATCAGAGCAGTACAACCACGATGCAGCGCACGATGGACAAGAAGCAGTAAGACTTTCTACTCACACTGAAGCGTTGACAACGTACTAATGATCTCGCAGCAATACATTAAAGTGACTGGAAACAACGACGCTGTTTGTCTTGCGTGGTTCACTGTGACATGGCCAAGAGGAACCGACTGGGCCTGGACTGGTGATCACGGCAGATGGTGCGGAGCTTTGCCTTGGTACTACTATCGTTGACTGTTTATGTCTTCTGTTGAAATCCACTAATCCATCTTCAGGCACTATAACGCCAACTACTTTGGGACCAAACACAATGATGATGGCAGTACGCAGCCTTTTCAGCCAGTCTGTTCTTGGATCGACGGCGATGGCAGCGTTGGTGAGCTATATTCTTGGCTGAAACCTCACTCACGCGCAAACCTAATGCACAAGCAGGTGGCGATACCACTGCCTATTCTGTTTTCCTGCCCCATTTCACTGGCGAGAATGACGGAAGCTCTGGCTCCAAATCTCAGTAAGTCACGCTATACCCTCATAAGGCCGACCTTGCCATCCTTGGCGGACTTGCAGAAAACAGCACCGTGCTGACGCTTTGGTATCTACAGGCTCTGTAGCTCTCCGAATTTTGCACTCTACAACAATGACGATGGCGGTGGTCTTGCGTACTTTTCCCCTCCGCCAGGAGTGACTAATTTGAACAACTACGACGGCAGGAAGCGTGAGGCTGACACATCCAAAGCCAACGGATCTTACCAAGCAATGGAAAACCAACTGGAGCCTACCGCTCGCATTCCACAGCGGCTCTTCACGAAGAACAATGTCAAGCTGATCATCAGTGCTCACCCTGAGCATACGGCATCGGACCTGTGCGAATCAGACACTTCTTGGGGCCCTTCGTAAGTATTTCTTGCAACGCTCCAATTTCTGTACTAACGACTACAGTCTTGTCTCAACGGTCGAAAACAAAATGTGTGATATGTCTACCAAGACATTATACGACACTTGCGACACTCGCACTGGACTTCTCAACTCGTTGTGCTTCGACATGGAGACTCTTGGTCTGAAAGGCTTGAAAATTGCGTCCTCTTTTAATTGGAAGAAGGTGGAAGAATGGGGTCCTCAGATTGATCAGCCACTGCAATGGATCATTGTTGACTGAGAAATGCTCTCGAGTCGCAATGAGCAGGGAATTTAGTAGACATTGCTCTGGAGCGCCATAGGAGACGGTGCTGATCGGACACTCATTTCTACAGACTCGCTTATGGCGATGCTCCAGCTTTTGAAGCTTCTTGCTGGGTCTCCGGAGGATGAGATCAGGTTTGGATAGCGTCTTGACGCTAAAACGGAACGCTCATTTCACTGAGTAGTTTCTGTCTCATGAATTTTCTCCGAATTATATGAAAGATATGGTCTGAGTCGTCTGGCACTCTTCTATCACCGACATCCTCTCATGAACATTCTCCACAAAATTGATTCCTAATGACACTGTCCCGGTATCCCATTGACCGGACTGAAACCTACACAGGCACAGCCAGATGGGCATGAGCCGGTGCATGCTTCTCCATTGCATGCACGCTTAAAGTGGGCGGCAGGATCAAGGGCGGGAGAGAAATCCTATGGTATCTAGGTCAGCAATGACAACAGAAGATGTGAAGAGCAGAACTGACCCTCGGCTTGGCGAGTGGGCTGGCAGCCGCCAACAAGGGAAATACCACAGCGAGAATGATCGCGAACTTCATGTTGTCGATGTATAACGTTGGTTATTGTCGTTGGAAGGACTTGAGTCGATGCTAGTTGATATGTTGAAAAGCACGTACCGTTAGGCTGTGCTGTCCGTGGAAAGCGAAGTGAAGTCAACAAAAGATCAAGATCAGATAAGATCAAGGCCCCCTTATATACACTGTCCTTCCTCCAGTTGTTCGTCCTTCTTCGCCCGTTTGAGCCGATAGCGGCTGCATCAAAAGTCCGGTCGTCATTTAGTGCATGAGACTTTCCCTATTTCATCGAATTATCGTGTGGGGTGTGGCGATCATGGCTACAAGCACCTTCCAGAGGATCACTAGCGTGGATAGCTGCAGGACGAAGGATTGCTTCGTACAACTACGTCTTCGTCAAGCTGCGAAAGTCGTTCGATCTGGCACAGCAGCTCCACTTCAGCTCGCAGCCACAGCCAAGAACGGTCAGATGCACATGAAGACCGCTTGTGACTATGTCTTTTTCCATTTTCCGTGTGTATGGGGCCATATAACCAAGAAGACTATCAGCTTTTTCGTCGCAAACTTCCCCTTCGATCCAGCCTTGAGCTCCACTTCAATTTCTCACTCACAATGAATTGAAACTAGCGTACAGAGAAGATGGAGTCTCCCCACCCGCGTGGAATCGATGCGAGTTGCTGTCGGCGAGGGCAAATATTGATTCTGGTTGAAAGAGCGCGGTAGTATTTTACAGAAGTGTCAAAGGCTGAAACTGCTGCCTGATCGCAAGTCCACCTCTCCTCAGAGGCTTGAGTTTGTTTGGAAATGGTATGTGCGCGGGAGCCCCTGACAGCAATGGATCAGATGCTATTTTGTATGCTTTAAATGATTTTGACACTCAACGTCCGCTTTTCTGGCTCCGAGAGAATGCAAGACAGGACATTTAGATTTGATCAAGTCCATTCGGAAGCGAACTTCAACATCCAGGTAATAAATGTTGCCTCAGACCCTTCTTTGCAGCTCTCACCACAAGTCCTTCAATCCCATTCTTAGCAAAGAAAGTCTCCTCGCCCTTGTTCTCCCTCCAGACGGGACTTACTGGCTGGGCAAATCCAAATGGAAACCTCTCATTCTCCTTTGGAAGAACAAAGTCGGATCGTACTTCCACCTGGTAGCCTCGAGCTTCGCAAAGGTGTTGACACCGTAGCTCGGGAAAATCTGTTGATCGGCTTGGCCATCGTTGGCGAAGATTGGATTGTACGCCACGAAAGGAAGTACGCCGCTCTTGTATTTGGTGGGCTTGATGCCAGCGTACTGAACCTGCTGATGAGCGTCCGCGGCGGTCGTGAGGTCTCGAACTTGCTGCTCTCTCATTGCATCTGTGGAAGCATTCTTCCAGATGTACGAGTATTCAATCCAAAGCTTGTCTCCTCCTGCTGGGTCGATGCTTAGAGCGCCGGGGATCCCGACAGAATTGGCGCGTTGAAGGTCGACCGGGATCGGTTGCAAGGCCATGCTGAAGAGAACAAAGTCATCGCCAGGCTTTCTAATGATCGAAGAGTTTTTGACTTGGTTGTAGTGCCAAGTGAGGAACTCGGTCATGTTGTCGTGCGGCAGGTTCGCGTACGGCGCCACGCGATCAGTTGTCCTTCCCGAAAATCCTCCAGCCAAGGCATCCATGTTCAGGAGCTCCGGGTAAGTCTGCACTTTGGTCTGATCTGCGATGGCTTTGATTTCGAAGAACTCCTTGAAGAGATCTGCTGGCGGCGTCGTCCCATTCTACCTCCCAAGTCAGACCCGAGCAACCGAGCTTACTAGCTGGCGGAGCTAGAACCTCGCTTACGAGGGTCTGAAAAGCTTTGGGGGCGAATTAATACGCCCTAGCCCTCCAGACCTAGCATATATACAAAACATGCTCGAATTCTACGTAAAGAGAAAGAGCTCCGAGAGTAAGTCCTAGTAATAAAGCTCCTATATTTTATAGTCTTTTTAGACTTAGGCGAATGCTCTGTCTAAGTAGGGAGAGGAAACGCCTAGAGAGTCGATATATAGTAGTCTAAAACTTTAACCTTTAAGCGCTTCTTGCCTTCTTATATATACGTTGGAAATACCTGAATAATAGATACTTACTATCTATATCTAGGTCCCTTATTAACTCTTAGAGGAACTTAATTCGTTGTTATCGAGATATTGTTAAAATATAGTCGCAAAGTCGAGGTCTTAGCATGCAGTTCGCCCTAAACAGGCTCAGACGCTCTGCTAGAGCAAGCTAGTCCCCAGCTAAACTTTGCTCCGAGGCGCGTCTGAGAAGGAGGTAGGTCCCATTCCAATACATGAAGACCGTCCAGATGTCTGATCCGTTGAGCAAAGAAGGCCAGGCAATGGTGGGAAGTAGTGCGGAGTCTGCCACGGATGGGTTAAAATTGAGAACGTAATTGGAGATGGCCGAGATGAGCTGCGGTGCCTTGTCGGAGGCGTAAAGCCTTGGTCCACCCCATACACTTCCGATCGGGTGGGCAATGAGTGTATATTTGGTGACAACGGCATAGTTCGCACCGCCTCCACGCAAAGCGAAGTAGAGGTTCGGATTTGAAGTGGCGTTGGCATTGACGATTGAGCCATCGGCAAGGACAGTCTCGAAATTGACAACATTGTCCGACGAGAAACCCTTCGCACCTGTCAGGTACGACAGGCCGCCGAGAATGACGTAGCCTCCAACTCCTACGTCGTCGTTGCGGCCACCCACAGCACAACGATCGTACTTGTTCAACTCAGCCATGACTTCTTTCCATTTGGCGCCAGTTCCAACCTCTGCGGTGTTGTGGTCTGCCGCAATAGTCGTGTTCTGCATATTGGGGCGGAAAGAAATGAGCACACCCCCATTTGTGCTGGAGAAGCCGTAATTCCAGTTGTGGCCGCCTGACTTCAAGTTGAAGGGTACGGTCTCATATTTGTGTAGAGTCTTGATAGAGGTGGAGACATCTTGTGCGCTTGCAGGAAACACCATGCATGTTGGGCGGTCGACGGAGTTCGCAGCGTTCCAATATGTCGTTCTCGTGGTGTTGTATAGATCGTTCAGGGTTGCGGAATTCTGCTTTACCAAAGGGTCAAAGGCTACCTTGCCTGAAAGTTCCTGTCCGAGCTCATTACAGGCCGCTGTTGCCGCAGATGTGTGAGATAGACTGGTGATAGATGCTTTGGCATGCTGCGGAGCCAATGCAATGCTCGCGGCTGCAATGAGGAAGCTCCCAAGATTCAGCATGGTTGGATGTAGATGAACGCTTGTAAAGATCCCTGATCGAGAGCTGACTCTCAGGGAGCCAAATCTTTCTTATACGGTCAAGGGCTGCTGAAGATCGGTCGTGCTTCGTAAAATAAACGAAGGAGAACGCGCCTCTCCCAGCGAACGCCACCCGTTGAAGTTTGAGCATCGATGGAGACATTACCGCACAAATTCTGGCCTCGGTCTGTTGTACGGACGAACAGCTTCATAGAAGACTGAAAGTGGATGTTTTGGCAAATTCGTACCTCGTAAACCCATGGGGGCCGAGATTCATCGTCATTGGCGCAAACCTTGAGTAGTGGCTGTTCCATTAAGCTGGTGAGACGACTTCAAGCAGCTCGGACCCGGTGCGAGACCGAGTTCCCCTGGTGGCGCCGTCCATTTGAGTGAATGTGTTCCGACAATGACCTGGATGCTAGCATGCTAATGACGGAGCTTGAAATAGAACTCATGAGTTGCTCTCGCCCATGATGCTATCCGTGGCGCAGCCTTCTTCGTCATGAACTGCGGGAGACAGTATCAAATCGAATTTCGCACGCAGCTCGCGGCCATTCCTCCAGCTTTTCCTATGAAGGTATTGAGGGCGAAAGCTAAGCATTGTTCCACGACAAGAGAGGTAGAGAATCGACAAAAGCTGTACAGTTGGCTTTGAAAAAGACTCTGACTGACAGAACGACCTATCTGCGAAAAACGCTTTTGGCCCGAATGCACCCCGAGTCCATGGTCCTGTTGTCGCCTTGAACAAACACGTTCACGCTGTCGAAGGAAATGCTCTAGGAGAATGTCACCGCGGCGATTGAAGCCTCTTCGCTCCAATTCGCTCTGATAATTGCCAATTTGGGAACGACCGACTGACATGCGACATTCGCTGCAAGATTCGGCTTACTCCTTCTTTACCATTTAGCCGGAACAGCACTTTGAAATGATTTGATTCAATGAAACACCAAGGTTGACCCATTGGTATCTTCCTTCGTGTAGTTCACTGTTACGCCTTCTCGGTTCTGGACATCCAGATCAAATGCTAGTGGGATATGAACTGCGAATGTCGCGATCAGTCGCAGATTCGCTGCACTCGTGCTGTCATGGCCACTTGTGAATGAGCCGCCATGTAGATGCTCAAATTGATGTATAAAGCTGTGCAGACTACCTCCTTGGACCAAACAGCAAGGTCAAGCTACTCGTCCCACCGATTCCTCCACACATTTTACTACAAAATGAAATTCCGCTCGGAAGCACTCGTGTCCTTTGCGCTACTCGCAGCTTCTTCTGCTGCACAAAGCGTGACTTGCGATGGCAACCAACGTGAGTGATCTATTGTTGACCCAAGCTATCAATGGACTAACATTGCAAAGGTCCTGACTGGGATGCATGTCCGTTTCTCCTGATACGACGACCTCCACACGCGCAATCACTGACACCAAATAGGTGACGCAATAGCTGCCAGATACAACGGTGCCACCGGCTATCTCGATATCGACATTCCAGAAGGCGGTGGTTGCGCTGAACTTAGAGCGTCCCCGGGTGACACCAGCCAGAACTGCCAGATCTCCATCTGCGACGTGGGAACGACCGCCGGAAAAGCTCACGTGGCCCTAGCGTACATCTATACGGACTACCAGTTCGTCAAGGATCAATGCGAAATGGAAAATGCCGGCGGCCGCACGTTCCCACCAAGCAACGAAGGTTACGGCTACCTGGGCGTTTCCAACAACCCGGACTTCGTCCCCTCGAAGGGGAAGCGTGCACATGCACGAGACATGACTTCAGCAAAGCGTCAAGAGCAAGGTGTAAGCGACCCCAGCGTGGATCAAACCGATACTTGATGCTTACTATGCATATGCTTTTAGGACAACGGCTACACACTCTACTCCAAGTCGACCTCGATCTCAAAGCCTGGTGGCCGTTTCCCTGTCACTGGCCGCTTGACATCTGGAAGCACTTTCACGACCACTGAGAGTAGCTCTTCTTCCACCGGGATTACGGGCTCCGTAATGGTTGAGACTGGTTTCTTCGACATATTTTCCACCACCGTCGGCCTCAGTGTTTCACAGGACTACACAGTCTCTAGCATGACAGGTATCACCGTGAAGGTGGACTGCGCGTCGGGACAGGAGGGCATCATTGTAAGTCTCTCGTACTGCAGATTTGCAGAATCGCTTTGGCTGATCTGTCTCTCCCAGTACTGGGTGCCGCTGTACACCTACTATAAAGGCTACTACACACCATCAAACGACGAGGTCGATTTCTATGTTCCATCGGACTCTGTCGGCAGTCGCAGCAACTATGAAGTGTCTTGCCTTGGCTGAGGTATCCTCTTAAGCGAAACGAAGTGAAAGGATGGATAAGAGGGGTTGAGGTGAAGAACTGAAAGCTTTCGTTATATGTTACTAGTCGCTCTTTTGGGATACGCAAGTGCAAAGAACTCAACATGAATGTTTTGATGAGTCCGGTGCCACCTCGTTGCTTTGTAGTTTGACAGCCAGATAAAGGCCCTGTTCTTGACAGACGACAGGTGCAGCAAGAACTCATCTAAATCAAAGTGGCGATGTTTGGGGTGGAGCCACGAGAGAGGCGAGGCGGGTGCCTTGGGACGAAGCAGAAGCCAGGAATTAGTCTCCGCGGAATGGACATCGTGCCTAAAGCTGAGTAAAAATTTAGCTTGTACTACAAAACACACACTTCGACGCACATTCTGATCACCAAGCGTCAGCACGCCCACCACGAGAACATATATCATGGCTGAGAAACTTCCACTCGAAATTCTAGCGCTGATTGCACACTTTGCGGTTCAAACCAAAGACCGGAGAGAAATTCCGGCCTCTCTGGTCCCTTTTTCCCTGGTCAACAAAGTCTGGCAAGCAGCTTTTGAGCAAGTAATATACACAGAACTCCGTGTTCGCAGTCCCTCGGAGACGCAAGGCGTCATTGTAGGACGTGAAGCCCCTCGACCACAACGCGGAATCACACTGGAACAGCTCGAAGCCATTACCACAGGATCAGAAGAAAGGCTATACGGCGGATGATGTACCTGGTTGCTGTCCCACACTGGCTTGCCTGGGAAAGCAAAGGAAAAGACGATGCCTTCTCCTACGACAATCGCTATCGCCGGGAGAACAACGAAGCGTTCGAGGTGGGAGTCCGGTCGCTGTTTTCGTTTCTGCCACGATGGGCCTCGGATCAACGTTTCAAGCTAAGCGTTACCCTCCAAGCAGAGAATGTTTACACGTCGGATCAAGAGATCGAGCCTGACACTATAATCCTTGGCGAAGAATCGTTTACGGCTTATGTGGCAGATCTACACCCGAAATGCGGCCTTTCATTCGTCGACTGCATTTCGGAGCTCGAGTGCGTGCGCAGTGGGTGCCCTGCATACATGGGACGACAGAATGGAATATCAACGCGCGCAGCAGTCATCATGGCTCAATCGTGTGCTGGTGGTGCGTTGAAAGAATTGCACCTGGATGACCAATCCTCGATCCCAGCGAGCGAGTACAGGCATGCCGTTGAATACCGACAGGCTACAGCTGAGAATCTGTTTCGTATCCCGAAGAGCGTCCGCGTCTTGCACATCAACTGGAACGATCGAAGTCCCACTGGCTTTCTTCCGGGTCATGATTATGTCTCGGACGATCCCTGGAATGAGGATGGGCACCCCTTGGTCGACCCGTCCAAAGTAGACGTCCTGCCAGATACTTTCTCTGCTGCCCTTCGAAATGTAGCTGGCCAACTTGATGAGCTGCATGTGAAGGGGCTGGCCATAACTCCTGAATTCTTTCGACTGAGCCCATCTGACGCTCGATCCGGAGCAAAATGGTCCCGCTTGAAGACCCTTAATCTGAAACTACCGTTGGCTCTGCCCAACGCCGAACCTCTGTGTTACAATTTCCATCTCCCGGAACATGACGACTATGGAGAGGTCATTCGTACCAGTCAAAGCCCCCCTTCAGATGGAGTCTGGAGACTCCCATCCTGGCGAAATGAACACCTTTTTGAGAGCGTGATCTTCAGCTACTTTGACCTTCTCTTCGGAGCGGTTGGAGAAGCTACGGCGCACATGCCTTTGGTCGAAACCCTGACAGTGAAGTATCGATCATACGGGGCAAGACATGAGGTCAGGATATTCATGCGCGATGGAAGACGTGTGTTGAAGTTCTATTCAGATTTTGGATATTCCCCGTCAATGCCTGTTCTGGAAGCGTGGAAGCTGGCTCCAGAGGACGTTACATTGGACTTTGAAAGTGTGGAAACAGAATACATGACTTGGCCACCACGAGATAGACATTGACATTCTCAGAGTCAAGCGAGCTCAGCCAATTGGATCCAAGGGATGAAAGAACATCGCAAAGCGAGGATTCCGGAAAACTCTGGGCTAAATGTATATCAATTGTATAGGATCACAGCATCTGATTCAAACCGCCACCATCCATCTATGGGCCGCATACGAATTTTGATGGGTAATGTTGATACTGCAACAATGTCCAATCTCGGTGCAGGCAAGTGCGTGTCATCGATTTTCATCCTGAACGGGCTTGTCAATGCCGTAACCAGGGCCGAATCCTGAGGCTAGATGCATTGCATGCGGCCGATGACGGGGTGGCAATTACTATCTGCCCTGGTAATGCTCCATCGGGTCGTCTGTCGTCTGCAGTAGCGGAGACAGCATGGCGCTGGATTCCTTCGAATCCAAGCTTAAAAACTCACAGCGAACTGAGTAGTATCTGAGCTGGACACCGCAATGAAAGTGATACAGCAATTGAACAAGGCCAGGACGGACGTGATTCGATCTTGGAGCGGTCGGCAGGAAATGAAGGATAAAAGGAAAGAGAAAATCTCATTGTGGCAATCTAACAGCACGCTCCAAACCCAATTCCACAATTCCCACCATCACCAGATGTATGGCAAGTAGCAGAACCACCATCGCACTTCCCAGCAGACGTCCACTTGCAATCATCACTCCCTCCACAGTAACAATAGATGATCTCCGTCTTATCAGAAGTGCAGCCCCATTCCGGATCGTTGGGAACACAAGTGTCTCCAATCACAGGCCCAGATGGGGCGGGGGCCGCGCTGCTGGTGACAGGTGTCGAGGTGCTTGTCGGCGGAGGCACGGCCGTAGAAAGAGTGCCAGTGACAGTCGCGGGATCGATAGTGGCACTGGCGGGACCAGGAGATGTGTACGGGCAAGGATTGTTGCCGCTGGCGAAGGAGAAGTAAGCTTCGCCGCTGCACTGGCAGTAGCCGCTGATGCCGTTGTCGGGGTCCTGGAATGGGATGCAATACGGATCCAAAGGACTGGCTGTACTGGTATTCAATGACGGCGGAGCGGTCATGATGGAAGCTGGTTCCCCTGTCTCGCTCGCGAGATTGGAGTCGAACGTTGAGACGTAGTCGCTAGGATAGGCGCTGTCTGGAGCGAAGGAGCTGAAGACCATAGCTTCCGGGTTGGGCTCATCTTGGTCGAAAGCGCACTCGTTATCATCCTCGTCCGCAAATGCAGCTGCAAGTGGATTGGTCTCGTTCAGTGTGACTGTGCCGTTATCGTTGAAGAGGAACAGGGTCTCGTAGACGGAAGAAGTAGGGGGGTTGTCTGGTCGATCGACGTTGATGAGCGGGTACTGCGGATAGGCGTTGTCTAGCTGCGACTGAACGTATTGCGATGTCATGAACAAAGCGAGGTTGTCCGCGTTCCGGATTGTGTAATCGCCGGTGTTGGTAGGCCATCTTGCAAGAATTTTTGCACTCTCCGGACCATAGGCTTTTCGTCTGCGAACACGACCATTGGAGTCGGTGAATTGAATCCTCATGTCGGTGACATGCTCATTGGTACCATATCGACCATGTGGACCATATGCTCCCGTGACCCAATCGATGTGCATGAGCTCGTGCGTCCAGACGTGGCCTTGCGTCTCCCAGTACCGGTTCATGTCGTACTTCTGCGCTGCTGGCATGTTCTTGCCGTCGCTCAGCGCCTTGTTCAGGGACTGCGTCTTGAAGTATCTTGGACAGAAGTTGATACGAGCTAGTTTGCTTTCATCGTCGTAGTTACTGGTGTATGCGAACGCCGATTCTCCGCAAGAACACATGAGATAAGGGTCATCACAGCGCACATGGACTCTCCAGCCAAAAGGCCACCAGGCTGGTGTCAAGGTTGCAAAGTTCTTGAAGATTGTATTCATGTCGCCCTGACGTGGAGAGTTGAGGCTGGAGGCTCCGAGGTACTCGAGTGCTTGTAACCGCTGTTAGGGCGAGCTCTGCCGCATTTTGAAGATGATACAACCTACCACCGGCGGTGTTGAAATCAACTGTCCCATCCTTCAAAGCTTGCAGAGCCATGATCTTCTGAGCTTGTTGCCACCCAGAATATATCTGAGCTTCAGCGTCCGGAACGCCATCCATCGATGAACAGCCGCCAAAGTTAATTAAACGGATGGAGTCTGCTGTGACATTGTCGCTACCAGCATCAGTCTCACTGAGAGCGAGACCAGCAGTGTATGCGGATGCCTGAGCCTGAGCGTCGACAGTGACTGTGCCAACAGGTGTATCAGAGGGGAAAGGAGAGATGTCTCGTTTGACCACTGCAGCATTGACCGTAGTCAAAGCCAGTGTGGAGGCCAGGAAAAAAGAGTACATTGTGCAGTCGAGTTGAAGTCTGGTGGGATGCCGAGAACACTATTGAGTGGCCGTTATGCCCATACTTATGTGTCGAGATCGCATGTGCCCACATCTTCTGAATGATTATTGAATCTCAAGAGTCAGCTCATTTCGGTGTACCTCAGCTGGCGTCTTGATTTGGCTAGGGAGGAGTTGTTGGTGGTGGCGTAGTCCATCGCTTCAGAAGTGATCCTTCAGGAAGGTGAAGTCTTGCGCTTAGCGAACATCACGCTGTAGCTGAATGGCAACTCCCATCCACCACTTGGGAGGGAGCATCGCCCGCCGTTGGGTTTGGGGGCCTTTCTAACCGCCGCTATACCGTCATGTTCGCAAGCAAGCTCCATCTATTGGAACGAAATGTCTGCAAGTGCTCATCGAATCGCCATGTAGGGAGCATGCTTGCGATGGCAAGTTCGAATGAGCTGTTGCTGAACGGTATTGTGATGTCAGACAGGGAGTAATTCCTCCCAGCACGGGGCGAGAACGCCATTGACTGAGGAGGTCCAGTCACGTAAGAGGAATGTTGTCCAGGGACAAAGTCCAACACCGATCGCCTAGAAGATGTAGAGTGCAATGCTAAGAATAAGTCTAAGGATTCAGGAGACTTGAAGTGAAGTGGAGATAGTGCTTGGTCATCCATGCTAGCGCCTGTGCACGGGCCTCCTCACGTGGCGCTAATGTTTTAAATCCCCGACTGCGGCTGAGTGGCTGAAAACCTCCCAAGAATAACACCAACTCCATCCTGCAGGAACAAATGCTGGAGCCTGCCGCCGCGGCTAGAATGCTGCATTCAATGCCCAATGCTTGCACTGGACTTCATTCTATCCTGACTGACAGACCCTCTTGCCCTCCACCAACATGAAGGACGAAACAGCAAACTCACCGAATACAACTTCTCGATCGGCTACAGATAGGCCTTACAAGCTCCTCGCTGCTTCACTACTTATCGCAGTCTTCATTTACTTCGCGATCAACAGCTCTTCACAGCCTGGAAGCATTCTCCACGGAGCCCGAATCTGGGCTCGTCCATACATGCCTCACCAATCCGACCCAAACATGGCACTGCAGGATGACGATGATACTTGCGACCTTCACGACCCCAACGAGGAGCCTTTGCCAGCTGTGCGAACAGAATTCGGTGCTGCTGCAACCATTGTCTACGGCTGGCCCACGACCGGCGGAGTCTGGGTCCACGAGGACTGTTACGGCGTAGAGCTCGACTTTCTCGGATTAGATCGCTTCGAACCTTCTGAGACCCGAAGATACTCGTTCGAAGAAGACGCATTCTGCAAGCGTCTCGAGAAGATTGGTGGCCGCTTCTTCGCAAGTGAGCTCGAATACAACCGCCAGAGTTTCCGCGATAGGAAAGCACGAGTGTGGATTGGCTGGCCAGCGGGCAAGCCTGAAGGAAGTCTATGGGTGCTCAAGACGGAACTCTCCGAAGCTTCAGAGCTGGGTGTATCGCGCATTCGAAATGCGCTGAACATGGAAGAGCGATGCAAAGCGATCGAAAACCTCGGCGGCAAGTACTTCGAAAGCTGGGAAGACTACGCCGCTGCCGACTCCGCCAACCAGACCAGATGATTGCAACAAACTGGGGGCGAAAGAGACTCTGGTTTTCAAAGTGACACAAACAAGAGAAAAGATAGAAGAAAATTCTCAACGAGATACACTACAAAGTCATCCCTCGCCGTCCTTCACCCTCACGGCCACATCCCCCTCGGAATCCTCCCCTCATGCCACGCATCCCTGCCCACAATCCGACTCAACCCATCATCAAAACTCACCCCCACCTCACTATGCTGAACAAACCACGGATCATCCAGCACCCACCCCTGATCTTCCAACCACTGGTTCCGCGCCATAGCAACATTGTAGCTGAAACTACTCTTCACAAAGCCGCCGAAAACGCTACATCTTTTCAGAACCTCGTAGTCGATCAGCGCTTTCTGATCCCAGCTCAGACTCTCGAACGTCGCAAGTTCGGATTGCGGGAGGAGGTCGTGTTTCGACACCACAGTGATGGAAGGGCGGTGATTTGCTGCTTTCCTTTTGAAGCGCTCCAGGTCGGAGGAGTTGCCTGTCGCGACGTACATCACACTCAGCTTCCTTTTCACCGCATGCTCGATATACGCATCCGCCTGCGCCGAGAAATTCGCATTCACCTCACCATCACTCAACCACCCCGCCGCTCCCGCATCCGCTTCAGTCCTCAAATGCGCACCATAGAAAGCTCCTCTCGGAACTCCCTCTTTCGGATCAATGCTCAGCCCAAACTTCTCCGCAAGACTCTGCACGACCACAGCAGCAAGTCTCCTAATATCCGGCCTGATCCTCAACAAAGCCCCAAAATTCCTCCTAAACCCCACCGGCAAAGCCCGCGTATCCACATCCCAAAGCGTTCTCTCCAAATTCAAAACCTGCATCTCCCCCTCCCCATCCCCGTTCCCTTCCATCTCCACCTCCTCCAAAAACCCCTCCAACCCCTGCACAACCCCCTCCCTCGAATTTCCTGCTCCCGTCCCTAAATCCCCCCTCCGACTCCCCGGCCGGAAATTCCCCCTCCCTCCATTAACCGCCTCTTTCAACTCCATCCCTTCCTCCAGCACGAAAACATCAAACTGTGGACAAACCTCCCCAAACATCTCAAGAAAGAAGTCCTGATCAAAAAACTCCCCAAACCCCTTCCAACTCCCCCATACGTTCGCGATATCCGCCTCATCTCGCCCAGAGAAACCGGGGAGGAGGATAGGGGAAGAAGTCTCGAGGGCGAAGAAGATGAAATCGAGGATGTTGCCGCGGATATTCCCGATGCCGCCGTTTGCGTTTGCTAAATTCAGGACGACGTTCTTCCTCTTATTTCTCTTGGGAGAGGCGTTTGTGGCGCGGGCGCTGTCGTTGCAGTAGAATCGTAATGGATGGGGGTTGAAGGGGGAGAGGAGGTCGTGGGATAGCCAGGTGTCGATGAAAGTGTCGGAGAAAGAAGGGAGGGCGAGGCCGGATGAAATGGTCGACGCGGCTGTGGTGGAGGATAGGGCTGGGTAGTGTAGGCGGAATTGGTAGGAAGCGATGTACAGTGGAAGGAGGGTGAGGATTGCGAGGCCGGCGAGGACGGAGGGAGGCTGCGCTCGCAAGGTGTTGGTTGCGGCGGTAGTGAGGATCATGATGCCGAATCGCCTGCGTAGTAGCATACGACGAGGAGAGAGTACTCAAGAAAGAAGTCTCGTCGAAGTTTGAAGTTGACGTTGCAAGGCGCGGTGCCGCGTAGTCGCTGCTCATCCCTTGCTTCATCATCGCATGCCCTTTCAGAACGCCAACGTGGCATGCAAATACAACATCCTTTTCCGACTGCGCTTACACGACGAGCGTTCTCCCCCATGCGAGAAAGCTATAACTCTGCCATCGCTCTCATCCCCAGAAAATGTCTCAAATCATAACCTCATAAACATTACAAACACCCCTAATCACATCCCCACTCTTTACCCTTCCCAAATTCCTGTCGCTATTCAAAGACCCATCTATCAAGACCCCAAACTCCCTCTATTTCCATTCCCACCAAAACCATCCCTTCTCCTCTCATCCGTCGTCTGCCTCGAAGGAGGCGGCGGCGTCGCAATCGGAGTAGGAGTCTCAACCCCATGACTCCCCGTCTCAGCCCTGGTAGCCATCACACTACTGCGATCATCGCCCTCCCCACCCGTCAAAGCCCTCTTCAGCAGCGCAGTCTTCGGATCACTCATAGCAAAGCGCTGCATATTCTCCGCAGTCAGAGCGCTCGGAGCGATGATAGGTTCTTGCTGGCCGGAAGAGTCCTCGTTCTGCTGCAGGCCTTTGCCTAGCCGCGTTTTCGGGTCTTCGCCGGCTTCCATGAGTTCGTGGTCCCGGAGAGCAATGGCTTGCTCTTCGGCTGCTTGTTGCCTGAGGGCGCGCTCGCCGGCGCTTTCGGAGGATTGGGCGATGGTGCTTTGGTAGACTTCTAGTCTGTCGAGCTCGGAGGTCAAAAGTTCTTCGTTGTTCATAGCTGATGATCCTTCGGATGTGAAAGAGTTGTTGTTTCGTGGATTGCTCGGCCGTGTTCGCGCTTTGAGAAGTCCGGGATTCTTCTTAAGTTCAGCCCGCTTCTTTCGACCTTCGATTGCCCACTTGACCAGCATCTTCTCCAGATTCGGTTTCTTCACTGGCTTCGCGAGGTAGTCGTCCATGCCTGCACTCTGACACTTTTCTCTGTCGCCTTGAATAGCTGATGCTGTCATCGCAACGATCGGTGTGCCCTGGATATCGGGATTCAGAGCAAACGGCGCTGCGTTGCGAATGGTATAAGTCGCCTTGTAGCCATCCATAAGCGGCATCTGGACATCTGCGCAAAGTCAGTAATGCACTCCAAGCACATGTGGGATACTGTTATCATACCCATCAGAATAATATCCGGCGGCGGCGCATCCTTGGACGGAGTCTGCAGATAATCCAACGCCTCTTTACCATTCCACACAGCTCGCACAGGAAAGCCCAGCTTCTTGATAGTCTTGAGCGCAATCTGCTGATTGATCGCGTTGTCTTCAACAACCAGAATATTCGTCGCCTTGCGCTCCTCTTCGCTCAAAGTATGTTCCATGTTGCCATCATTCCAAGGTCCATAGCCCGGGATGCCAGAGACGGAGCCAGAGATCTCCCGACGATGACCAAGCTGTTTGGGAGTTGTAGGCGTAGTGGGTGCGCTGTTATCCGAGGCAGGCCTTGAGACAGAGAGTTCTGATTGTAGTCGATCCGGAATGTTGCCCAAATCAACCAATGGAGAGTCAGAAGACTGATATGGTGCTTTGTGGAACGGAATCCAGAATGTAGCCTTGGTGCCAACACCCAGTGTAGATTCCAGTGAGATTCTGCCTCGCATGAGCTCCACGAGGTTTTTACTGATCGTGAGTCCAAGCCCAGTACCGCCGAATCGTCTCGCAGTCGAGCTGTCGGCCTGCGAGAATGGCTTGAACAGTTTCCTCCGCACCTCCTCTTCAATGCCAATACCAGTGTCCTCAACAGTGAAATGCACTTCCACGATCTCGTCCGTCTCTTTCTGCACCTTGACCTTCATGGCCACAGTACCCTCGGTAGTAAACTTGATCGAGTTGGTGAGTAGATTTGTCATGACCTGTCGGACTCGTCCCGGATCGCCCATAACTTTCCAGTTCCTCAGCTGCTGAATGTCATCAATATACTTGAGACCTTTCCGCTCAGCCGCAAATCCGAGCATCTTGTTGACGTCCCGGATGACGACAGAAAGATCAAACTGGACTTCTTCAATATCGAGTCGCCCGCTCTCGACTTTTGAGAAGTCGAGGATGTCATTGATGACAGTCAGCAATCCATTGGCGCTGCGCTGAATATTCTCTGCGCAATCACGTTGGTCTTTGCTCAACTCGCCACTTTCATCGTCGAGCAGGAGCTCAGACATGCCAATGACTCCCGCAATCGGCGTTCGAATCTCGTGAGACATGTTCGCCAAGAACTGACTCTTCATCTTCGACGCCTCCTTGGCCGCAACGGATTGCGCCATCAGTCGGGCATTTTCCTAGAAACAGTTAGAAGGGACCAAAGTGATGGTAAATCGTACTCACTCTATCTCGCTCAGCAAGCTGATCAGCCGCTTTACGCTGATCCGTCACATCCATGGAAACGCCAACAACTCCATCAATATACGAGTCGCCCTCAATACCACCCTTACGCTCCTGTCGTAATAGTGGGTACAGACGAGTGCGGAACCAGCGCTTCGTCGTAGAAATCTGCGTCTCGATCACATCTTCCTTCACTCGCCCCTCCAGAATATTCCGGATCGGACGCAAGAAAAGCTCTTTCTCGCTTGCCCGACCCTGCTTCTCGAAAATCTCGCCAAGGTTCATTCCGGTAAAGCGAGTCTCGCCATGATAGAATTCTTCCTCTTCTCCTGGTCGCATCTCGGCGGACATCGATCGGCCCTCCGCCAGCGTCAGCCTCATCTCCGTGTCGACCGCCCACAGAGTAATTTGTGCGTGCTCAATAACCAGCTCGAGCTGCGATTTCATCTGTTTGGCCTCTTCGCGAGCGATGACCTGCTCGTGTACGTCTGTGCACGTTCCGAACCATTTCACGATTTCGCCGTTCTCACCCCTCATAGGAACAGCGCGGCCAAGCATCCACCGCCACTCTCCCGTGCGTGAGCGGGCACGGTACTCTGTACGGTACTCATCACCAGTTGCCAGAGAATGCTCCCAGATAGGAACAGCTATTTCAATATCGGCTGGGTCGAAAGCATTAATCCAGCCCTCGCCAAGACTCTCCTCGGGCGTAAGACCAGTGTAGTCGTACCAGCGATCGGAGAAGTAATCGTGTTGTCCCGTGGGCGTCGTCCGCCAGATCATCTGTGGCACCATGTTGCAGATGTCCTCAAATTGCTCATCATTCTGCCTTTGTTGCCGATTGATAGTTTTGGCGAATCCAGTGACGTCGTAGAACAAGACCAGTCCGCCAAGGAACTCGCCCTTCTCATCAATCAGAGGCTCACCGCACACATCGAAGAGCATGCTGCTGCCGTCCTTTGCGCTGTACATGCCGACTCTGTAGCCTTCAAACGCCTCGCGCTCTCTCATAAGGCGAAGTATGGGAAAGTCTTCTAGCGGAATTTCGGCAGAGAAGTCTTCGTAGTACAGCGTGTAGTGGGAGAGGAAGTCGCGCGCCTGTTCTGAACTGTCCCACTTGCCATCCTCAAGCCACGGATAGATCAGGTTGATTGCCGCCTTGTTCGGTATGCCAAAGCTCTCGTCCTTCCACATTGCGTACGCTGGAATATTCATCGAGTTCAACAGCGCCTCCTTCAATCGATTGGTCTTGGAGAACATCGTCGGCGCCGCATGCTGTGAAGACTTCGTAGGCGGACCGCGTGGAGGGAAATCCATCTGCGGGATCGTCGTCGGACTGGCATACGTTGAGCTCGGTGGAGTCTGCACAGATTTCTTTAGTCCAGACTGACGCGAGCTGGAGCTGGAGTTCGAGCTGAGACCGGAAGGAACGCTATTGGAGTAGCTGGTGGGTGTGCGAGAGACGGTGCGGCTGGTGGTCTTAGTACCTGAACCAGTGCCCTCGGATGGAGTCGGGCTGGTTAAGCGCTCATTCTTGCCAGCTGTGAAGGTGAGTGTATAGTATTGCTCGTCTTCCGTTGCCCAGATGGAGACGATCATTTGTGCCTGGACGTGATCGATGCTGTCGTTTTTATGCACTACTGGAAGACCAGTCTTGCAATCTCGATTTGTGGAAAAGACAACGTCCACTATAGCATCATGCACCTCTGTCCGCGTACCAGAGCTGCTGGCCTGACTGAGCTTAGCCGAGCTGGCTGTAGAGACGGATCGCTTATGCCTAGTCGTTCCCGTAGGAGTTGTGTCGTCCTTCTCTCGCCGTCTGCCGTGGTGCGTGTTCAGTTGTGTGGCACTACACTGCGCGCGCGAAGCATCGTCTACCACAGTCTCGAGGAAATCCTCCCAAGCAACGAAAACCGGACTTCCGTTCTGCAGCAGATCCAAGCCCAGTTGGCCCAGCGTCACACCTTGCAGAACATCCGTCGCGCTTTTGATATCTCGACTGGCCAATCTTTGAAGTGGATTCATCTCTTGCTCATCCTCATCATCGTCATCCGCCTCTGGATCGATTCCAAGCAACCGGCCCATCGCCTCGTTCGCCAACACGACTGTCTTCATGCTCGACAGCACCAGCACAGGCATCGGCAGATACTGCAGCGCGGTAAAAGCCATATCCGCCTTGGCCTGAGTAGGCGGAATGCGAATATTCAACGACGCCTTCCGGCGCGAGTTATACGACTCAGAGTCCTCTCCTACCATCTCTTCGTCGCTGCCCTCGGCAGAGAAATAGTCGCGCGGACTGCTCCCGTTCGTCTCGGTGAGGGAGGTCTGCTGGCGGAGGAGATGGCTCGCATCTTCAAAAGACACGCGCGAACGCGTTGCGCCGTCCATGCTGTTGTCCATGGCCCCCGAGGCCAGATGCCGCCCAGGGTGGCACTTGTATGCCCGTGGCTACCCAAGCTCGACGCCCAGTACCACGATGTCTCTTTTATTCACGGCATCCACGGGTAGTAGCAACGACGGAGGGAGTACCGGGCGCAAGGTGGGTGGGAGGGGTTTGACTCGTGCAGCGTTCGGTATCGAGTGTTGCTCACAAGCGGGGAGGAGGTGGGATGTCCGGTTGGGAGATCTATGCGTCGGGAAGGTCGTATTCGGGTAGATCTAGTGTTCGAAAGTAGTGAATTGCTTCTTGCGGTATGTGAGAATATTGTCAACAGGGAGAGAACATTTGTTGATGCGCCGGATGGCGGTGGAAAGGCAGACAGTCGCAATCGGTCCAGAATCTCAACCTTGACGTCTCAGAGCGGATTTGAGTTCAGGCTAGAAGGTCAGGAGAAGGAAAGCTCCAACGCTGCAAAGTTCGCTGCGTTGCTCTGCTGAGCGATTAATGAAATCCATTCTTACCGATATGGAGCTCGGTGATATGGCAGCTGTGTGGCCTGCAGCTCACTATCTGGCTGGCAGTCCCTTGCTGTGAGCGAAGTCAAGACTCGGCTTTGTTGTGAGGGTCGTTTTTGTTCGCGGCAGTCGATCCCGCTTGCCGGCTTCCGCTTGCCGAATCCGAGCATCCCGGCTGGTATGACCGACACCGATCGGGGCGAGATCGAGATCTATTCCTCAGCATCAACACCAAACAATACAAGCAGCAAGACACAGCGCTCTCAACTCAATCACTAGACGCAGTCAAGTCCAACAATTTCAAGGTCGTACTGGAAGAGAGATCAGAGCAAGATCCAATCGCATTTTCAGTGCCTGTCACCACTAATCTGTCGGGTATATACCGCAAACCATCCCATCCATCCCATCCCGTCCATCTTCCCACGCATCCTCACAACGACGAGAGAAGGGAGCTCTACTGGCTCGGCTTGTAATCATACACCAGTCGCACCTTATGCTCCTCCTTTCCCTTCTTCGACACAATCCGCCTCACATGCTTGCGAGCGCCCTCAACCATCTGGAAACCCCAAATCTGCTCCGCCGTCCATCCACTCTCACCCTCGGTGTAGCTCCAGATCACGTCGCCCTTCTCCTCGCCCTCGCCTTCCTCGAGCCAGGGGCCTTCCTGAAGGTAGGAGTCCGTGATTTCGGAGATCTTGATGTACCTACAAACGTCACCAAAAGTCAGCATCATCATCACAAAAGACTCGCCGCACACCGCCTCTAGCGACGCTCAATAAGGGAAAGAGAAAGTCATACTTATTCTTCCCCTTCACCTTCCCCCAAAACTGAATATCCCTCTCCCCCTCCTCGCCATTCAAAATCCTCGGCTCCAACTGCTTCACATTGCCCGTAGAAATCTGCTCCTGGTCCAGATGCACACCATCAGCTTCCTTGTACTGCTTCAGGACGACTTCGACGGCGCTGTAGTTGGCCGCCTGGCGCACGAGCCACGGCAAGCCTTGCATCTTGAGCATGTTGCCGGTGGAGTCGGAGATTTTCTTGTTCATGTCGTAGCTGGCGTTCATGTTGTGAACGTTGACGGAGTCGGGGGCGGCCATGGTGGGCGGTGATTTTCTCTGGGGTTGGTGGGAGGTGAGTTTGGTGGTTGCTGACTGTGGTGGGTGAGGGGTCTAGATGTACAGGTCTAGAGAAAGGTGCTGCCTGCTGCAAGGACTTGAGGAGAGAGTACTCTTAAAGGCTCAGAGGAGCTGTGGTCAAGCTAGTCCCACGAACCTCGGCAACAAAAAGAATGGACGTCAAAGGAAGGCTGGTACGATAAGGTGGAGCAAGCAGCGAACGACTTGATATGTCTCTTGCTTAGCCACCGAGACAAACAAGCTCACTGGATGAGCGGAGAATTCCCTTTAGCTAGCCGTACCTACGTGCGTGGCTAGCAGCTATCTCTACTCAGCAACTCCTCGGCGGCAATCCACGGTTCAAGCTGTTACACAGCAGCGACAGCCGCCGCTGACGAGAATGCCATTCGTTTTAATTGGCGCCCCGAAGAGAGATGTGTTCCACCGAGGACATACATGTGAAAGGAGGATGTGCCTGACGATCTGGCCTTCGTTTCGCGGAGTCGTGGTGGGGGAAGTGAAGTGGGCTGGGTATCGACCCATGCTACTGCAGACCTCGGCGTTTGACTGGCCAATCACATCACAGGAGCTCATTCACTCTCCGAACGACGCGACACGTGCACTCGACCTCCGACGGTCGACCTCGTCTCTTCTCCGCCTTATGCGAGTGCGAACATTGTCTCGGTGCGAAGAGATAGCCAAGTGTGACTTCAGACCTTCGCTGCTTTTTACGATTTTTCTGAATGCTTGCAATTGCCTTCCTAGATACGGCTTCTGCGTGTCTGCAGTAAGGCGTATTGTCGCCGCCGAGCAGATCGATTTCATGACGACGCCTTCATGACACCGCAAGCAGAGCAGGTCCACCATTTGTGCTCCATGAAGGCGCCACAATTGTTGCAATTCCATCCCATCGTCTCAGGTTGCTTCGGCGGCGGGACATCTTTTCGTCGCACAGCCTTCGACTCTACCTTGACCTGTGGTGATTTCGCCCTCGCTTGGTCACGAGCTTTCGACTTAGACATGACAGATTGCGGTCGCTCTATACCACAAGCATCGCACGCCAGGAACTGGATCGGGTTGACGAGCGTGCATACCTCGCAGGTCCACTGGTCTCCAGATGTGTCCTCTGGTATACTGGTCAGGTCAATCAGCGGCTCAGATTCTGACTTGACAGACTCTCTGTCGATCATTTCGTGCTTGATGGTGGATGTGCCTGAGGTTGGCGCCTTTACTGGCCGCGCTGCATCTCGAAGCGGAGACAGTACTGATGCGGGTCTCTTCGATGATTCGGATGTAAGACTCTCTTGCAGTGCCCATTTCATCTGCTCGTCCTCATCTGGCTGGTCCGATTGGCTTCTCGAAGACTTGGGCATCTCCATCCCAGCGTTGTATAGTCCATGCTCAGGACTCCACTCCAGACCACCACTGGACGAGTCTTTGAAGGTACCGTTGAGCTTTTGAGCCTCTTCCTCCTCCATCAGCTCCTCCAAAGCTCGAGCAATGGCTCGATTGTTAGCATCATCCTCTTCGGCCTTGCTGGTGAACGAGTTCTGGGCTGCCTGTTGAGACAGCTGGTTTGCGTCGCTCCTGCCAGATCCGCAGCCTTTGTTAATCACGTTGCGTCGAGTGACTTGATCTGCGATGACATTCCTCACATCGCGACCTTGCAGATGCAACGGTGTTCCACCTAATCGCTGGCCAGAGCCCTGTGCAAGTGTTCCTTGGGCTTGGCGCTTCTCAGCACTCGCTCGTGCTCGCTGACGCATCTCATGCAGTGCTAAAGGCCGGTTGTGATTGCCACTTCCGCCAAGGCGCTGCCCTTCCGACATGAAGCCTTCTCCAGTATAGCCTTTCCGTAGCAGCGCTTCATGCTCGTCACGAAGTTCGTCCCAGAGCTTGTGAAAGTTTGAGTCATGATCTCCCCAGACGTTGTGAGAAAGCTCGTGCAACATAGTATCTACCACTTCCTCCAGCGGCAGGAATAGATCTGGGTTGTTGTGGTATCGCAGACGGATGCAGATCTTGTAGCCCTTGTTGATGTTCAGTCCAAGAAGATTGTTTTCTGGTGGAAGAAACTCGGCAAGCACCTGCACTCGCCAACCTCGCTTTCGCATGATCGGTTTGACGATGGATGCCACCTTCCGCAGCATGGTCAAAGCGGAATCCCCTCGTGGCAAGCCTTGGAGATGTTCATATGTAGTGAACAGCGAGTCTGACTCCTTGAGCTGCGAAGCGTAGGACCTCTGGACACCTGAGGGTCCGCCCTTAGCAGAACGCCGGTTGCGTCCAGAGTATCCCTCGCCCGCATGTAGGTTGCCAACTGGTCCGCCGGGATGCCACGACATGGTGGCGGATTTCTTTGTTGGTGAAAGTTGAGGTGGCCAGTCTGGGATTTGAAGTGTTTGTCGGAGACGAGATGATTCTGCTGGACAGGTCAACTGGCTGAGAAGGCGCGTGACTTGAGATGGACGAAGAGGAAGGAAACAGGTAAAGAGGTGGCAAGCGCGAGGAGGCCGCGTATTACCAGTACAGCCTGGCCTCCGAATGTCTTGGACGGCCGCAGAACATCCTTACAAAGCCGCGTCGACGATAACGCATTCACCGCCGCCAAGCATTCTCGCCGAAAATGATGATGATGGTGCCTTTAGTGAAGTTGGATGTTGTTGTGAAAGGAGAAGAAGTGAAGATGGAGTTGCTGGTCGAATGAAGATGGACGGAATGAGGTCCGCGCTGCCAAGGCGTCGGCTGATACGCGGCACGACAAATGGGTGAGACCCTGGCCAAAAGTTTCCG
This sequence comes from Phaeophleospora eucalypticola, assembly GCA_022814565.1. Taxonomy (NCBI): domain Eukaryota; kingdom Fungi; phylum Ascomycota; class Dothideomycetes; order Mycosphaerellales; family Mycosphaerellaceae; genus Phaeophleospora; species Phaeophleospora eucalypticola. Next base: position 212,251 of record JAKLNG010000011.1, read on the forward strand.
GGCGCGCACGGCCGCTAAGCGAATGAGATTTTATCGAGCACAGCTTCTTTGCTGCGAAGACTTCTCTGCTTCTGCCCTCACCACATCTCCTCTTACACCCTCACACCACACCACCCCTACAGCACTTCAAGATGGCGGACGAGGTCTACGACGGGTGCGCATACACAACTCTCCTATTCACACCAGAATTGGGATACTGATGTTTCCTCCAGTGCGATCGGTATCGATCTTGGTACCACCTACTCGTGTGTCGCCAACTATGAAGGCGCCGGCGTCGAAATCAGTACGTGCAATCGCGATCACATGCCGCAATCGAGTCGAGTCTAACGCAGCGCCTCGCAGTCGCCAACGAGCAGGGAAGCTTCACCACCCCTTCCTTCGTTTCCTTCACCTCCGAAGAGCGCTTGATCGGTGAGGCGGCCAAGAACCAGGCTGCCATGAACCCAGCCAACACCGTCTTCGATGTCAAGTGAGTGCGATCAGAATAGAAAGAGCAAGGAGAAAAGCACAGTACTAACAGAAGATAGGCGTCTGATCGGTCGCCGATACGATGACCCAACCGTCAAGAAGGATATCGAGTCGTGGCCATTCAAGGTCGTTGAGGACGACAACAACCCCAAGGTCCAGGTCGAGTACCTCGGCGAGAACAAGACCTTCTCTCCCCAGGAGATCTCCGCCATGGTCCTTGGCAAGGTGCGTTTGGTTGAGATATCTGGACATGAGCGATTTTGCTGACAATGAGAACAGATGAAGGAGGTCGCTGAGGTCAAGCTCGGCAAGAAGGTCTCCAAGGCCGTCATCACTGTCCCAGCTTACTTCAACGACAACCAGCGTCAGGCCACCAAGGACGCCGGTGCCATTGCCGGCCTCAACGTTCTCCGTATCATCAACGAGCCCACTGCTGCCGCCATTGCCTACGGTCTTGGCTCCGGCAAGTCCGACAAGGAGCGAAACGTCCTCATCTATGACTTGGGTGGTGGTACTTTCGATGTCTCCCTCCTCCACATCCAGGGCGGTGTCTTCACCGTCAAGGCCACTGCCGGAGAGTATGTGAAACAACCACTTTTGAGACTTTGGATTCTTGCTAATCATTCACTTCAGCACCCATTTGGGTGGTCAGGACTTCGATACCAACCTCCTCGAGCACTGCAAGAAGGAGTTCCAGCGCAAGTCGAAGAAGGAGTAAGCCAATGCCTCAGAAAACGCCGATCTTCTGGAGATGCCTGCTAACTTGTTTCCCAGCATCTCCAACGACCCGCGTGCCCTCCGTCGTCTGCGAACTGCTTGCGAGCGTGCCAAGCGTACCCTCTCCAACGGAACCCAGACCACCATCGAGATCGACTCGCTCTTCGACGGCGAGGACTTCAACACCAACATCACCCGTGCCCGTTTCGAGGACATCAACTCCAAGGCTTTCCAGGGCACCCTCGACCCTGTTGGCCAGGTCCTGAAGGACGCCGCCATTGAGAAGAGCAAGGTTGACGAGATTGTGCTTGTTGGTGGTAGCACTCGTATCCCTAAGATCCAGAAGCTCCTGTCCGACTTCTTCAACGGCAAGAAGCTCGAGAAGAGCATCAACCCGGACGAGGCCGTCGCCTACGGTGCCGCCGTCCAGGCTGGTATCCTTTCCGGAAAGGCCACCTCCGCCGACACCGCCGACATGCTTCTCCTCGATGTCGTTCCTCTCTCCCTTGGTGTCGCCATGGAGGGCAACATCTTCGCTCCTGTCGTCCCTCGTGGACAGACTGTGCCAACTATCAAGAAGCGCACATTTACCACCGTGGCTGACAACCAAGTCAGTATCCCTTTTTACACCACCAAGACTATGACATTAGCTGACATATCTTCAACAGCAAACTGTACAATTTCCCGTCTTCCAGGGTGAGCGTGTGAACTGCGAGGACAACACCTCGCTCGGAGAGTTCACCCTTGCCCCCATCCCACCGATGAAGGCTGGTGATGCCGTGCTTGAGGTCGTCTTCGAAGTCGATGTCAACGGTATCCTTAAGGTCACCGGTGAGTCAAATTCTTTCACATCTGCATTTCGAAAAGTCACTAACATTTCCGAAGCCACCGAGAAATCATCAGGACGTTCGGCCAACATCACCATCTCCAACTCCGTCGGAAAGCTCAGCAGCGGCGAGATCGAGAAGATGGTGGAGGATGCTGCCAAGTTCAAGTCCAGCGACGAGGCCTTCTCCAAGAAGTTCGAATCGAGACAGCAGCTCGAGAGCTACATCAGCAGAGTCGAGGAGATCGTCTCGGACCCCACCATGAGCATGAAGCTCAAGCGCGGCCAGAAGGAGAAGATCGAGAGCGCGCTCTCTGACGCCATGGCCCAGCTCGAGGTCGAGGACGCCAACAGCGAGGACCTGAAGAAGAAGGAGCTGGCCCTCAAGCGTGTGGTGACCAAGGCCATGTCTACCCGCTAAGCGGCTTCTTGTTTTTGGGATTCGGCGTTTTTCCGGGCAACGACGGGGCATTTGGCACATGTGAGCGGGACAGCAGGAAGTCGCTCAGCGTGTCGAGGAATGCTTCTCGCTTGCGCGCGCGTGGCTGATAGATCGATGCAACGATGGAACGGCCCAGGGGCATACCAAAAGTCGAGATTGATTGAGAATGTTCAGCATTCGGGGTCGGGCTGTCACGTACTTAGCGCATGAAACGTCTGTAGCCAACGAAGTTCGGATATGATCACGAGTGGCTTTCACTTTTCATTATTCCATCTCCAGCAGACACCTTCTCCAGCAGCTGCTGTGAGTCTCTCTGGCGGCTTTGGCGCAAGATTTGCGCCGGACACGTGTCGAGGCCAAAACATTGTAACACGAGTACGGCGGATTCATCTCCGACTTGATCAAGACTTTCAAAGCTCATGGATAGTCCTACATTACCACAAAATCCATATGTTCTGTCGAGATACAATGTGCTGGGAAGCTTCATTCAGGAGGTGAGGTGCAGATTGACAGGGGCAGACGCCAGCCAATCAGAAGCCGCCGTTACTGGCATGCTCCTCTTTGAGCTTTGACATCACCTTTCAAAATTTATTCCTCTTCACCGCGTGTCCTCACTCCTTTGTCTTCGTCTTGAAGTCCATCCGCTTTTCTTGCGAGAGACAATGCGATGATAGAATCTCCAACAACACGATAGCAGAAAACTCAAGTTGAGCAAGAAGTTGGATCACAATGCCTGGCAAAAGTAGGATGCCCGATTGCGGGCCGCTGCATTCAAATACATGTGCTAATGCTATTGTCTTGTAGGTCATCTCGATATGCCGGCGACAGGCACACTTTCAGAAGATGGCCTGAGACATTTTCGGACTTATAAGTACTCGTCGGTTGATAAGAGTCCCATCTCACATCATATCTTGAGACATTATGTACGCTCCCGAGCCCGCAGCACCGAGGTCCATCATGTGAAATCTAACGTTAGCCACAGTGGAATTTCTGCGTCGAATATCTGCCATTATGGCTGGCACCAAATATGGTCACGCTCATCGGCTTCTTCTTCGTCATCGGCAATGTCGGCCTCCAGCAGCTCACAGACCCGGATCTTACTGGCCCTCCGGCTTGGGTATGCTATAGCTATGCTTTCGGCGTCTGGGCGTATTCGACTATGGATAATATCGACGGAAAGCAGGCGAGGCGGACAGGTACTAGCTCTGGACTTGGAGAACTGTTCGATCATGGGATCGACTCTTTGAACTGCACGCTGGCAAGTCTTCTCGAGACGAGCGCGATGGCCCTGGGACCCACGAGAGTGGGAGCGCTGACGGCCCTGGTCCCTTGTCTCCCAATGTTCTTCTCAACCTGGGAAACCTACCACACCCACACCCTCTACCTAGGCTACTTCAACGGGCCCACCGAAGGCCTCCTCCTCGCCTCCCTCCTCATGATCAGCTCCGGCCTCTACGGCCCTCAAATCTGGCACCAACCCATCGCCACCCTAATCGGCTACGAGCAAATCCTCGGCTCCTTGAGCGTCAAAGACCTCTTCCCGACAATTCTCCTCGTCGCTTTCGCAGTCGCGCACCTCCCCTCCTGCGTCCTCAACGTCGTCGAAGCCCGCCGAGCGAAGAACCTCCCCATCGCTCCGGTTTTTCTGGAGTGGGCGCCTATGCTCCTCTTCTGCGGCGCTCTCACCGCTTGGCTCGGATCTCCGTACTCTACTCTCTTGAGCGAGAATCATCTCTGCCTGCTGTGTCTTACCATGTCCTTCGTCTTCGGGCGCATGACGACGAAAATGATCCTCGCGCATCTCACCCGCCAGCCATTCCCGTTCTGGACCAGCCTTCTCGCACCCCTGGTCGGAGGCGCGGTGCTGGTCAATCTGCCATACCTGGGATTCCAGCCTGTCTCGGCGCAAGTGCAGTTGTACTACCTCTGGGCGTACTTTTTCGTCGCGATGGTGGTGTATTTCCGGTGGGCATACGTGGTTTGCAGCTCGATTTGCGATTATCTGGGCATTAATTGCTTGACGATTCCGGAGGATAAGTGGAGGGTGCTGCAGAGGGAGAGGGCGAAGAGTGCGTAGACGATATACAGCAGGAGTTCAGGAAAGACGTCGTCAGGATCAGATGATTGAGGCGGCTTGCTCAACGCTACCGCAGGATAAAGCAGGAAAGGGTCTGAATACAGATGATTTTAAATCAAATCAAATACAAGACTTTTCTCAAACATACTAACTCCACCAGACATCTATCAATGTAAAAGCTTCAAATACAAACCAAAAGCCGTACTCAATTCCCGAACTCCCCCTCCCCCAACACCATTCCACCCCATTCAACCCCTCAAAACCCCCACAACCTCTCCAACCCCTTACAAACCCCCTCCAACATCCCCTCCACAGCCCCCTTCCCAAAACTCCTCTTCCTCGCCAAAACACTCATCTCCATCTCCCCGCTCTGCGCCACCGAACACCCAATCTCCACCTCATACACCGAATTCCTCTCCGTATACTTATGATACTGCATCGCCCCCACCTTCGCCTCTCCAAGCGAAAAATCATGAAAAGCCGTCGCGCACCAGATTTGTGTGTCACCGGGCCACGGGGTGCTGTGCTGGCGGATGAGGTCGTAGGGGAGGGTTTCGTGGGGGAGGGAAGTGAGGTATTGGGATTGGATGGAGTGGAGGAGGGAGGAGGGGGTTTGGTTGGCGTTGGCGAGGGCGCGGACGAGGATTGTGTTCGTGCAGGGGCCAACGAGGGTTTGGGCTGCAGGAGGGAGGCCTTGGCGGCCGGAGACGACGCGGCCGAAGACGATGTCTGAGGTTGTGTTCTTGGGGACTTGGTTGGCGAGCATGAGAGCGCAGGCCGCGGTGAAGATTGTTGCGGGTGTGATGCCATCGGGTCTTTGGTGCTGTGGGAGGCGGAGGGTCCGAGTTGCGAGGTGGCAACCGGTGGAGTTCGAGTCTTCTGCTGGGGATGAGAAGACGGTCATTGAAGATCCTTCGAGTAGTTTTCGCCAGTAGTCCAGGCCTGCGTTTTGATTGCTGAGCATGTGTTTGATGTAATGCGCAAATGGCGGCGCTGCTAGGAGGCATTCCTGCCTCAAAAGGGCGTGGAAAGCGTTCGTGATGTGCTCGAAGCTCAAGCCGTCGTACAGAGCATGAGAGATCTTTAGCAATACCCGCAGGTCACCTCTGGCGCGATGGCGGAGAACCGTGAATCGCAAAAGAGCTTGACCGGGACGATAGGTAGACCAAGGATCGTCCCTTTCGAGAATTTCATTGGAAGCTGCCTCAAGATCTGTGTCAACGTCGAGCATGTCCACGGGAATTTCAATGTATTTAAGTACGGCTTGGTAGAAAGTTTCCCCGACTGCGACGAAGACGGTTCGGAAGATGTCGAAGTGTCGAGCGAGACCGCGACATGCGTCTTCCACTCGGTCAGTATCTTGCGACGAAGACAGATCCCAGTGAAAGTTCACCCATGGCTGAGGAACGCCAGTATCCGGGTCACGAAGTGACGTCTTTTGAATCTGATTGACAGGGTAGACGTCTTGAATGTCCTTTCTCTCCAAAGAAGGCAAGTGCTTCAAGACCGTAAAAGTGATAAACTCTTCAGGATCTGGATGGTCGCTGAGCAGCTCAAGTGGTGTGTACGCCTCTATGTTTTCAGAATGAGGAGAAGGCTGGCCCAGCTCTCGAATCTTCGCAGCAAGATCGATGACCTTGGGCTGCTCGAAGACATCTTTGACCGATATATCGACACCCATGTCTCGCCTTATGAGAGCCGTCAAAGCAGTTGCGAGAAGAGAATGGCCGCCTAGCTCGAAGAAGTTGTCATCGATGCCAATGTTGATATCCTCAGGTAGCTTGATGAGAACGGCTTTGTATAGTCTGCACAGCTGCTCTTCGGTCTCATTGCGTGGAGCCCTGTATGCTGGTCCTGTGTCGTCGGCAATCCGTGGCACGTCTTCTGCCAGCTTTTGCAGAGCTGAGCGATCGACTTTGCCGTTCCCATTCATGGGTAGACGGTCGAGGATCGCCATTTTCGTTGGAATCATGTATGGCGGAAGCTGAGTCCGCAGACGTTGTCGAACCTGATGAATGAAATGCTTGCGAGCGGTCTCATCCTGCGGCGCATCTGAAGTGACTGTGATGAATGCGACAAGCTCCAGCTCTCTTTCAGATTCCGCCTTCTGCACAATCACTATTGCATTCTTGACCATCTTCTGTGCGGTCAACATGCCTTCAATCTCTCCAAGCTCGATTCTGTGGCCTCTGACCTTGAGCTGGTGATCAATACGTCCAAAGAACTCGAAGACGCCATCTTTTGGTCGCATCCTCACTCGGTCTCCAGTGCGGTAAGCACGTACTACAGACCCATCCGGCATTTTCATGTCATAGAATGAGCGATTGGTAAGAGATTCGTCCATGTAGCCCCTTGCAAGTCCATCGCCAGAGACGACTAGCTCTCCCAGCACGCCGCTGCTGACGAGCCGCTGATGGCTGTCCACAACGAAGGCTCCCGAGTTGCTGATGGTTTTGCCAAGTGGAACGCCATTCGGGAATTTGGAGTCCGATGTTATCTCATGCAGACAGCTGTATGTCGTGTTCTCGGTCGGCCCATAGGCGCTGTAGAAAGCCGCTTCTGGAGGCAGTAGCCTTCGTGCCATGATCATCTCATCTGGATCTAGTCGCTCGCCGCCAACAAACACGAGTCGAAGGTCTTTCAAAGCTGCTGGAGCATGAGACAGGGTACTCGCAAGCCACACGGGCGTGAAAAATGCTGCTTGGATCCGGGGCTCTCTTTCAAACGCTTGCTGGAGTTTGTTGCTGTCCAGGACTGTCATATGATCGAGACACTCTACTGTCCCACCGTTCAAGAGGGCTCCGTATATTTCCCATGTGGCTGCATCGAAAGCGAGATTGGACATGTGTGCGATCCGTGCTCCATCTGGGAGATCTCTCACGGCTGTGCCGTTTTTGACTAGTCTTACGATTGAGCGGTGCTCGGTCATGATGCCCTTTGGTTTGCCTGTGCTTCCCGATGTGAACATGACGTATGCCAGATGATTCGGCCGTATGCAAATTGCTGGAGCTGTCGTTTCAAGCTTGCCTTGCTCTGATAGAGCCTCAGAAATGTCGACAAACTGGATTCCTAATGTTTCGGCATCGTCGGAGAGCTCGAGATTTCTGGAAGTGTCAGAAGACACCAGAACAAGTTGGCAGCCTGGAACTGAGCGCAAAATGTTTTCAGATCGACCAGCAGGTGCTTGGACGTCAAGAGGCAGGTATGCAAGTCCGGCTTTGAGAATGCCCAAGAAGGCGACGATAGCTTCGCATGATCTGGGAATATATGTACCCACCAGACTTTCCGGTTGGAAGTTGTGTTGACTCAGCCAGGCTGCAAGCTGATCTGACAGTTGATCAAGCTCCCCGTAGCTGAGAGTACGGGCACCGTGGCGGACTGCTGTCTTGTCTGTATGTGCGCGTGCCTGTCCTCGGAAGAGATCAACGATGTTGGAATTTTCTGGGTACGGGGCCCGGTTGATACTGGTCCAGCCTTGGGCAATGTCATTAGCCACTCCATCGCTGAGCTCCAAGTCTTGTATCCGGCTTTTGGGCTGTGTAAGACCGCGGCGAAGTACCTCTTTGAATGTAGTGATGAGAGCTTCCACGGTGCGGGCATGATATAGAGAGCGATCAAACAACACGCTTCCCTGAAGGCTCTGCTCTTCTTCATATATGTGGAACTCCACATCGAATCTTGTGGTGGGAGATACAGGCTGCAAACTTTCACACTCCAAGCCTTGAAGCTGGATCTGATCCATGCCCTGCTGATGGACAGCGAACATCAACTGGACCAACGGATTGCGAGAAAGGTCTTTGTGGTTCGGGCGCAACTCTGCAGCGATTTCCTCGAAAGGCAGATCTTGGTTTTCTAGGGCTCCTGCGACCACGTTCTTCGCTTGCTGTATCAGTGACAAAAAAGTAGTGTCCTCCTCATCGATTTGAATTCGCATGCATTGTAGATTTACGAAGAATCCAATGAGACCTTGAAGCTCTTGTCGACTTCGGTTCGCGACTGGCGATCCCACGACAGCGTCGTTGACCCCGGTCAGCCTGTAGTGGGCGGCGCGGAAGACAGCGAGAAGGGCCACATAAGTCGTGACTCGATGCTCTTTGCAGAAGCGCTGCAATTGGGTATGTAAAGGGCCATCTATAATGAACTCTCTGGAATCGGCTTCTCCAGATGGTACGGAAGGCCGTACCAAATCCGTCGGTAGCTCAGCCGGACGACTGTCCTGTAGCATATTGGTCCAGTACTCTCTTTGTTTACTCCACATGTCGGCTTGCAATGCTTGCCAACGAGCATAGTCGGCGTACTGAATGGGAAGAGGCCCCATCTTGGCTAAAGGATCTACACCATCGCATGCAATGGCGTAGAAGCTCCTCAGCTCGCGGAACAGGATGGAAAGCGACCAGCCATCGCAGAAGAGGTGATGTACGACGATTGAAAGGATGCTTTCTCGTCCTTGTGATGAGTCAGGTAGCCGGAAGAGGTGAGCTCTGAATCCAGGCTTCTTGGTGAGATCGAATGGGCATGTCTGCTCTTTGGCAAGTGCATGGAGTGCGAGCTCCGGCACCTCTTCTCCCTCAAATGTGGTGATGGAAAATGGGAGGGTCTGACTGTCGTTGACAACTTGGACGATGGAGACACCCTCCCCACTAAACGTTGTTCGGAGTGTGTCGTGTCGATCTTGCAACGCTCGCAGAGCCACTTGTAGAGCCTGTTCATTCAATGGGCCCCGGATTCGCATTGCGAGCGGCATGAGATATGAAGTCGGATTGAGGTGCTCGAGGAACCAAAGCCGCGATTGACCGAATGACAACGGAGCCGGCTCTGTGCTTGTCGATCGAGGTATAGGCTTTTGAACAGCGTTGGTGAGACTTCGAATGTGATCGGCCAAGTCAGCCAACACAGAGTGATCGAAAATGTCGCGAACAGAGACTTTACCGACCCGCTGACTGATTCGCGCAGCGAGTCTGGTAGCCATGAGGGAGTGCCCGCCCAGATCAAAAAAGTCGTCATGAACGCTAACATCTGCAGGCTGCATGCCCAAGACATGAGCAAAGTCTTCGCAAAGCATAGCTTCCGTCTCGTCGCGAGGAGCACAATGAGTAGCGTGAGCAGCAAGGTTACTACTCTTCGACATTGCTTCTGCGTGCTTGATCAACGCCTGACGATCGACTTTGCCATTGGCGTTCAGAGGTAATCGCTCCATCACGAACAGATCGCTCGGGATCATGTACGATGGAAGCTTTTCTTGCAAGTGCTCTTTCACTGATTCATTAACCTTGCGATGATAGTAGTGGTCAAGCCGGTTTGTGCATGCATGGAGATCCATCGACTGCTCAGTCGGGAACTTGAACACGACTTTCGAGGTTTCATCACTTTGTCGCCGATGGAACACAACATCCAAGCCACCGTTTAGCGAGCGTTGACGAGCCCAGCTGAAGTGTGCACGGAAGCCTGCCATTTCTCCGATTTCTATCAATTCATGCACCGACAAGGCATTGGACGAGGCGGCCGCTTTCTTGGCTTCCGCGAACCACTGTTCATCCTCGGAATCGATCGCTTCGACGAGGGCTCGTTCGTGAACATTATTTTTGTAAGGTATGTTCCCAACGGCAAACCTAGACATCTTGGGAGAGCCCATCAGGCGCTTTGCAATCCCATCGCCGTCCAACGCGGAATGAATGGAATCGACGAATTCTGCCTTCTCCAAATCGATGATGTCCAGAGCATCACCGTCTTGTTTATGCAAATGCAAGACAGCGGTGTAACGGTATGAGCTCAATTCATTGACCGCCTTCATTTTCTTTGGCAAGATCTCGACGTGCTTGATAACTTCGGGCATGCGGTGTTGAAGAGTGGTAAAGAAGGCTGGGTCAACAAGGAGCTCTTCTTCTTGTGCATCTAATCGCAGCATTGCTTGCCGAACGTCTTTGAGGCTCATTCTCTTCTGATTACTGAACAGCACTCTTGCAATCTGGAATTGACGATTGAGCGGCAGCGACCGTACATCGCCGAATACAATCTTCGAGACGGCGGGTAGCTGAGTGATCGAAGTCGTGAAGTCCAGCAGGTACTCCGATGACGGAAAATACTGGATCACGGAGTTCAGAACAACGACCTCCGGCTGCAGTCCCTGGATACTCTTGACGTCCAGCGCTGTTCCAACATGGACCTTCGCCTTGCCTTTGAGGTGGGGAACAGCGTCAGTCATTCGAGTCACGAACGATGCTGCGGACCTGGAAGGCTCAATTCCGACATAACTCTTCAACGTCTGAGGGAGGTTGAATAGAATCATTCCAGTGCCTGTGCCGACTTCTAGAACATGATGCAACTCGTTGCCACCGATGGTTGTCTCAATCGCATCGTCCAGCCATTCTTGCATCTCTGCTCTGTCAATGGGTTGACCGTCTAGCATCGAATTCCAACCAAGAAAGTCGCACCCAAGTTCAGAAAAGTCGATTTTGCTGACATCAGCAAACATATGAGAGTCAAAGTGATGCTCCCAGTCGAGGACTTGATCGTAAATCTCTTCCTGGGATTGCTGGTGGCCGCTTGCGGAAGCAGACAAGAAGCCGACTAGCTCAGGCTCCGCAAGTTCAGGGCTTTCCTTGCTAGAGTTGTCGATGAGCAACACTGCAGCGTCGTCCACACTTTCGTGCTCTAAGATCGTGTTCTGCACTTCATCCAGCTCAATGCGATGGCCTCGGATCTTGACTTGTCTGTCCAGTCGACCGAAGCATTCAAGATGGCCGTCTGATGGGCGTACTCGAGCGAGGTCGCCGGTTCGATAGGCCCTTACAATCTTGTTTCCCACCTCAAGCTCAACGAATCGATTGACGTCCAAAGAAGGGTCGGTATATCCGCGAGCCAGTCCTGAGCCTGTCAGAACCAACTCTCCGAGCACACCAGCTGGTACAATGCCCAAGCTTGGGTCTACGACATAGGCTCCGCGACCCGGCAAAGCTGCTCCGATCGGAACTCCGTTCGGGTAATCCTTCGCCTGAGCACAAAGCGGATATATGGTGCTCTCAATCGAGTTCTCAGTAGGACCGTACGCGTTCCATGACATTGCCGGGAAAGCTGACAACCTAGCAGCATCAGCTCGATCGAGGCGGTCTCCTGTGACATAGAGCCTTCTCAAGGTTCTGAGATGGCTAGAGTCGTGGTTGACACACTGTTTGAGCAACGCAGGCGTCAAGATGGCGGTTTCTATGCCTTCTTGGTGAATGACCTGGCCCAAAACCGCAGGATCGAGAATTGTGAGATGATCGATGCAAACTACAGTTCCACCAGTGAGCAGTGCTCCCAGAATCTCCCACAAGGATACGTCAAATGCCAAGCTGGTTAAGTGTGCTGTTCTTCCATGTGCAGCGATTCCAGATTTGCTGGCGAGTTGTACCAGTCCTCGATGCTCGATTTGCACACCTTTCGGCTTGCCTGTAGATCCCGATGTGAAGAAGACGCATGCAAGAGTAGCCCCGTTTAGCTGTCGCCCGCTCTCACCATATCCATTGGGATGCATTGGCTGCGAGCGCAATGCATCGCGAACACGGACTACATCCACGTCGCTCTGCGCGAGTGCCGGCATGACATCTTCATCGCCTACCAGAACAAGACTAGTCTCAGGTAGCGACGACAAGATTGATTCCACCCTACCGATGGGAGTCCTGTGATCAAGAGGCAAGTAAGCGAGATTTGCCTTCCAAATGCCCAGCATCGCGACGACCGCCGAGCACGACCGGGATGCGAAGACGGCGACAGGTGTCTCTTTCGGGAACTGTCGCACCTGTAACCACTGAGCAAAGACGTCGGCCTGACTATCCAGCTCGGCATAGGTGAGTACTTGAGCTGTCTTATCGGGGCTGCTGTTACGCTTGACGGCGACAACATTGGGGGTCGCGGCGGCCTGTTGTTTGAAAGCTGTTGCGATGTTCCAGTGGTGTGTATTGTCTCTTGAAGACAGTTGGCTTGTGTGAAAGTCACCTATACTGTCCTGAGTAGCTGCACCAGTCAATGAAATTGAGGCAACGGGAAGTGCTGGATCGAGCAACACCTCTTCCAGCATCCGCTGGAAGACAGCGATGAGGCTCTGCATTGTCGCGCGCTCGAAGAGTTGAGTGGAGTAAAGGATTCCTCCATTCAATGAGTCAACACCCTGGGTGAGGTGGAACTCCATGTCGAATCGCGTGTATGATCTTGTCGGGGCGGGCTCAGCCTGCAAGCCGTCCAGCTCAACAGTCCCGAGCCCTTGTTGAGGATGGAATGCAAACAAGATCTGCACCAAAGGGTTACGAGATAGGTCACGTTTCGCCCCTGGCAGTGAGTCGAACAGCTTGGACACTATCATGTCAAAAGGCACGTCTTGGTTTGCCTGGGCCTCATTTGCCTTTTGTCGAACCTGTTCAAGAAGCGCCTGGAATGTCGTGTCACTCTCCACTTTGGTCCTCAAACAAAGCGTGTTGACGAAGAACCCAATGAGATTTTCCAGCTCCTGTCGATTGCGCCGATTTGCAGACGGGGTAGCAAACGTGGCATCCTCGCTGCCAGTAAAGCGATAGTGGGTGGCGCAAGAACAACGAATGGAGTCACTCGCTGCAGTTGACAGAATCTCAGTAGACTGTCGTAAGCCTTTCCATGTATAGAGAACTCCACTGCTCCTGCGTCTGTCAGAGATTTTTCGTTTGAGCTGTCAGATGGTCGACTATGGTCGCATAAAAGCTCCGCTGGCTTGCTATCCGCCAACTGCTGTTCCCAATAATCCAATTGCGCTCGGAACGCAGGCGACTCCAACGTCTGCGTTTCCCTTTCCCAGGCAGCGAAGTCACGATATTGGATTTCCAGCGGCTTCAAGTGAGTGAGTGGATCAACCCCATTGCACGCAGCCTTGTAGAGAGTGGCCAGTTCTCTCGATAAAATATCCACGGACCAACCATCAGAAATGAGATGGTGCATAACGATTGAAAGCGTATTATCGTGTGCATCGGACTCTAGTCGGTAAAGACGAACTCTCCAACTCGGACCTTCCACAAGGTTGAACGGCTTCCCTTGCTCATGGTAAAGCGTCTCGAGAAGTTGCTCTTGTGTAGCCAGAGTAACGATTTCCAGCTTTCTTGCTTGAAACGGATGAACAATTTGAGTTGCGGCGCCTTTATGTTGCGTAAAGGTCGTACGCAGAATCTCATGCCGAAGCTCAATCGTTTGGAGGGCCTCCTCGAGAGCCCTTACGTTCAGAAATCCTCTGAGGCGCAAAGCGAACGGCATGAGATACCATGTCTGGCTCAAGTCGAGGCGATCCAAGAACCACAGACGGGCTTGGGCAAATGAAAGCTCTGTGTGCTCTGAGTGCTCACGTTTTCGAATCTTTTGGTAAGAGGTTGAGCTTCCCAGTTTGTCAATCATGTTAGCGAGATCGCTGAGAATCGGACAGTCGAAAATGTCCTTGACCTCGACTTTGACATCCAGACGGGATCCAATGCGAGCTGCTAGTCGTGTGGCGAGAAGCGAGTGTCCACCTAAATTGAAGAAGTCTTCTTCAGGGTCAATGTGAGCAGTATCAACGCCCCGCAGCAGAGCAAGCTCCTCACATATCACAGCTTCTATGGGGTTGTTGGTACGAGATTTTGCGAAATCGCCATCCGATACACCTTGTTTGAAGACCAGGGGGAGCGATGAGGCCAGCCTCTTGAGCTCGCGGTTGTCGATCTTCCCACTGGCGCTCAATGGCATCGATTCTAGGAGGAAGACTCTGGCCGGAACCATGTGCTTTGGCAGCTGCGTTCGCAGCAAACTCAGTGCTCGTTTCTCGCTGAACGTATTTTCCTTGTTGTGTTCACTGCCGTGCGCTCCGAGCTCTCCATTGCTGGGTTGAGGCTTATAGTGACCAGCGGTTCGAGCAAGAGCTGTAACAAAGCAGACGACCTCTTCCTCTTTTTCGAGACTTGAGGAGATTGGAGAGGTAACTGTAATGGCAACGGCTTCTCGAAGGGCTGTAAAGTGATCGGTCATGGCTTTTTCGACAAGAGTCAGATCGGTTCGGTGACCTCGAATCTTGACCTGTTGGTCCGCCCGTCCAAGGCATTCTATTTGGCCATCATGGCGCATACGAGCAAGATCGCCGGTTCGATACGCTCGGATCCGCTGGTTGTGAGTGACATCATGGTTTGGATCATCTATTTCAATGAATCGATCGGTGTTTGCTGAAGCTTGCACGTAGCCGCGTGCGAGACCGTCTCCGGTGACAACGAGTTCTCCGATTACACCGGGCGAAAGCAGTCGCCGCTGAGCATCCATAACATAGGCGCCAGAATTGTCGATTGGTCGACCGATAGGTACGATGCCCGTGGCGGCGTCTGAGGTGATTTCGAAGATTGTACTGGCAACCGAGTTTTCTGTTGGGCCATACGCATTATATACCGCAGGGATCAACGAAGACTTGGGCCCGTCATTGAAACGGTGCTGCATTGCTTGTCGAGCTCGGATTGCGTCTCGTCCACGCAGCATCTCTCCGGCGATATGGAGCGTTGTGAGCACCTCGACCGCATTGGGTGAACATTCCCAACAACGACGAAGCAAAGAAGGAGTCATGCATGCTGCGTCGACTCTTTTATCAACAAATGTCTGCCTCAAAGCCCGTGGGTCAAGCATAGTGAGATAATCAATGCACACGAGTGTATGCCCGTTCAAAAGCGCACCATAGATCTCCCAGCTGGCAGCGTCGAAGAAGATGCTCGCGAGGTGAGCAATTCGATTTGCTCTTGACAGTTGCCGAGCCGCGGTGCTGTCTTTCATCAGGCGTACTATTCCTCGGTGCTCGATCATCACACCCTTCGGCTCGCCTGTGGATCCGGAAGTGAACATGACATACATAAGGCTTCTTGGCCCAGGAGAGACATTTCCCAACGTAACTTGGTGGCTTGTCGAGCTTGCAACCGTGACAGGCTGTTCTGAGCGAGCCTCCGAAATTTGAACAACATCCACATCCGATCGAGAGACCGTTGGTTTGGGAGCATTGGAGTCTGCGAGGACTAGTCTGCAGCCAGAAGCAGAGAGGATCTTTTCTGTCCACGCAGGAGGAGTTTTCTGGTCCAATGGCAGGTAAGCCAGGCTCGCTTTGAGTACTCCTAGCATGGCAACAATAGCTTCACAAGATCGTGGAGCCATGATCCCGACCAATGATTCTGCAGATAGAGGGCATCTGTTACGTAAATACTCGGCCAGGATGTCGCTCTCCTTGTCCAATTGCGAATATGTAAGTGATATCTGGCCGTCCTCGACTGCGAGCATCGTGGGAGATTTAGCGACTTGCTCTTGGAACACATCGACAACACTCTTCCCCCGCGGGTATGGCGGGCACGGTGCCGTTAGCAACCCTCTTTCCCGCAACTCCGGGACCCCGTCCATGAGCGGGATTTGTGAGACCGGGACGTGCGGAGTGTTTACAGCCCGACGAATCATCTCTTGAAATACGTTGATGATCATTCGACCAGTGGCGCTGTCGAATAGAGACTTGGCGAAGACTGCTCGACCACGAACCATCGAGGGAGCACGGTACACGTGAAGCTCAAAATCGACCCGGGTCGTAGCTGGAGAAGGTATTTGCTTGGACTTCAAGCCATCCAACTCGATGCTTCCAAGGTTTTCTTGCTCATGCAAGACAAAGAAGATCTGTGCGAGGGGGTTGCGATCACGCAAACCAGGGCGGAGTTCAGAAACCAGCCTTTCAAATGGGACATCCTGGTTGGCAAAAGCATCTGCTGTGATCATCTTGACCGTCTCGACTAACTCACTGAAGGTAGTATCTTGATCCAGAGCGATTCTTAAGCATTGGATATTGACAAACAGCCCAATAAGGTCGTGTAGCTCTGCTCGATTGCGATTAGCAATGGCACTCCCTATTGTCGCGTCCTCTGTAGCTCTTAGTCGGAAGTGTGTCGCACGGAAGGCTGCTAGCAGGATCGTGAATAATGTAGCCTCGTATTCTTGCCCAAAGCCAATTAGACTGTCGTAGACTTCTCCTTCGATAGTGAAGTCAATTTCATAAGCATCACCAGAAGGCGTCTGTGGTCTCGGAAAGTCACAGTAAAACTCCGCTGGTTGGCTTCCGGCAAGCTGGTTCTTCCAGTACTCAAGCTGTTTCTGATGCTCTGTGGCTTGGATTTGTGATTGTTGTTGCCATACGGCAAAGTCGCGGTACTGGACTGGAAGTGGCTCGAGGCTGGAAAGTGCTTGAAGATCGTCGTGCGATCTCCAAGGCCGATGTAGTGCAGTCTTGTATAGCGTCGCCAGTTCGTACACCAGTCTGTCGATCGACCAGCCATCTGATATGCTATGATGCATCATGATCGACAAAATGTGCTGCTCTGGGTGGGTCTGAAGAAGGCAGACTCTCCATCCTGGCTCACGAGCAAGGTCGAAGGGCGTCATTTGCTCAACTCGCAAGGTTGCTTGAATGTAATCTGCATTGCCCCTGATTACTCGTAGCCTGCGAGGGCGGTAGCGTTGTACAACTTGCATTGGCTCTCCGTCGTTCTGCACGAAGGTGGTGCGCAGCACGTCGTGCCGCCGCTCGATCACTTGAACAGACGTTTCAAGCGCAGGAATGTTGAGAGGGCCTTCCAATTCGGCTGCTAGGGGCATAAGATACTCAACATCTCCTATTCCCAGTTCTCCCAAGAACCACAGACGACGTTGAGCAAAGGATAAGGGGGCCGGAGAGTTCTCATCGCACGGCACGATGGGATCATCTATCACCCGAGAGGACGAACTGGTGTCAATCTTGGTGGCCAGGTCTGCAATCACCGGATGATCAAAAACATCTCGAACAAATATCGAAGTAGCGAGCTTCTGACTCGCGTGTGCAGCCAACTTCATGGCCATCAACGAGTGTCCACCTAGGGCGAAGAAACTGTCGCTAGCTCCGACCGACTCCAGCGGCTGCTCAAGAATGTCTGCGTAGATCTTGCACAGAGCTGCTTCTGTGCTTGTGCGAGGACTGATGTATGTTGACTTCGGTCTGCTTGTCTTCATCGCAGGCAGATTTGCGGCTTCAGAAGCCAGCTTCTTTCGGTCTACCTTGCCGTTTGGTGTCAATGGGATGTGTGAGACGACCACGACTTGTGCTGGGAGCATGTGGGAGGGCAGTATCTCAGCCAGTCGTTGACTGATGTCCCAAGCTGTCTTGCTGTTCTCATCTGCCTCATCGAAGCTTGAAGCGTCTTCATCGTCGCTCGACTCTGTTGTTGAGTTTCCCAGGATGAAAGCAATGAACTCGAGTCCGCGATCAGCGATGTTTCGAGTGACCACAACTGCATCAGCAGCCTCTTCGCAATGATTTACAATTGCCTTCTCGATTTCTCCAAGGTCCACGCGCTGCGAGCGAATCTTGATCTGATTGTCCGTTCGGCCCAGGAATATCAATTGTCCATCTTTAGGCCGCACCCTCACTCTGTCGCCAGTGCGATATGCTCTGACTGAAACTCCGTCGATTATTATGTTGATGAAACAGTTCTTGTCCAGCGATGGATCGGTAAATCCTCTCGCAATTCCACACCCACTTATTATTAACTCTCCGACGGTTCCCACAGGAACTGGACGGAGCTTCGAATCGACCACATGGGTGCCAGTGTGCTCGATTGCCTTGCCGATGGGAACATCGTTCACCATTTCGTCCTCATCCCAAGGTATTTCGTAACTGGTGCTGAGGATCGTAGCCTCAGTCGGCCCATAGGAATTGTACAGGGCTCCTGCAACGAGGCTTCGTATGTATCTCGCGTCCCGAACGCTCAGACGTTCGCCAATGATATGGAGAAGCTCAAAATTCTTGAAGGAGCTTGGCGAAAAGCGCATTAGCTGCTTCAAAACCGCGGGCGTCATCATGGAAGCCTGAACATGGTGGTCCTGGAAGAAGGTACCAAGAGCTTCGACATCAAGCACTGTCATGCGGTCTATGCAGACAACTGTGCCTCCGTTGAGCAGTGCCGTGTACAGTTCCCAGGTGCTGGCGTCCCAAATGACATTCGAAAAATGCGCCACACGACAGGCAGAGGGGAGGTTTGACCCTCGTGTGCCAGTCGTTCTCCGTACTATGCTCCCATGTTCGGTCATGACACCTTTTGGAGTACCGGTGGAGCCAGAAGTGAACATGACTGTCGCCAGAGATGAAGCCGTTGGCTTTACTCCAGACGATGGCGATTGAACGGCTACGCTTTGTGATTCCGCTATGGCCTCGGAAATTGGGACAATAGTAACGCTTGCCCATGAAGTTTCGGAATTCCGAATACCATCCGCGACGAGCAGCAACCGAATGTTCGAGTGAGATACCAAAGCCTCAATACGTGCTTGTGGAAAGTTGGGATCCATAGGAACGTAGCAAAGATTAGCTTTGAGGATAGCCAGGTAGGTCATCACTGTTTGACAAGAGCGACCAGACAAGACACCGATTGATGCCTCGCGTGGCAA
Organism: Phaeophleospora eucalypticola; assembly: GCA_022814565.1. NCBI lineage: Eukaryota > Fungi > Ascomycota > Dothideomycetes > Mycosphaerellales > Mycosphaerellaceae > Phaeophleospora > Phaeophleospora eucalypticola. The sequence goes on from JAKLNG010000011.1 coordinate 231,229, forward strand.
TTCTTTCTCTAGTAGCCATGCAGCCAGTCTGTCCGTCTTTTGGTCCAGTTGTGCATAAGTGAGGCATGTGACAGAGTCTTCGACAGCTAGCCTATCTGGATGAAGGACCGCTTGTCGAGTGAACAGGTCTGTGATGCTAAAATTGAGCGCCTCCGAAGTGGTCTGATCGTCACTGCCGTTTGTGTGTCGTTGCATTTTGGATCCAGGCTCACTCAATGGCATACAGCCTATTGGTGAATCTGGTGCTTTCAACGCCCACTTCAGGACTTGATGGAAAGCGTCGATCAACGCCTGAATGGTCTCGCGGCAAAAGATGTCAGTAGCAAAGAGGGCGTAGCCGTCAAAGCCCTTTGCGGATCGATAGAGGTGGACCTCAAGATCCGTTCTAGTGGTTGGGTTAAGAGGCCTCATCATCTTCGTAGTCAGTCCGTCAAGCTTGATTTCGCCCAGGTCTGGCTGCGAATGTACTGCAAAGAGGATCTGAGCGAGCGGGTTCTTGGAGGTGTCGTGAGAGTTTGGTCGAAGCTTCGAGACGATCTGTTCGAATGGCACATCCTGGTTTTGGTATGCTGCCACGCTCGTGTCCTTGACCTAAAAGTTCCGTGAGTGACATTACAAGGAGCTTGAAGAAACTTTAGATGCATACCTGCTGAAGAAGGTCACGGAAGGACATGCCTTCATCTACTGTCGTCCGAATACACAGAGTGTTGACAAAGAAGCCAATAAGGTCTTCCAGTTCTTGTCGATTTCGATTCGCGATGGGAGTCGCAATCGTGGCATCCTCCGTCACTGTGGCCCGGTAGTGAGCGACCCGAAAGGCAGCAAACAGAATCATAAAAGGCGTGAAGTCTCCAAAATGATCGAATGACTCGCACAAAGCTTGGTCCAGGTGTATGTCGATGACGCCGGCTTTGCCTGAAGGGATTGCTGGCCGATGATAGTCTTCTGGAAGCTCTGCAGGCTGACTACCTTCCAGTTGTTTCGTCCAGAAGTCCAGCTGATCGCGGTACTCAGCGGCTCTGGAAGGCTGCTGCTGCCAGGCAGCGAAATCACGATACTGGATAGGGAGAGGTTTGACTTGTGCCAGCAAGTCTAGTTCGCGGCACGCTGCCGAGTAAAACAATGCCAGCTCTCGAGAAAGAACATCGACAGACCAGCCGTCGGTGCAGATGTGATGCATGACAATAGACAGGACGAAATCTTCTGTGGGTTGCATCTCGCCCTTGGTGCATTGGAAAAGTCGAACTCTCCAGCCCGGTTCTTTTGTCAGATCGAAAGGACGAGTCTGTTCTTTGAGCAGCTCTTCTTCAAGTCGATGGGTCTGCTCTTGTATTTGACTGACGACCAAAGGCGTTGCGTTGAAAGGATGAACGAGCTGGGTGGCCACTGAGCTCTGTTGCTCGTCGTTCAGTGGCTCAGTTGTGGGGTCCTGAACTCTGAAAGTAGTTCGCAAAATGTCGTGACGCTGCTCCAAAGCTTGTATCGCCAGTTCGAGGGCAGGAACATCAAGTGCACCACGTATGCGAACAGTGAGCGGCACTAAGTACCAAGTCCGGCTGACGAGCTGATCCAGAAAGAACAGTCGTGCTTGAGCAAATGATAACGGTACTGGGTCCGTGCTCGTATGCCGAGGAATTCCATCGTAAGGTCGAGTTAGCTCCTGAGCCCTGGCTGCCAATGCTGATGGGACAGGGTAGTCGAAGATGTCCTTCACTGAGATGTTCGAGTTCAGGCGTCGCCCCAGTCGAGCAGCACATCTCGTAGCCATCAACGAATGTCCGCCGAGCTCGAAGAAATTGTCCGTAGCGTTTACCTCGTCTATTCCCAGCACAGAGGCAAACACCTCGCAGATCATTCTCTCAAAATAATTGTTCGGGCGCACTTGATCAGCTCTTCTTCCGCCTGCTGCTTCGGCAGGCAGCTCCTGCGCTTTCGTTTCCAGCAACCGACGATCTACCTTCCCATTTGCATTGAGAGGTAAGCGATCCAGAATGATAATGCGAGTGGGGACCATGAAAGAAGGTAAGCGAGATCGGGCATCGTCGAGGAACGTGAGCTCCAGGCTTTCAGGTTGATCAATCTCCGCCGTGCCCCGATTTCCAGGTGTTGAATCGTCGTCCTGGGCTCGGATGATGACGAAAGCAACCAGATCAAGCTCGTCGCCATGGGTAGTCTGTCGCTTTCGTTTGACCACTGCGGCGTCGCTGATCAAACGCTGGCGCAGCAAAGCATGCTCGACTTCTGCCATCTCAATACGATGTCCTGTATGGGAAGCCAAGGTCAGCGGCTCATATTCACGCATTGTTGGCTGTTCACATTCTGCTCAGTCTCACCTCGGACCTTAACCTGGGTATCAATTCGTTGAAAACACTCCAAGATGCCGTCCGGCCGACATCGTACACTGTCGCCTGTCCGATAGGCACGAATCCTCTGCCCATCAACCTCGAGCTGTACGAACCGGTTCTCGTTCAGCGTCTCTTCAGTATAGCCTCTAGCCAGCCCATCGCCGGTCACAACAAGCTCTCCAATGACTCCGGGTGGAACAAGCCGTTGCCGAGAATCCGTGACAAATGCACCGGAATTGTTGATCGCAGATCCAATTGGCACTCCATTTGCGAAGACTTCTTCGTCTTGCACAGAGTGAATGGTGCTAAGCACTGTGTTCTCAGTCGGCCCGTACACATTGTTCACAATAGGCACAAGCTTCTTGGCTGCAGTCGCATCCACGTCTCGGAAGCGATCTCCGCCGACGTGTAGGAATTGAAGATGAGACAATGTCTCCGGAGAGTGCTCAAGGCATTCTCGAACGAGAGCTGGAGTGAGCACGGCCGCGCTAACGGCATGCTCTTGAAAGGCTTGCCCAAGTGCATGGACGTCGACAACACTTTCGTAATCGAGGCAAACGAGGGTACCTCCATTCAGAAGAGCAGCCCATATTTCCCACGTTGATGCATCGAAAACCAGATTGGAAAGGTTAGCAATGCGAAGCCTAGGTGGTAGAGGTAGTCCCTCCGCGGCGGTTCCATTCTTGACGAGTCGAACGATGCCGCGATGCTCGACCATCACTCCTTTAGGCGTCCCGGTTGATCCGGAAGTAAACATCACGTACGCCAAACTAGTCGCCGAAGTCTTAATCACAGGTTCGAAGTCCGTTTTTATGCTGGCCATGTCGAGATAATTGACAAATTCGACCTCTCTGCTCACAACTGGTCGACTGACGCCAGAGCCGAGGATGACGAAATTGCATTTTGGGGCGCATAACAAAATAGAGTCAATGCGACCAGCCTGCGCACGGGTATCGAGCGGTAGATACGCCAGGTTTGCCTTCAGCACACCAAGAAAGATAGCAATCGTCTCACAGCTTCGCGGTGCCAGCACGCCGACCAGACTCTCGGCTGCAACCTTTTGCAAGGACAGCCAGGCGGCGACTCTGTCCGAATATTCGTCGAGCTCTCTGTAGGTCATTTGCGAGCGTCTGTCTTCAACCGCAATTCCATCGCCTGACATTCGGACCTGCTCTCGCCAGATATCAACGATACTCGAGTCGCGAGGGTATTCCACAGCCTTCACTTTGGAGACACTGCAGCGAAGCTCATTGGACATCACGCCAGAAAGAGGGAGGCATGAGATTGCTGTGTCTTCTTGACCTTGTCTTAGTACTTCCCGAAATACATCGACCACGCAATGGATCGTCGAGGGCTTAAACAAGTCTGTGGCGAACAAAACCTCCCCTCGGATACCGGATCTGTCCTGATACAAATGGAACTCCATGTCGAAACGTGTAGAAGCTGGAGGCAGCGGCTCCCGGCTGACTTCAAGGCCTTCGAGATGTACGTCTCCAAGATCCATTTGCGTGTGATGTGCGAACAGAATCTGTACCAAGGGGTTGCGGGATGTGTCTCTCACTCCTGGCCGGCAAGCTGAGACCACCTGCTCAAATGGAACGTCTTGATTTGCGAGTGCCTCCGTCACCAAGGTCTTCACTTGTTGCACCAGAGCGCCGAAAGAGGTGCTTTCATCAATACGGCTGCGAATGCACTGGATGTTCACAAAGAGTCCAATGACATTTTGAGGATCCTCAGTATTCCGGTTGGCAACGGGGGTGCCTATGGTCGCATCCGAGGCCTGAGTGAGTCGGAATTGGGCTGCCCGGAATGCTGCTAGCAGAGCGATGTATGGTGTGACGCGCTCGGCCTCGCAGATGGACTTCAGGCCGTATTGAGCCGGATCATCGTTCCCGATAGAGAACTCCACAATTCCCGCCTGATAGGAAGGCACTGAAGGCCGGATGTAGTCGCATAGGAATTCGGCAGGAACGCTTTCTTTCAAATGTTCCCTCCAGTATTGCAGCTGCATCTCGTAATCGGTACCGTGTGCTTTTTGCTTCTGCCAGACCGCGAAATCGCTATATTGGACACGAAGGGGTGGGAGTAGAGACGCTAAGCTGGCATCTCTGCTTAGAGCTTTCGAGTAAAGTTGGCCTAGCTCCCGGAAAAAGATACCGGCAGACCATTCCTCCCAGATTATGTGGTGCACGACTAGGGCGAGCACAGCTTCCGAGGAAGAGATCCTGAAAACACATGCTCTCCATGCGAGCTCACGGGTAAGGTCGAATGGCTGTATCATCGCCTGTAGAGATTGAGATAGCTGACTCTCTCCTGCCAGCTCAGTGACATCCAGATGAAAAGACTGAACTGGGCGTATCACTTGAACAGGCACCTCATCCTCGAGTGATTGCTCGAACGTCGTTCTGAGAACCTCATGCCGCTCTTGTAGCGCTTCGAAGGCACGGCTCAATGATTCTATCTGCAAGGTGCCTTTGAGCCGCAGGGCGAATGGGACGAGGTCTGCGGTATCGACGGAATTGAGCTGGCGAAGGAACCAAAGGCGACCTTGAGCAAAAGACAACTCAGCACGCTCCAGTCTACATGGCTGCGGAACAGACTCGTGCAAAGGTTCCTCGAGACTGCAAATCTTTGAGACCAGGGCCGGAATCTCAGGGTAGTCGAAAATGTCTTTCACGGTCAGACGGACGTTCAAGCGATGTCGGAGACGTGCGGCAAGACGCATAGCAGTGATCGAGTGACCGCCTAGGTCAAGAAGATTGTCCGCAAGAGCGACTTTCCTGCCCAGTATTTGACTCAATTCCTCACACACCGCAATTTCAACGGGTTCAAGGGAAGTTGAGTCTTCAACGCTCGGAGTCTCCACAAGCGATCGTGCTTTTGCTATCAGTGACTTTTGGTCGAGCTTGCCGCTCGCATTGACTGGTAGTTCTGACAAAGCAAAGGTGTGATTCGGTTGCATGTAGCTCGGTAGCGAGTCCCGAAGACATTGTCTCACATGCTGGATGATCAAGGGGTTCTGAGCTGCTGCGTCGCCACAACCGGTATTCTGTCGCAAGACAACGAATGCAATCAGTTGGGAATCAATTTCATTGCGATGCCACACAATTGCGGCAGCAGCAGTGATTTCGCTGTGACTGCGAAGGAGCGCCTTCTCAAGTTCCATGATTTCGACACGGTGCCCTCTGACCTTAATCTGCTGATCGATACGACCATGATACTCAATCTCCCCATCGAATCTCTCTCGAGCAAGATCTCCAGTACAGTATGCGCGAACGCTTTGCGATCCTATCGATATGGTGACAAAGCGGCCTTCATTCAGCGCGGGATTTGTGTAGCCCCTTGCGAGTCCATCTCCTGTTACGACGAGTTCACCCACCACTCCTCTTGGGACGGGCCGCTGTTTGGAGTCTAATATGTACGCAGCCGAGCCATTGATGGCTTTGCCAATAGGGGTACCGTTCGGGAAGACGCAGTCGCCTTCCTTAGGTATCTGGTATATCATGCTGGCTACTGTGTTCTCTGCTGGACCATATGCGTTGTAGACAACGCCTGAAACAACGTCTCTGGCTTTCTTCGCATCCAACGGCGCTAGCGGTTCACCCGCAAGATGCAAGACTTTCAATTGCTTGAAAAGAGGCGTAGCACAGCATTGCTTGAACAGTGTCGGAGTCATTACAGCGCCATCGAGGTGCTCTTCTGCAAAGACAGTCCCGAGGGCTTCAGGATCCAAGACAGTGGATTGATCGATACACAAGAGCGTTCCTCCGTTCAACAGCGCCGTCCAGATCTCCCAAGTGCTGGCATCAAAAACAAGGTTAGACAAGTGAGCCATCCGTGGTTTGCTTGGCAGCTTCTGCACTGTAGATCCATTTTTGACGAGACGCACTACCCCACGATGCTCAATCATGACTCCTTTGGGCACTCCAGAGGAGCCAGAAGTGAACAGTATATAGGCAAGCGCTGTGGCAGATGGGGCTGTTATTTGCTGGTCAGGCTGCGGATCTAGGTTGTTCTCCAGCATGATATTTGCCAAACGGTAGATAGTGACATCTCGACGATCCAGGCTGGGTTCCTCGACTTTATCGTCCAGCAGAAGTAGTGTGCATCCAGGCAAAGAATCAAGAACAACCTGGTTTCTTTGTGCAGGAGCCATAGGGTCCATGGGCACGTATGCCAAATTTGCTTTGAGAATTCCGAGGAAGCTCACAATTGTCATGCAGGAGCGAGGAGCAAGCACTGCTATAGGAGTGCCTGGAGTGAAGCGGAATCGTCTCAGAAATGAAGCAAGCTTGTCCGACTGGTCGTCCAGCTGCGAGTATGTGAGGGTGAGTTGCGAGTCCCGTTCTTTGACCGCGATTGCATCAGGCAACTGCGCGGCCTCTTGACTAAAAATGTCAACGATGCTGGCGTCTCTGGGATAGACTGCATGGCTGATCTGCGCACTTTCATTTGAACGCAGCGCAGATTCGAGAGGAAGACACTCTATCGCATCTTCTGGGGCATGCACGCCTTGGCGCAGAAGAGCGTGGAAAATATCAATGATCCCTTGAATGGTAGAGGCTTCGAAAAGATGACTCGCATATCTTATTCGCCCTCGCAGAGAGGAGTCTGTTGACTGACAGATGTGAAACTGGACCTCGAAAGGCTGCTCGCTGTCCGATTTCTCGTCAACGCTCGGCAGGTCAGACTGATAATGGAAAGCAAACAGCACATGAGCTAGAGCTGTTCGAGATGGCTCATAATCCTGCACTGCAGACAAAATTTGTGCTGGATCAACATCGTTCTTGTCTTGTGCTGTGTTAACTGCATCAGACACAAGCCGCGTCAACTTGCTGAAAGACGTCTCGCAGTCAACGTGGGCGCGCACAAAGGACCTTGCGCAGTGATCATGGCGTATTGCACTCCGATGCAAAGAGGCTGCAACGACAATGTCTTCGACTCTTGACATCCGGAAAAGAGTAGCCCGGAAAGCTGCCAGAAGTCCCGCCCATAGCTCCAACCGACGTTCCTGGCAAAAGCTCTTAGTGTCGTTGAAAGAATCGGCTCCCAGAACGAAATCCAAATGACTGCGAGCATTCAAGATGCTGATATGCTGGTCTACGCAGCCTGAAGTTTCTGATGCTGCGTGGTCGTGTGGAAGTCTTGCCGGTAGGCATCCAATTAATTGTTCTCTCCAAAACCGGAGCTGGTGACTGATATCGTCAACTGCATCAGGGCTGTCGTCCTTTGTCGGGAATGAGGAGACGGACATGGCCGTTCCACGCAATTGGCCCTAGTGGAAAATTCGGTTCAATGGTACTGTGACACGTACAGTGACACGACGTGGTAGTTGGAATCTGCTTCGACGTTGCAATGTGTGCTTTAGTCAATGGGCACTCCCGTTGGTTCACACCTGGGCGTATGGGTGGCGGCTTCTTCGTGGAACGCAAGAGCCGTCTCTTGTCTGAGAGGCTCATTCCACTCCCGAAGGTCCTTGCATAGACCAGACTGAGAGGCACTCATACGCGCGACACAATTCATCCCAGTCGATCGGAATTATTGCCGCGTGCCCACCGCGGCCCTACATTGCACACCTGGAGCGTTTCCCATTGCGGGTAAATTGATGAATCGGACATCTTGTCTGGATTCTGCGACTGGGAAAGAGGCTCCGGAGATCGCCCCTGACAGCCCTATAGTCTCAGTGTTGGTGGTCGACAGGGGCATATACACCGCAAAGGGCGCACAGAGCATCTTTGCTATGTCTTGGCGTTTTGAGAGCGGTGATGGAGCTCATTTGCACTTGGCCAAGTCATCGGCCGGGTATTTGCCAGTGGATAGGAGCCGCATGCGGTCGGTACGTGTGGTCCACGATCTTGGCCATGGTGCTCGTGCCAGTAGGACAGAGCATCTCCGAAGTTTCGGCACGTCATTTTGAGTTTCGCAGATTGATTGAGCAACAAAGGCAGATGAGATTGTAGGGTTTTCGGAGTACGAGCGAAGAAGGTGAGAGGTGGATGTCGCCGAGATCAGACGCGTCGTAAGGATGGCACAACAAGATGGCGTGGCCGATGATTACCCGGACCCGAATCCGAATCCGATGCTGTCACTAACCACCTCATCCGCTCTCCTTTATTCACCATAACCTCTATCGTCTCGGCCCCTTTTACAATCATTATTCTCGCATTTTGCGTCAAAAAAATTCATTTTTGAATATGGCATCTGACGGAGTTCGAACCTCTTGCTCGTGGCGAATGGGCCCTCCAGTCGTCGCACCTCAAGCAACAACATGGAATCCAGCGTGCAGTCCGGCAGGCTGCGACCATCTCACTCGATCACAGAGCAGACCATTAAACTGTCGCTATGTGATGCGTACGCCCCTAAAGTCTGGGTAATACAAACTCATTTCTGGCCATTGCCGCCGGAACCAAACATTGACAGCGACGGAACGGCTTCACGGCATTATCATATCCTTCGAGAGGCACTGAGCCGCACCCTTAGCGAGGTCCCAATACTCGCAGGCCATGTTATGCAGCAGAGTAGCGATCCCAGAGATTTGGCCATTCATATTGGTCAAGATGCTCATGTCGACTTCTTCCTGGAGAGTCAGTGTGACTGTCCTGACGTTCCTCCATACGCTGAACTCAAGGCTGCCGGCTGGCCTATTTCTCCCGAATTAAAGGAGCGTTTCTCAGTTCCCTTGATGCTGGAACCTGTCTACGAAGGAAGTCCGACCTTTGTCGCGAAGCTCAACATTTTGAAGGGTGGTCTTGCGCTGACGGTCGGCGTTAACCATCTGATAGCAGATGCAGCCGCAGTCAACGAGCTCGAGAAGATATGGTCTCACCACGCCTCGGACGTGAGCAACAATCTCATCAGTCGTCACAGGGCTGATACATGTGAGGCCAAAATCCGCGCTCGCCTTTCGAAGCCGATATCCAACGCCGTTTCGTTCAACAACCAAGATTGGCAAGTCTTTCCAGCGAGCCAATCTCAACTCGCACTTCCAAAGAGGAGCCTCCCAACCGCTCTTGAGACGTTCAAGGAAGGAAGTGCTGGATCTGAAGCGGATCAGAAAGAGCCGACCCATTGGTGCATTTGGCGCTTGGATGCAGCAAGCCTTGCAGAAGTGAAGCAGAAGGCTACCACGACTGAAGCTGACCACTGGATCTCCACCCTGGACGCTGTTGTGGGACTATTCTGGTCTCGTCTGTCCAAGGTCAAGCAGCATCAGATTGAGGGCTCGAAACAGTCTAAGGTTTTTATGTCAATCAACATCAGGCACAGACTCCAGGCCCCTCTCCACTCACAATATATTGGCAACGCAGTGGATATGGTCTCTACGAGTTTGTCAGGCGAAGAACTACTTGCAGAAAGTACTTCGTTCTCAGCAGCGTCATATGGCGCCCGGGCTGCAATCAATTCCTGGTCTGAGTCCGAATGGGCGGCATGGCTCACGACGGCAGCGAATCTTGAAAGCGACAATGCTCTATGTCCAAGCCCTGCAGCTTTGCTTGCTCCTCAAAATCTGGGAGTGACTGATGCCTCCAAAATAGAAACACATCTTTTCGACTGGGGCCCTGAGCTCGGCAACATTGAAAAGACTAGATACATGATGCCAGCCTCTGGTCTCGCAGGGTACGCTACTCTATTGACTGTATATCCAAGGCTGAAAGACGGTGGCCTTGAAGTGGGTACGATACTCACGCCTGCCATCAAAGATGCATTACAACAGGATGCAGTATTCTCAGGCTTTGCAAGCCTCGTTTGTGTTTACTAAAGAATAAAATCCCGAAAGTCTGCCAGCAAAGGACAAGTTTCTCTCGCTGGAAGAGTTCCTATCTTGGCTGTCTCTAGCGGCAGGCTCAGAGTGCACTTCGCTTGGAGAGAGAAGAAAACCGAACTGTCTTCCTACCATCTCGTGCCTTTAAGGGCAATATCGACCAAGAAGAGCAACGCTTGCACGCCGCAATCTTCATGAGGCTGTGTTTGCACTCGCTTGAATCGGCCAAATGATCGCTTTGCCGCGGGCCGCGACAACGTAACACTGGTGTGTCGCATTAGAGGATGCCAAGTCATATTCCCATGCAGCAATGCGTTGGTGCCATCCGACACTACCTCTCTACTCAGCTTACACGCAACGAGATTGCCATGTCAGCAGCCTCCAAGTCCCTTTCATCCTCAAATCCTCTGATTTGGGCTACTTCTGAGCGACGGTAAGCCTTAAAGACGAGACAGTGCTAGCCTCCAGAATGATGTGTCGCACTAATCAAGCCGTCGCATCGGCAAGTCGACAGGACATCGGAATTACCATAATTAGACCGGCACAGCCACTCTAGACGATTGAATTGCACGCTTGAGGAAGAATGTAGCGGATTGCAGATGAGGGGTTTAAATCATGATGTGCGTGCGCAAAGCAGTCTCAATGGCGTCGAATCGGCTCCCCGGATCATTGGAATGCGGAAACGAGTCTAGAGGATGATCGGTCTGCGCTACAATGCATGTAGTGGCAAACGGCGCTGTTGCTCTCGACGGAGGAGTCTATCTTGAACCACTCCAAAGAACAGATCAATCAACGACACCGGAGAGGATAGAGCGCTCGGTACTTGGACCCGACCATCGCACAAGCCACCCAAAACCGAGATGCCATTCCGCCAACGGGTGCAAAAGCTCAATGGCATCAATTTGCAAGTCACGTCAAATCCTTTGGTCGTCACCACGGCTGTAGCTACTGGACTGGCACTCTCAGTGTTCTGTGTAATGCTGGATAACACAATCATTGCTACCGCCACTCCGAAGATCACAGACGACTTCAAAGCAACCGGAGACGTGGGATGGTATGGCTCCAGCTACCTTCTCACGACCTGTGCGTTTCAGCTGTTCTGGGGCAAGCTGTACTCCTTCTCCTCGATCAAGGTCATCTACATGATCACCTTTACCATATTCCAGCTTGGCAGCCTTGTGTGCGGTGCAGCACCTAGCTCCGCAGTATTGATCGTAGGCCGTGCTATCGCCGGGTTCGGAGCGGCTGGTATTCTCAACGGGGCAATTCTCATCATTGCGAGCGTCGTTCCTCTGAAGAAACGGCCGCTCTTCTTGACGCTGTTCAGCGGCATACAAAGTATCGGAAGTGTGGTGGGACCTTTGATGGGTGGCGCATTCACTGACCATCTATCATGGCGCTGGTGGTGAGTAGCACATATCTTGGGGATCTCATCCATGCTAAGACCGCAAAGTTTTTATATCAACCTCCCTATCGGACTCGTCACTCTTGTTCTTATTGCTCTGTTCTTCGAGGATCGAAATACCCTTGCGACTCGGATACCAGGAGGCTGGAAAGCCAAGTTCCAGGAATTTGATCTGTACGGCACTTTGGTTCTGCTTCCAATGGTGACCTGCCTTCTATTGGCTCTTCAGTGGGGTGGCTCCAAGTACCAATGGAGAGATGTGAAGGTCATTGTCCTGTTGGTCATCAGCGCTGTTCTGTCCCTGGTGTTTGCAAGGATTCAATTCTATCTCTCAGACAAAGCGACTCTGCCGCCTCGCATACTGCGCTACTCTACAGTTCAGTGTGCAGCTTGGGTAAGTGCCTGGAAGATGATTTTAGCGACTGAAAGAAAAGACATTGACTATCAACAGTATGGAACAGCACTGACAGCTGCGCTCTTTGCCGCGGTGTACTATATTCCAATCTGGTTTCAGGCCATCAAGGATACTACAGCTACGGGGTCTGCTATCAAGAATCTACCTCTGGTATTGGGCACGATCGTCGCGGCTCTCGCATCCGGAATGCTGGCGACCGCAACTTCATTCTACTCTCCAATGGCGTTGCTAGCGACCACCATAATGTCGATTGGGGCAGGCTTACTTACAACTTTCGAGCCCGATTCGGGCTCACCTCAATGGATCGGCTACCAGGCTCTGTTTGGCTTAGGGATAGGAACTGGAACGCAATTGCCTATGCTTGCCATTCAAGCGAACGTCGATAGCGCAGACATTCCAATCGCCACGGCCGTCTGCACATTCACCCAGACATTAGGCGGCAGCATTGCTATCTCCGTGGCCCAGAACATCTTTGCCCAAAAGCTGGCAACCGGATTGCGAGATATCGATCCCAACCTGGACGCAAAAGCAATACTGTCGACAGGTGTCAGCCAGCTTGTCCAAACAACAAGCGAGGAGTCCTTGCCAGCTATGCGAATAGCTATAAATGGCGCTGTTGTGGCGACTTTCTACGTTACAGTAGCATGTTCAGTCGCTACGATTTTTGCTGCTCATTTCTCAGAAGGCAGGAGAATAGTGCACTGGGTGTATGCTCGAGCGAGGCCGCAAAGGAGAGTCTCGGCTGTTTCAATAGAGCTGCAGAAATATGACTAGCAGTCAAGAGTCTCTTTGACTAGCTATGGATGTAGTCTGGACAGAGTCTTGTATGTGTCTTGTGTTGAAATGATCTTAGCGTCGTTTCTAGGCTGCCAGAGCAAATTCTTCCTAAAGAAGTGCCTAAGATGTATCTTCCCATGTAGCCTCGATCAGACTGAGAGCGCTGCCTGGGGGAGTTGTGATGCCTTTAAACGAGAATCTTTCGTCTGCATTCGCAAACAACTCAGGCCAGTGATCAGCCTCTCGCTCGCCTGCATTGAAAAGCGCCAGCATGGTCAGGTCCATCTTCCGGATTTCTCTCTCCATCAAGTTTGTTGCTTCGCCATACTTTGGGCTGATGGCGTCCATGATCAACACCCGCGTGCCGTACTCTAGTGCAGGGATGAGAGCTTTCAAGATCCGAATCGCATACTTGTCTGGCCAATTATGCAGAATGCGACGCAACAAAATCAGGTTGGCACCCTTGATAGGTTGCGGATCAAAAAAGTCATGCGCCATGAATTCGACATTGGCGGGTGCATTCCCCTCTCCGTCTTTGTTGGCAATTGGCGGGAGACTCTCGATGACTTCTTTGCGATCTTGAACAATGAACGTCACCTGCGGAGCCTTCTTTGCCAAAGCAAATGCAGTCTCTCCATGGCTCCCGCCAACATCAATGACAGTTGCCCCTTCCGGCAGACTTGCCCAGTCAAATCCTTCAACCAGGTATTGCAAAGAGTAGCCTGGCTGAGACTCCGCCAATGCCATCGTCCGCCCGAATTGCAAGGTTCGTTCGGGCGAGGCTCCAATGTATTGATAGAAAGTCCATAGTTTGGAATCTTTGTTGTTACCATTGAGGGCTCTCTGCTGCACGTCCGCGGGAGTGTAGGCCAAGGAGGCAGCGCACTCGTCAAGCTCCTGTGCCTCAGGGAAGCGCTCTAGGGCTCGCCCAAGAAAGCCAATCGGCCGCACTTTCATCTCGTCCACCGTATCAACCAGCGTTTGAGCGAGCATGGGGTCACTGGCAATGACCTTGGAAGTAGCAGAGTGTTTGACGATGCCATCTTGCTCGACGAACAAGCGCTGTGACATCAAAGCTCGCAATATCCGCTTCAAGGCGAATTCGTTAACACCAGTCTTGTCACTCAAGGCTTTGTACGAAGTTCCATCGCCGTCTACAAGCTCCCATATTTTCTTCCTCACGACGAAGTCGAAAGCGTCGTGGTTGGCAATATCTTGCAGCAATCTATGAGGACCACCAATGAGCTCACGAAGCTCATTTGCAGCGTCCATGACAGAACGCTTGGCAGCTTCGATACGCGGTGGAAGTGCGGCATGCTGTGGAGCGCTAGATTCATCGAAAGTGAATGGGTGCAGTCCGTTGTCATTGACATAGGAGTCAAGTATCGTTGTGCCCTCGGATATGCTCTTCGAAAGCTCGACAATCCTGGAAGTTCCATCTGTCATTGTTGCCTCGATCCAGTATCATCAAGCTGTGAGGGCAACACTGTGGCTCGCTGATTAGGGCTTCGAATAGTGAGGATAATGGTAGCATGCGCTTCCAACGGTACATGGTCCAAGGATAGCAAAGTGGTACCATTGGGTTGTCTTTGAGTAGCCGAGGATTGGTTCAACCCAAACGAAATAGTTTCTCCGGGCGTCAGCTTGGGACATCGATCGATTGCCATTGGCGTTGGCAACGGCTTGTCGCTCCTAACCGGTGGCACAGACAGGTGCGCTCATTGCGCCCAGAATGCTGAAGCACCTGCCATTGTCTCCTCAACCATCATTTGCGCAGGGCAGAGCATCAGCAAGGATGTTCCTGCTGAAAAATGTCCCGAACATTACCAGATTTTCCGGTCTTTTGCCTCGCCAGAGTTGTACCCTGCTCAGAGCCAGGTAGAAGGAACCGAGCGCCCAGACGTGACTGAAACAGACCACCAGGACAGCACCGACCAATGCTGCGAATTCGCGGAACTTCTGGCGAAGGTCAGAACCAGACGAAGTCGATAGTTGACCAGAAACAATGAACAGCCGTACAAATCCAGCTGAGCCAAGTAAAGCCAACAACATCGTTGAATGGACCTTGTCCGGCACATACGAGCCAGAAAAGCCTGTCTTAATTGATGCCGCGGACCCTTCACGATACATCACGAAGTCTAAAGCCATCGAGCTCCTCGAGAGTTTGCAAGGTGCCTTCGAACCAGGAAGCACAGTTTGCCTCCACATTGGCAACGACATCCTCTATCCGATTCTCTGTCTGGCCATATGGTCGTCAAATTGCGTATGGACAGGATCCAATACCTCATACAAAGTACCGGAGCTGGTGCACCATTTGAGTTTGTCGAAGCCGTCGTACATCGTCGTCTCGGAACAATGCTATCCAACGGCGAGAGAAGCGCTCGAACAAAGCGGCACGATAGCGCAAATTATTCTCTTCTCGGATGTTCTAGCTCCACGGCCAATGAAGAAGGCCTGCTCAAACGATGTTGTCTCGAGGCTTCCTTGTCTCCATGACCTCTTACGGCCGCATAGACGTCGCGGTTGGACAAGCTGGGCAACTGCAGTATCCACACCACGGCCAGACTCAATCGCAGCTCTCATGTCCACATCAGGAACAACCGGTGGAATGCCCAAAATGGCCGCAAGGACACATCGATCCATCATTCTGGAGACCGCAGCAGTCGAGGACACTCACCACTTGAAACCTTACGAAGTCCGGCGACTATTCTGCACGCCCATCTTCCATACCTTCTCTTACTCGGAAATGATTGTCAACAGCCTCCGCCTTGGTTTGCCTTCGTACTTCATGAAGCGCTTCGATATTGTCAAATGGCCGATGGCTGTGGAAGCGTACTCAATCACGGAGACACATCTTCCACCGGCAGTCCTCCAAGCATTAGTAAACGACAGACGATCGCATCCGCAGATACAATCATTACGCAACGTTCAAGTCGGTGGTGGCCATTTCAGTCCTGAACTGCGATTGAAGTGGAATGCCATCTTCTGCAGGCGAACTCCGCGTGTGGTTCCCAATTACGGCATGACTGAAGGCGGTTGCTTTACAACTTTGAAATATCCGGAGGAGGATCACAGCGTTGGCGTAGTCGGTAGACCAATACCGGGCGTCACTTTTCGCATGTCTGACAGCAATAAGATGCTTTTCCATGGCCGACAAGTAAGCGAGCTTTGTGTATCCTCGCCACATTCGATGCAGCATTATTTGGGCAACTCAGAAGAAACCATTCAAGCCTTTGACAAGGACGGATGGTTGAGAACAGGTGATATTGGATATCTCCAGGACGGCAAAGTATTTCTGGTCGACCGAGTGAAAGACATCATCAAAGTGAACAGCTTCCAGGTCTCGCCTGCAGAAATTGAAAACGCACTCCAGGCACTTGAATACGATATCGCAGAATCCGTGGTCATCGGCGTGGAACGGAACACCATTAATGAGCACCCCTTGGCATTCATCGTACGCAAAAATTCGAATCTTTCAGCAGATGCCGTCAAAGATCATTTGCGAAAGCACCTCTCGACGTACAAAGTGGCCAAGCTCGAAGTTGCATTCATCGACAAGATTCCACTGACGCAGTCGGGAAAGGCACAGAAATGGAAGCTGCAGGAGGATGTCCAGTCTCTCACACAAACTGCGGCTAATCGAAGCATTGCAGTTCAACAGTCTTGATTCTCATCGGCAGTGGCGACAATGGGAACTGTATTTTTGTATTCTTAGATGGCATTGCGGAACACGGAACTTGCAGATTCAGACGGAATGCAGGTGGTAATTAGAACTCTGTACACTTGACCTGGGTGAGGTCGATTTCTGCAGTTCTGCGCCTGAATTCGAGCTTAGTATTCATGTCGAGTATGTTGATGTTCTCGATTCCCATCGGCTTGGCCTTTTCGCTTTCCGGAGGAAGACACCAGTCGTAATTGAGCAGCAGAATAGATAGGGCAATCTTGATCTCGTTCGATGCGAAGAAACGACCTGCGCAAAAATCGGTCAGCCGCTACTCCCCTCCAATTCCTATTTCAGTGCTCACCTGGGCATGAATGCTCTCCAAGGCCAAATCCCATGAAATCCGGGGTGACTGACACATACTGCCAGCCATTTGCCTGGCCAGGCTGCTCACGCTTCCTCATGAACCGATATGCATCAAACTCCGCCACATTTGAGCCGTATATCTCTGCGTCCCAGAAAGTAGCTTCAATGACGACTCTAGTGCCTTTGGGTAGGAAAAGGCCGTCCAAAAGCGTCACATCCTCGGTCGCCATTCGTCCGAGTCCTTGACAGCCTTTGATGAAGCGCTGCGACTCCTTCAAAAAACTGTCCATGAGCTTCATTTGATACAGTGAGGTCCGTGCCCATCCGTGATCTCTCAGCACACCGGCAGCCTCAGCTCTGAGAGGTGCGATATACTGTGGGAACTCACAGAGATGACATATAGCCTGCGAAGTTGCTTCAGATGTTGTCTGGACGGAGGCAACAGCCAAGCCCAACTGCGCTGCCACCAGCTCGGTGGTAGACAGAGTTCGTCCAGGGTTGGATTCTACGAGCCAAGCAATCGAATCGGACTTCTTTCGCAGGTCGCCGCCAGCAGACAGCACATTTTCAGCTTCGGAAGCCCTTCTTGCGACCTCATCGTGGACTAGCGCTTTCGCGTCTCGATACTGCCTGCGTAGTCGTTTGCAAGGCTCGGAGAACCAGAAGAGAACTGGACGTAGAAGACTTTTCATGGTCCTCATCTCATGGCTTGCAAAGAACGCATCCATTGCATAGTTCTTCACAATGTTCAACCATCTCGGATCAGAGCAAAGCGGTTCTCCAGATAGTACTCGGGTCGAGAGGCGAGCGACCATATCAAGGACATCTTCCTTGATGATCGTATCTCGCCAGTCTTTGCTTTCGCCGAAGATCTCATGGATCGACTCCGTAGCCTCTTCTACAAGGTCTTTTGTAACCATTCCCAGAGATTGGGTCAGATGTTGACGGATCATCGCCGGTAGAGTCTTTTCGTTCTGTGGCTCGAAGCTGTAGCGGACGCCCTCAAATCCAGGGTAGTGCAGAAACAGGTCAGGTTTAATGCTTCTTGCGAGGCTGAAAGCCTTATGCTTCGAAACCTCGTCTGCGTATCGATTGCCGAGCACCACTTTCGGCCCTGTGCCAGTCATGACCTGGAACGGCTGGCCACCATAGGTTTGGATTCCATGCTTGAGGACTTCATCACCGTGTTGGAGCCATGCTTGCTTTGGTGGCAGACCTCTGACAGTCACGACAGGAAACTTGAGGTTTGATCGAGCTGGATTCCAGAGCCTGAAGCAAACGTAGATAATGGAGCAGATTGCAGTTATGGCCAAGCCGACGAGGTGACGAGAATCGGAAAGGCGCACGTATTCCATGGCCGTGGCGGCAATGCTCCAGAGTTTTGGACGTCCAGTCGTTGCTGCCGCGATGTACACCCCGAGGCGACAATTGTGCTTCTGAATCCGTATGTACAATCAGGTTGTCATCTCTAGTCGCATCAAGCTTCCGCTCTCCAAACAATGACACATGGCCAAACATGGTGGACATAGCTCACGCTGCAGGATTGGTAGAAGCCGATCGGCCAGGTAGCTCAGTCATGGGTGACACGGCCTAGTGCCCGGCATTTCCAAGGGCCCGTTGCGGCAAGTCCTGCTTGCCCATGCGAGGTGAAAGTATCAATGAGATTCGACTGTTCTGAATGAAAAAGATTGCAATAACCGGATCTTTCGCTGTCTTTCGTTTCCCATGATCGCCAAAACGTATCGCTCTTTCACCAAAAGTGCGCTGCCAGCCCTGTTTCGAAAATGCCGGCCAGGTTTAGATCCGGAAGGATTCTTGGCCGCTGCTCATGTCTTCCCAACGCGACTGAACAATCATGTGGCCGAGGACCTCATTAATTGGTACGGGGAAAAAATCTTTACGAATGAGCACGGCAGTTGATCTTAGTATGTTCTAGGTCCAACGTGCCCGACGATCCTTTGTTCAAGCTGAGCATACCACAACCAGAGATGCTGCAGCCTGAACATCTTCGACTTATGATTGGAGAGATGAGGCGGCCAGACACGAATCGGGTCCGCCTCAGAGCAGTATCCGAAGGCGTACGCCGTCACATGAATCCTCATCCTGCTGGACAGAAAGAGGAAAATGTACCCTGTCTGGATGGAACCCAGCTACAAGGCCTTCAGCACAAGTATCGTGAGACGGTTTTATTCTTCCCATCTGAGGTCCGTAGTCGCATGCCCCATCTTTGCGAACATGCGCTCTACTCTTGTTAGGAATTGAGCGCAATAGACCAAGGTCTGACGATTTCTCCAGGCTCAATACTGCCATGCGTACTGCACATACTGCTTTCGTTGGGCGCAGTTCACATCCGTGGGATCTGATCAGGCTTTCAAGACGACTGACGTGGACATGCTGGTACAATACATCTCGCGGCATCCAGGCATCACTGACGTCCTTTTCACGGGAGGCGACCCAATGGTCATGCCCGCAAGCCTTCTGAGGCGATATACAGAGCCTTTGATTGGGCCTGGCGCGCCAAAGCACGTTAACACCATTCGCATCGGCACCAAGTCATTGGCGTGGTGGCCGTATCGCTATGTCAGCGATCCAGATGCGCGCGAGGTTTTGCAACTTTTCTCGGATATTGTCGCATCCGGCAAACATCTCGCGGTACAAGCGCATTTCAGTCATGCGCGAGAGGTGGAGCATCCTGTGGCGCAGGAGGCTGTGCGGCTCATACGCATGACAGGCGCGCAGGTCCGGTCGCAGGCTCCTTTGATTCGTCATGTAAATGATGATGCAGGTGTATGGGAGTCGATGTGGAAGCTGCAGACGCGGCTGGGCATGACTCCGTACTACTTGTTCGTCGAACGCGATACTGGCGCACAGGAGTACTTCTCATTGCCGCTCGCTCGTGCGCTTGAGATATTCCAGGAGGCATACTCGAGACTGCCTGGGACAGCAAGGACAGTACGAGGCCCGTCCATGTCGGCTGGCCCGGGAAAAGTGTGCATTTTGGGAACCACGACGGTGCCGTTGGTAGGGCAGAACTCGGATGCTTCAACCGAGAAATGCTTTGTCCTGCGCCTCATACAGAGCCGCAATCCGGAGTGGAGCCGTCGAATTTTCCTTGCCCGGTTCGACAAGGATGCCAGATGGTTTGACGAGCTGCGTCCGGCATTCAATGCCGAGGAATTCTTCTACGCTCGGCAGTACGAACGACAGAAGGCAAATGCTGACGTGGCGCGGCGGTCTTCCGGGCAGCTCAGCGATTCAGATTGGCAACTTCTGGATGTTTCACGGCTTGACTGAGAGCATCAGCGTCACACAATGTGAGAATCGGTGTCCGAGGATGAGTCGTGGATGGTTGTAGGGAAAGGAGGAAATGAAGTTGAAGTGAGATTTACGGGATGAATATGCCGAATGCGAAGAACCCGAAGCGGGACCACATGGACCCTGGACCGGCACTTAGCCGACCGGTAATCAGAGACTAGCCGGCTTGGCGTCTCCCCATATCAAACCTTAATGCATCCTCACGTCTCAACTTATTCCCTGGCCCTACTTCGTCCTCTATCGCATGGCCCCAGCTCAACATTACCATGCCACAGCACTTGCTTGCATCTCGTCATCTGATGGCACATCCGACGGTCCCATAGCCTTGTCAAAGAAGCTCACCACTGCCGCTGCCAGCGTTCCGACCAAGAGTTTCACCTCCTCATGGGTGATAACATACGCGGGCGCAAGCAGAATGTGGTCACCGACGATGCCATCGATAGTTCCCTTGCCTGGGTACACCGACAGGTAATACGGCGCCCGCAATGCTGCCGCACAGAAAGCATAGCCGACATTGCGCTGCGCCGGGAAAGGGCGCGCGGATGTCTTGTCCTCAACGAACTCGATTGCCCAGAAGAGGCCTCGCCCGCGAATGTCACCGACGAGGCGGTGAGATCCAACATACCTGCGCAACAGGTCCTCCAGGATGTTGCCCATAGCGCACACATTGCTTAGCAACTCGTCTTCGCGAATGATGCGTTGCACTGAAAGCGCGGCGGCACAAGCAACTGGATGTGCTTGGAAGCTCTGCCCATGGGAGAATTTGCCAGAGCCTGATGCAAGCGTATCGCGAACTTCATGGTCGAGAAGCACACCAGAAACTGGAATGTACCCTGCGCCCATGCCTTTGCCGATCACCTGGATGTTCGGCACAATTCCTTCCTGCTCCCAGGCATGCATTGTGCCCGTGCGACCCATGCCACACATAACTTCATCCAAAATGAGTAAAGCGCCATGCTTCTGGCAAACACCCTGAATCATCTGCCAGTAGCCCTCCACGGCTGCCACACAGCCAGTGGAAGCCCCTGTGACAGTCTCGCCAATGAAAGCGCATACATTTTCCGGTCCAAGGCGCTCGAACTCAGCTTCAAGCTCAGCAGCAAGTCGTGCGATGTAGACGCTTGCACTTTCGGTCTCTCCCATTCCTCGCCAGGCACGACAAAGAGACACTTTACCCATGCCAGGCAACAGCATCGGCTCGAAGGGAGCCCGTCGAGTAACATGGCCTCCAACCGCCAAAGTGGACAGGGTTGCGCCATGATACGAAGGCTGTCTTGCGATGAACAATTTTCGCTGTGGTTGCGGATCCGGCAGCTCCAGGAAGTACTGGCGTGCAAGCTTCAGAGCTGCTTCGACAGCCTCAGATCCTGAGCTCAAAGTGAGCAAGTTTGCCATTTTGCCTCCTGTCGTCTCCACAATGGCTTTCGAGAGCCGTTCGCTGATTGGTGTCGTGAAGAAATGGCTGTGGCAGTATGGCACGTGCTCCATTTGTGCGGCAATGCTGGCCTTCATCCTTTCGTCTCCATAGCCAAGGCAAGCTACTCCAGAGCCCCCGCAGCCATCCAGAATCCGCTCGCCTGACTCGGTATGGTAGAATATCCCAGAAGCTCGACCAACTACGGCGCTTCGCTCGCGCAAATCACGGCTCAATACGGCGCTGGTCCCAGGGAGATGCATTTTGCAACGAATGGAAGTAGCCAGTTAAGTTACTGGCTCACAAACCCGATGGCGTTGACACGTTTGTGTAGGATTTTGCAGACGAGCGTATCTGGTCGGTCACCAGTCGTTCTCGATCATCTTACGTGTCGAGAATCTAGTCCCGGTCGTTATGGCCGATTCCTTGTTCGAGCAGATCGATTACTTGTCTTAGCATGGGTTTCGGCCAAGCTTTTCGCACACCGAACGGCCATTTTGTCACTTGCAACGAGGAAAGACCGATGCCTCTTGAAGTAGCCATTACAACGATAACTAAAGACTTACGCCCATAATTGGCGATTACTCGGACGTTATCTCCGGAGCCACGGTGCTCCAATATTTGGGTTTACTTTTGTAATTGACCACACCGCTTTAGGCGCAGCTCTCGTGTCAAGGCAAATCAGATGTTGCATACTGTGCAGCCATTGGTACTCTCGCGCAGAAGGATTCAACGACAGCAACCGTTTTGCTGCATCTGGTGCGCCATCTGATCACTTGAGTGCTCGAAATCTCTGCAACGATCTATCATTGGAATTGCAAAAGGAAAACGGCGATTGTTGAACGGATACGATGCTGAATGCCTCGCCTTCAGTGCTGGCATTCGCTGGCGCAGTGGGGTTATTGGTCCTTGTCCACTTCATCGCATCTCTCATTCTTCCGCCTCAGACTTCTCGGCTCACCAAATTCTTGAGTGCATTCAAATGGGTCGGAGAGAAGCGGTGGCCTGTGGGACGGTATGGCGCCGCTATTGCCAGCATCAGCAAGACAAGAGAGATGGTCGTCGAGGGATACGAAAATGTCGGTGAACCCAGCCGTAACTGCAGCTCATTGTTCTTTGATTGACGAAAGCAGTGTTCAAAGCAAGGTCAGCCATTTGTACTTGCGCAATTTAGCGTGGATCCTCTGTTGGCCGTGAGCGCCGAACAACTTGGAGAGTTGCTCGCGCAACCCGAGATGAAGGTCAACTTCGCAGCTGCGAACCTGAATATTCCTCCTGTCAAGCACACTCTGGGACCGGAATTCTCTGGAGGACCGCACATCGATCTCATTCGACACCAATTCACGCGAAGGCTGCCAACGATAGTCGGCGATTTGCACGCCGAGCTTCTGCTTACACTGCAGGAGCAGTGGCCCAGCAAAACCCAGGAATGGACGCCAGTCAAGGTGAAGCCTACATGCATGAGGATCGTCAGGCAGGCGACAAATAGGGTTCTGTGTGGCTCGAGCCTTTGTCGCAACTCCGAGTTCCTGAGCAGCATGGGCAAATACTTTGACGCAGTTGTCAGAGCAGCAGGTGTGATCACACTCTGCCCAGCAGCTGTACACCCAGTCATTGTGCCTTTCCTCCAATGGCAGTTACGAAGGTGGCAGAAGGCTTGCGTGAAGCACACACAACCCATCATAGAGAAGCGGCTCGAGGATCTGCGATGTCACGAGAGATCGGCCAACGTAGCTGGCGAACTCGGCCATGGAGACACAAACGAGCCAAATGACGCCCTTCAATGGCTGTTGCGGCAAGGCGTTCAAAAGGCAAGTGCGGAAGGCCCTCGGGAGCTCGATTCGAATCTAATCACACTTCGTCTGCTCGTCTGGAACATCTTATCCATCCACACGTTGGGAATGACCATCACCACTACACTCTTGGATCTCTGCGCGGCTCCTGAGTGCGACGAGTATATTGCCGGACTGCGCGAAGAGTGCGCTCGTGTATTGGCTCAGCACGATGGCAGTTGGACCGATGATGCGCTGAAGAAATTGGTGCGGGTAGACTCTGCCATTCGCGAGTCGATGCGAGTTTCACCACTGGCAGACATTGCCGTGAAGCGCACCATCACCGACACTCTCGGCATCACGCTCAGCGATGGCCTGCACATCCCACATGGAGCAATAATCGCCGCGCCTGTATACTGCCTCCATCATGATTCGAAGTTCTACCCCGATCGTCCAGAAACATACGATGCATTTAGGTTCTCGCGCCCCTTTGAAGAGGAGCGGCTAGAAGCCAAGGCCGAGTCTGAAGCTCCAACGCAGAAGCAACTGGCAATCACATCGACGAAGATCGAGTTTCTGCCATTCGGGTATGGGAAGCATGCCTGTCCTGGTAGATTCTTTGCAGCGATGGAGATCAAACTGCTGCTTGCACACATTCTGCTACATTATAACGTGGAAATGAGAGGCGCGAGACCTGAGAATGTGCGGACCGCACAATCGAACGTCCCTGGCGACAAAGCAGAGCTCTGGATCAAACGTAGAGACAAGACGGCATGATTTGCTTGCGAAGAGAAACTCTTTTGCAACAGATTTCATTCAAAGACTCCGAAGATCAGGAGATGCCAGCTGATTAAAGAGCCTTTCGAATGGTACTCTTGAATGGCAGAATCTGCGCCTTCTCCCAGTCCCACACTTCATACTTGGTGAACACATCTTTTTTCAACGCTTCTTCCACCGCAGACGGAGATGTTGCTGAGGCTACGATCATGGACCCCAACATCTCCATGTTACCATTCTCTGTACATGGCTTGTTCAGATACGGCCCGCCACAAAGCAAGAAGTCTGGTGGATAGATTTCCGAAAGTTGACTGAGGTGTTGACTGCAGATTTCAGTAAGATACTGGACTCAAAACTGCGGCAACACACTCACGGTCGATGCTGGATCCTCTTTTGTGCTGCATTTGCTTTGTCAGGGAGGATTACGAGCCATTCGTGTTTTTGCTGCGGTTGCAATTGCTTTGCCATTGAAATTGATCGATTGGCAGCTTTTGACTTTGCCCTCATCGAGACCGGACGACTTCTTGCTGCGAATGTCCTGCCGACGCATACGAAGAGTTGCCCTATCATGATGCGCTGTCCTTGATTCTTTGCTCAATCGAGCAGAAATATTTCGTTTCTCTTTTATTCTTTTGCTTCGGCTGCACACAAATCTCGGCGTGCTCTTACAAGAGCTGACGTCTCATCTAGCCCAAACTTGAAGTCCAAGCCGCTTGTCTGCAATCTTCACGAGGCAGTCACTGGTTGAACAAAGCCGTCTGACTATTTCTCAGACCGCAACTACATGGATCAGACTGAATCGGTCATCTTCCCCAAAAGAGGGCGCGTGTTCTCATCATCTCGTCTCGGCTGAGTGTCGGCGGGGTCGGGAAAGTAAGGCCGTGGCAGCGCAGGAAACTAACCCTCTTCACACGGGGCATTGATCGGAAGTTGAGAGGGCTGGAAGCTGAATCTGGGTAATTTTGGTTGTCTTGCAACCGACCAAGTTGGACATGGATCAACGGACGCCAAACAATTGCCCAGTCTCTCCAGACGGCACTATCGTTACCGACCTTCGAAAGAGAAACAGCCGCCGTTTGTGCCATGTTGAGAGCCACTCAACATCCGGAAAATAGTGATCTAGGTCAGCATTTAGAGAGTCCCAATGGCGAATCTGAACCTTCGGATAGCGTTACTGTCTCGGGTTGCACCCGGTGTTTCCACTCTAGGGGAAACAGGCACCAGCCAGTCCAACGACACAGCTTCTGAAGTAACTGACCTTTTGGGAGAGATTGATCTCTCAGAGACCAAAAGAAGGATTCAGAATTGCATTGATGGGTAAGCTTGCTTTCTGTACAATCTTGGTGACATTGAAAAATACTAACATTGTGAGATCTGGTAGAGTCGTGTTGATTTTTGGTTCAGTATCTGGTGCCCAAATTCATCTCTGAACATCACATTGCCACTGCCTTATCGCCAAAATGGTCCACACAAATCACTGTTGTCGACGACAACAGCAACATCAGCCACGTCGCATTTCGACAAATGGCTGGATTGCGAAGGATGTCGACTACACAAGTAAAAACTTCTTGCCAGCGCTATCAGAAGTTGAAGATGCATTTCAGACATTCAATCAACTAGGGCGAACGTTACACCAGACCATGGAAGACTACACGAATCAGTTGCGACAAGAACGACTAGCCCCGCCTTCACTACTACCAAGCGTATCTCGAACTTCTACTCCGAGCCGAG
The DNA here is from genome assembly GCA_022814565.1 of Phaeophleospora eucalypticola. Lineage (NCBI taxonomy): Eukaryota > Fungi > Ascomycota > Dothideomycetes > Mycosphaerellales > Mycosphaerellaceae > Phaeophleospora > Phaeophleospora eucalypticola. The sequence continues at coordinate 256,969 of JAKLNG010000011.1, forward strand.
AGATTCTGCAGAAGAGATCAGACATTGTCGAAATGGCTCGTCAAATCATTGCGCTCACACTTGAGCCTTCAATGAGTTTACTGAATGATTCCCTTCAGGTGAGAAACGAATTCTAAAGTTCAATCAGCTGGCCCGCTGACATCTTTGCGAACAGTTTCACTTCTGCTCAGCTCTGAAAGTTGCAGTTGATCTGCGAGTGGGCGAGCATATACCAAGAGACAGGACTATCTCTTCGGCAAAGCTCGCGAAGGCAACGGGAGCCGAAGAATCGTTGCTCATCCGCATCATGCGTCTATTGACAGCCCAATATGTCTTCGCAGAGCCTCAACCAGGATTCTACAGGCACACATCAATATCTTGGTCGATGCAAGCGTCGCCGTACATGCATGATCTTCTCTGCCATCGACTTCATGAAGGATTTCGATCATCTGCTTATGAGGCAGATGCGTTGCGTCAAGGCGGCTATCAAGAGCCAAGATCTGGCGATGTCACAGGCTTCAATCTTGCATTCCAGGAACCAGGAACCTTCTGGGACTATACCTGGTCGTCTGATTCTCGTAGTCAAGCTTTCTCACGGGCGATGGAAGCAGTGCCAGTGAACAGTGTTCGCGAGGTTGCTGGCTTGTACCCCTTTCCAGACCTTGCTCGACATGGCGGCTTGATCGTTGACGTCGGCGGCGGGATGGGTCAGCTGGCCAAAGCAATCTTGGAGCGATACCCTGGAACAGGATTGCGGTGCATTGTACAAGATCGAAGTACGACTACCGCTCATACGGCAAACGGTCACACTTCATCATCAGAAGAGCAGCTCTCTTTCCAGCGACACAACTTCTTCGATCCTCAGCCCGTCAAAGGTGCGGCAGCTTATATCTTCCGGCATATAATGCATGACTGGCCAGACGAATCATGTATCGAGATCTTGCGACAGACAATCTCTGCTATGGACAAGAATCGCAGCCGGATACTCATCGTGGACCAAGTCATGCATCAGCCAACGCCTGCGCTTTCGTCGGTACTTTATGATGTGGACATGATGACGCTTTTTGGCGGCAAAGAGCGGACTTTGAACGAAGTCATCGACCTGGTCAACAGAACTGATGAGAGGCTGCGCATTCTCTCAATCAAGCAGTCACTTGACTCAATGAATACCATCATTGAGCTGGGTATTTAGAAATTTGTCAACATAGCGAAGATGCTCTTGCTTTCAATGTATATATTTGTTTCCGTGTCGAACGGTCCCAAGAACGAGTCCGCACAGATTAAGCAATGTGCTCATGCAAAGCTGTTGCCAATCACGAAGCTAGCGTCGTCGTTGAAGTTCGCAGTAGTATCAAACGCATTTGGCCCACCGTTCGCCGCAATGTATCCCTTCGCGTTGTAGTGACGGAACCATCGAGTGGCAAAACTCCAAGATCGAATCGAATTGCCCTGGCCGTTGAAACCTGCTTCTGGGCAGAAGGTAGCATCTTCGTGCATGAGCTTGTCTCCATTGTCTGCGTCCACATGCAGCTCGCTGTTGCGATGGCGTATGAAGCTTCCAGGCGTGTCCTTGGATTCAAAGGAGACGCACATGCTGTTTCCGAGTCCTGTGCGGACTGTCCAGCTTGCTTGTTGCTTCAGCTGCGTGCTGCTGGACGAAGAGACGACCTGGGTGTTGACCACATCGCCAGTATGGGCGATATAGCGGTTTGTGTAACCTGGAGTAGTAACACGGAAAGAGATCGAAGAGCCAACATTGACTGCGGGTCCGCTGGTGAGAGAGGTGGTCTGGTAGTTGGCTGCCACAATGTTCTGCTGTACTTTGTTCTCAGTGGCATCGGAAGGGTAGCCAGAGGTGACAACTCCCTCATAGAAAGTGCCCTGAGCACCATTGCTGTTGTCACCACCAATGCCAAGGATGATTGAGCCTTCCTTCTGCATGGGGTTGTAGTTACCACTCGTTGGGCGAGAGCCGTTGTAATAATTAGACAGTCCGCCGTTGTTGGAGTTTCCTCCACGGATCGCCCAGTTGTTTGGTCTGCCTTTGACGATGGCAGTGACAAAACGGTAGTTGATTGTTGGGTCAGCTGGGTTGTTGATAGGATCTTTGCCAGAGAAGAGGCCGTTTTCAAGGTCAGCCATGATCCATGGTCCGCTGCCAGCGCCGGTTCCACGACCGCTACCGTCGCCACCACCAAAGTAGATTGCCTCCATGTGGCCATCGCCAGGGTCAGTATTGTCTCGTTCCGCGTTGCCGTAATCGAAGCAGCAATGGGTGTTGTAATGAGTACCATCGAAAATAGCATACATGCCCTGAGGTTGATCGCCTGTGGCAACGCCATTTGTTACGTCGATTCGGTATCCAGAGTCAGGTTGGATAAAGACGCCATACGCCTTAGTACCTCCAACAGTAATGGGGGCACCGGTAGCGAGCACAAGATCATCTTTGCCGCCATCAGCGGGACCGCTTGCAGCACCTCCGGGTGGAGCTTGAGTGAGGTGGTTGTTGCGTCCTGACTGGTCGTAGATGATCGATATAAGACACGTGGTCCCTTTGCAGAAGTTATCTTGGGTGGCGGCGTTGGCAATACCTCCAGTCTTGAGCGGTCCAACGTCAACAGTCGCGTTGTCAGACCCACGCTTCACTTGGTAGAGCCTTCCATTGTAGTTGTCGTAGAGAGCGCGCACAGGGCTGTGGGCAGCTACGCAGGGCGTATTCCCGGCGGCGTAGATATCGCAGGGTCCAGCAGCAGCCAACGACGCCAGACCAGCCACAAGGCTGGCTTTGGCGGGGAGACCTGCTTGAAACAACATGGCCTAGCGATACTGGTCTTCTTCTTATGATGAATGATGAGAAAATCTGCTTGTCGAATCGATCTACAGTCCGGCACAAAGTCCAACTTTATACCAGCGGCTCACTCATCATCCACATCCTGAGGGGAGGACTTCGTTTTGCCCAAGTGACCGAAGTTTCGTCCTCCACTTCATGAGCGGAAGCACCAACATCTCGGGATGGAGTCTGTCCACCTATTCTAGAAGGCGGTATAGTCATGCGGCTCGGTTGATGCAGCTAAGAGCGCCCCTTTCAATATTACCTGCACTAGGAAGACCATCCCGTGCGTGTGGCACGAGTGGGAAGAAGGTCCATGAGTCTTGAGCCTTGGAATAAATGCTGAGAAGATGAAGGTCCCTTAGGGGGGTCACACGGCCTCCATCGGGAGAACTAGCGTGGGCTCTCCACATACCAAGCTAGGAAGCTGCTGTCCACCAATCCCCACACGAAGCTGCGAAGAGCTTGAGGAGTCGTGTGCTCTATTGCTAATAAACACAGCCCAGCCGCGGCATAAGCTTGTATATCTGTCTTGGCTGTCTTGAAGAAATGGAAGCTCGGTACTTGGCGTCTTGTAGTGCTTGACCTGCTGTTGTGTGATTTTGGCGACGGCAAATTGTATTGGTGCACTCGTCCATTCGGTGGCGCATCTGCAGCATGTGATCTTCGAATATTGCCTTGTACTGGATAATGCAGGCGTGCCGATCACATGTAGGGATGAGCTGTCCAGCCTGACAGGCAGAGATGTCTTCCAAACACAGAGACACAGGTATGCGCTGGTCGAAATAGAGTTGCTTGCGAAGGCGATGGCTTGCGGAGAGCCCCAGATTCAACTCCGCAAATTCTCCATGCGCCGATCATTCCTCGGTCTTGTGGGATCTCGAGTCGGTAAATATGGTCAAGAGACCAGTTTATTGAGCCGGGAAGGGAAGTCGTCCTGGAGTAGGAGCGTCCCGAGGCAGAGCGGATCATGTGCTCGTCCGAATTGAATAAACTAACAGCGGGGATCTTTGCCGTAGGAATCTGTGCCTTCAAAAGATGCAGTCAGACTGATCCTGCGCGTGAGCGTTTGGTACGAAATCGGTCATTGTCCCACAGTTCTGCCCAAATACGATGTGGTCGCACGCTCCTCCTACGCACCTTTCACCGAATTCAGTACACTTGACATACCACTGCAGACCCGTTCGTCTTAGCAAGTGTTGGCTCTCAGGTTGGGAAGTCGCTCAATCCCTCATTGTCAGCATTCGCTTCTTTCAGAATAGGAAGCAGCCAAGGCGGCTGCTGAGCCTCTTAATCCACACCTTTGAGTCTGGCCAAGTCGGAGCGCGGCTCCACTTGTAGATGTTTCTCAGTCTGCCTTCATCATAGAGCGGTGGACGCTGGCTCTGGTCGATTTGTCGTCTCGCGAGCTTCCGAAGATGGAGCTTCATTTCTTGTCGAACTTTCACCTTTCATCCACCTCCCGATACTGGGCACATAACTCCGCCACGCGGACTGTGGGCAGATAATCCACTCCTGTGGGCTTTGAAGAATGCCATGGCTTTCCAGCATCCTAGGGCCCGACTACTCCTCTGTTTACAAACAATCGATCAGAAACATCCACCACTGTAGATCTGATCCAGACACGACTCGAGGAGCCAGCGGCCTCATCAAAATTTTCAAGAAAGAGTAGCCATAATGCCAAAGACATCGCGATAATCGACTCCAGAGCTTTTGAACGAAGTTCGTCATACGATCTCCAAATTGAAGCAGAATGCGAAAGTGAAGTTGTCGTACCTGCCGATCGCAAACGTTGACTCAGAGCCGCGCGTACAGCTCTGTGACATTGTACCTGTCGACAGATTCTAGCGCCATCTGCATCCTCGTATCTCCAAATGCTTATTGTGACTTCAGCAAGTCTGTTTGGAGGGACATGACCCTCGCGAAAGAGGAGAAACCAGCTTTTATCGGCAGCCTCGTTCGATGCGACTTTGGTCCTTCATTAGACTGCGAGGTGGAGAGGCGGATTGTCTATCGTCGTGAGACCAAAAAACATTGAAAGCAAGAGCTTTCATGATGTTGACGCCTCCTTCTGGCGACAATGTACTGTCAAATTGAAACTCGGAGGTGTGTCGAGGCTATTGATTATTGTCAAGTTGACGGTCGGCGAGCAGCGAGGGAGAGTGGGCAAGGAGATGCTGGGCCTCCCCACGATCCTGAAACGTGGCCTCACGTCATCACCTTGTTCATGCAGAAACGTCTTTCACCTGCTCATCAACAGTTTCAAATGAGACTTTCCACGATGACTTATCAAGAATTTCCCATATGCAACTCTCAGAATACTGCAGAAGCAGTACAAGGCCGATTGAGGCGTCTTGTCTTGTTCGCAGGAGTCTTTCGAAGCCGCTGCCTGTTGCTATGAAAAGTACAGATTGCTGTTCTGTTACCCGTGTCAAGAAGCCCATTACCCATCACCATCAATGTGTGGAAGACTTCTCCCCTTTACCTCCCACACCGGGACTCGGTATCTCTTCACTGCCTTACAACCTCCGATGGCATATTGTACATTACAATGCCGCGACCAACGCAGCGCCAGCCATGAAAACGCCAAACGCCGGACCGCTGGTCGCCACAGGAACACCAGCAGCGGAAGACGTGCTGATACCGGTAGCGTCGGCAGGCAGAGGAATAGGACTCGTGGCGGTAGGCTGATCACTCGTCAGAGGCACATTGGTGCCCGTTGCAGAAGCAGTGGGGTACTGAAAGATGCCCTCCGTCGCGTTTGGCTGGGCCATGACATCTGCATCTGGATTGAGAACTCTGCGCCAAATGTCAGTGAGCTTGCACAATGCTTGTCTTTCTGTGTTGGGGGGATACTGACTTGTCGATTCCGTGGACGACGCCTTGGTTGGTGATGAGATTAGGCGCCACGATGCGTGCTCCGTTAATGAAAACGAGCTCCTCGTTATCAATGTTGCGAATAGACACCGTCAAGTCGTTGCCCTGCAGTGTGGGAATCTTCATGCCGTCTTTCAGCTGGTTTGCAAAGACTGCAACCTCGCCAACCGCATGATACTTGAGAATGTCTGTGAGGTTGCCTGCTTTCAAATTCGGGACGATCGACCCGATGTCGTAAAAAGCCTGATCGATCGGAGCGAACAGAGTGAACTGCTCGCCATTGCCGGTCAAAGCGCTTTGACTCTTAATGTTGGACCTTTCGAAGGCACCAGAAAGTGCTTGGAAGCTACCAGCGATCAATGTCTCGCTGAGATTACCCGGTGGTGTCAGGACTTTGTCGATTATGTGGACGTATCCGCGGTTGAAGAGAATGTCCTGGCCATACACGTCAGATGGCTGCGATGGCTATGCTCGGATTCGATGAGATCAACTTACTGCTTGCTGAATCGTAGAGTTCCTCATGAAGCCGCTGACGAAGTACGCTTTGCCGTCGTCTTTCCTCGAACCGACATACTGGCCGCTCGATCCACTCGCCGATAGGTTGACGTTAGGAACGAAATCGAGGGTCTGGTTCCAGTTTGAATCCAATATTCCGCCCTTTGGAATATCCTGCGAGGTGACTTGTCCACTGATTAGGTGGTAGGAAAGAAGATTCCTCGCGAAGGTGTCGTTCGACTGGAACATCTTCCCAGCATCGGTGCCCAGAAAATCCTTGAAGGCTTGATTGCTAGGCGCAAGCAGGGTGAAGCTGACCAACCTCGAGGTGATTTCGTCGTAGAGGTCCGAGAAGCGGTCTTTACCGAGTACGTCGACTAGCATGCTGACATTTTCCTGGCCAGCGAGCACTGATGTGATGTTAGGCTGGCCGACATGGCCTGCGATGGCTCCGGGTGGCGGCGACTGCATAGTTGCAGACTGAGTCGAGGATACTGTTGACGTCTCGGACGCAGAATTTTGTGCTGATGCGCCTAAGAGTGAGGCCAAGATTGGAAAGAGGATGGTCTTCATGATTGGGGCGGGAGTGTTCGTTGCGTTGCTGTTCTGTGTACATCGTCGACGCGGCGCTCTTTATACCATGTTGTACGACTCAATCCTTCCAATCGTGGCTATGCTCTGTCAAGGAGCCTTTCTGAACGCATGCTGTTCATTACAAGGTGCTTGGAAACTTACAGCATCCTGTGGGCCGACGGCATTGGCTTGGACGTGAGGCCCGCGGCGCATTTAATCGCAGAACATCCGTGCTTCGCACGTGGAACCATTGTGTTGGAAGTCTGAGCCTCAAAGAAGCACAAATAAAGCAACGTCAAGCAATAATGAAAGGCTTGGCATATGTCTTTGACGTGCTCAAAGTGGCTTGGTCGAAATCCTTCGCCGTGTGGTATGCTCCGCGGGCGAATCTTCAGCTCCAGTGGCTTTGCCTCCCGCGATGGTTGGAATGCTTGGCCAAACTCGTTGTGGAGCTCTTGCATCGCCGATGGGGCGTTTCCTTGGAATAGTATGCGCAAAGTTCGTAGCGCAAGTGTTTGGAAAGGGGTTGTGAACTTGTGATAAAAACATCTACGGAGCCTGACAGTACGCTCTCACAGAAGTAAGGTTCTGAACATATCATTGCCATGGCAACCGAGCTATTTAGCAGCTCAACACTGCAGTCTAACACTTCTTCAAATCGATCAGCTCCGTCCGATCAACAGCTCTGCTTGCCGTCAGTGTAGGCCGATATGCCGCCTGTATCCGGGCTAACAAAGACTGCCTGCGCTCCAGCATCTTCCGCCACCTTGCCAAAAATCACACAAGCACCACTGACACCCTCACTCGTAGCGTCCGGGTACGGTCCTGCAATCCAGACCGGTTGCGAGGGAAACTTGTTATAATAGACATGCGGTTGACCCGTGAGAGGATCTGTCCAGATATAATCGACCTTCCCGTCGTTATCAACGTCGGCAAATTGGATCTGGCTTGGTGGCTGTCCGATGCCAGCAGCATTGGCGTCTGGCAGTGGACTCCAGTCGCCAGGATAGTTGTTCTTCCAGATGTTTGTCTTTCCACCCGCCATTAACTGGATCCAGTCGGCCTTGCCGTCTCCGTCGATGTCGCCAAATCGCGCGTTAACGCCTGGTCCAAGTCCGGAAGCAATCTGGCCAACAGGGTTGAACCGCCAGTTGTTTGCGGCAGTGGTGTCATGACCACCGTTCAGATACGCGGTGAGCGCCCCCGTTGTTCGGTCTGTGATGAGATAGTCGGTACGGTTGTCACCTGTCATTACGATCGATGTATCAGCAGAGACACAGGAACGAGGTAGACAGAGCTGAGTGTATGAGATGATCATGTCATGCTTCAAAACCAAGAACTTACCATCAATGTCCGCAAAGTGGACGAGGTCTCGAGGTCCAGCGCCCGATGCGATCACACCTTGATTGGTGAACAGCCACCCATCTGGGGCGCCTTCATTGGGCCCAGCATTGAGATACAGAGTTGGTTGGCCGCTTGCGGCTTCGACCCAGACGTAGTCATCGATGTGATCTCCGTCAAAATCCGCCATTCGCACACCATCGCCTAGAGCCCGAAGTCAGTTCATTGTTGTTGGAGCTGTCGCAGAAAGGTACTCACCAGTCACTGATGCATCGCCAGTGCCCCTGTTGAACCACAGAAACAAAGCCCCATTATCGTCGATGTAACAGTAGTCCAAGAGACCGTCGCCATCGTGGTCGGCGAGTCGGATGCTTGATGGAGCTTGACCAATGCCATCAGCAATCACTTTGCTGCCACCTTGATCAGCAAAAAAGGGTGTTCCCTCCTTTCTTGTACGAATGTTGAGGAATCCGCTTAGGCCGGCGTTGTCATCCCAGATGAGATAGTCTGCCCGTCCGTCTCCGTTGATGTCGGCAAGATCAATGCGCGACAGGTCGCTAGCCGCTCCCGACGCTATTCCGCCCTGAGCTACGAAAACCAGGTCGTAACTACCCTGCTGCCCAGTATTGAGCCAGAGACCAAGCGAGCCGCCCTCGCCAATAATTACATAGTCTGCACGGCCGTCGCCGTTGATATCTGGGAAGCGCAAGGTTGCGAGGTTCGCGTGCGGCACTCCAGTTGCAATGACACCGCCTGGATTAAAGCGCCATCCATTGACCGCGGAGTCGTCCGGCCCCTCGTTCCAGTAAACGACCACTTGACCGCTATCGCCGCTTACAACAAGATAGTCTGCCTGAAAACGGAAATGTCAGCCTCGTTGTTTTTCCCAGTCTTGAATACGAATTCCAGCGTCTTGCTGTTATGTTGTCTGTGGAGTCGATTCTTTACAGACGTCATTGAGACGCTAGAGGGCAGCCAACATACCTTCCCATTCCCGTTCATATCGCTATCTCCAAAGTCCTGATTAGCAATCATCTCAAGATCTCAAGCGATATACTTACGCAAAGAACACTTGATCCCGAGAGCCTGCGCCCGAGGCGATGACCCCGCCATTCGTCCCGCATGGCGTGTACAAATCTGGATAATTGTTCTTGTAGCAGATGAGTTCGCCTGAATCCGGATCAAGCCACAAATAGTCTGCTTTACCCTGCAAGATAATCAGTGGTGGTCCTGTCGCCTAGCATGCATTAGCCGAAGGACTTACGTCTCCATCCATATCATGCAGTCGCACGCCCGCACCATCCCGTCCAATGCCACTGGCCTGCTGACCGGCTTCTATCCAGTTCTTGCTGAAGTGATGATCACCTGGATGACCAATGCCCGTTGCTATCTCACATTGCAATGGTCCCGTGGCAAATTGAGGGGCAGGGATGTTGGGATCTGGGCCTCCGTTGGCACCGGTTGACACGTCGCCACTGCCACCTGAATGAGCTGGCCGAACCGGATCTGGGCCAATGGGTTGGTTGACCCAGTTCGAAGGCAAGCTGTTGATTGCATCATGCCAGATATCACCCATCTGGATGTAGCCTTGATCGCTTGGATGCACGCCACCGCACTCAGTCTGTACGATGAAATCAGCGTGTTGCTTATCAGAGCAAGATCAGCCTCTTGGAGAGCAACATACCCCAACAACCGAGTCAAACGAAACGTAGACAGCCTTGTGACCGGCACTCAGCTGATCAGAGACAAGGCCCGGCACTAAATTGTTGAAGGCATCCGTATTAGATTGATGCTGCGCGCTGTCCACGACGCCAGGAAGACTCCCGATGAGGACCACGGAATCAGGAATGGCATCAAAGATCTGGTTGACCATGCTCGTGAGGCGTCCAATGGCAGCTGCTGGATCACTGCCTTCTTGAGATATAGTAGGATCAGGGTTCATGTCGTTCGTGCCGGCCAGGAGGCAGACTATGTTAGGCTTCTGCTGCAGAGCAGCGTCCATCTCATCAGCGATGTATTGGATGGTGTGGCCGGGATATCCGTCACACCAATTACTATTCAATAGTCGTCAGCGTATCTTCGGAAGCGAAGTGGGCTGGCGGGACATGTTACTCAGCCATATCTCCGTGGGCGACAGTGCCCGCATAGGTGACATTGTAAAAGGAAAGGTCAGCTTGTAGGCGCAAACGATAGCCATTGCCATCCGAGCTGCAGTAGCCCCATGTGATAGAGTCGCCAAGGGGCAAGATTCGTAGTTCAACATCTGTGGGGACACCAGTATCGGAGCTTGCGGGCGGTGGATTGCCTCCCCCCTGCGTCGGCGACGATGTTGGGGTGGACGACGGCGGAGGAGCAGGGGAAGGAGCTCCGGTCGAAGCCGATCGCAAGAGGGTAGTGTATCCAATTGAAGTGGACAGTGTCACTGGGTCGAAGCAGTAGTTGTTTGGAGACTCTGAGCAGGTGGCCACTGTGTTGGTTATTGTCTGCGTTCCTTCCGTGAAGCCATTGACCTGGAAAATGTCCGTGGTTGTGGTGTAACTGGTCAGTTCAGGTGTTTGCGTGACTTCATAGGATGTTGTGTATGGTGTGTTATATGGATAAGCGTCGTCCTGCACAAAACACAGGGCTGTTGCATCATCCCCAAAAGGCTGGAACTGGTCAGCTGAACCGCAGTACGGCTCAGGATAGGTACGACTGAGTTGGTTGCCTCCGTGATATTCGTAGCCATTATAGGTGAACCGCAAGCTGCAAGTTCCGCCCTGCGGGACGAAAGATCCGGTAGCCACGATCGGTTCGTTGAAACTTGGGTCGTTGAAAGTGCAGGTATTGTCATAATGATAGCTGTGACAATCGGTCCCGTTGATCGTCACTCCTGCCTTGGTCGTCACCCGAAAGACTGCACTGGACACACTGTAGCCAGTGGCTTGCTCGGTTCCGCCTTGCTCGGGGAAGGTGTATTGAATGCATCTGTAAGCCACCTGAGTCTCACCCGTTGTATCTGAGGGGTATCGTTTCTGGAGGCCATTGATGCGATCCTCAAACGTTGTTGCATAGACCAGATTGCCGGCCCAGACAGCCCAGAGCAAAGGGCTATACAGCATTTCAGCGGGAGGGGGAAAAGAGTGTTGGAACGAGATCAGCAAAGCTGACGGATAATCGATCGTTTGCCACGCGGACAGAACAACGATTCAGCACGTCTTATATTCTGCCGAGAGCATTGGCAACTCCATGTGCCTAATTTGATGAGTGAGGATTCTGTCTTTTTTTTCCCCGTTCCCAACGCGTCCATCCTTCGCGCGCTCCATACAAGCCAGCGACGTCAGGCTGCTAGGATTGTCTCGAGGAGACGTCTGGCTGAATATTGAAAAAGAGTGGGCCGACAAATCCATCGTCTCGCGGGCAGAGTATGTATTAGTACGCTGCTCAACGGGACAACACCTTAAGGAGAATTGCCAAGAGGGCCAGGAGAACCTCCGCGGGCCTCACATCCGCTCAGCTCTTGAGCAGGAGTCTAATGATCCCGGGTTGACTTCAGCCGCACAGGAGAATTTTCAGCCTCCTATGCAAAAATGCCAAGCATGCGACGCAAGTGGAAGGTGTTGTTGTCGTGGTGCCGTTTCAGTAATAATTGTGCTCTCAGAAGCGCCAGTGCAAGACCGATGAAGAAAAGAAGTCCACTCAACGTGCGACGGCTTAGTAAGGAACAAGAGTTCATGGACTAGCGTGTCAAGCTCGCGTTCTGTCGCGCCACCCGATTTTGTACACCGATATCAGCTCCGCTGCTTCTCGAACAACAGATCACCCGGCTACAAATGACATTGCAAGTCTGTTTGGCTATGGCAGAGATGTCTCGGCGCTGATGCCCTGTACAGTGCTACCGACCTGTTAGGATCGGTTCCCAGGACGGCACATGGACTACCAATCCACGACGAAATGGAAAGGCTGCTGAGCGAATGCAAATCCTGTCCTGTCGGAGCATTACGCTCTTGAACACCGGAAGACTTGGTTTTCGAATCGGGGACTACATACAAGATGGGATGCGTGCCGGATTGGTGCTGGTAGAGAATAGCCCCCTCATCGAATCCGCCACACACTGGACTTGAGAGCCAAATACATTGCTGGTGAGCTCTGCACGCACCACCAAAACATCATTTCCCAAGCGTTGTACCAAATACCAGCTCCTGGGAAGACAGCGCCAGGATCGATATTTGTTACATATCCGATTTCAGCAACTGAGCGATCGCGTCCACCTCTGTGTTGCTCAAAACTTGCAGCCGCTTCCGCTGACGTAGAGCGGGCAGATGTCCGTCGCAGCAGTATCGATCTCAGAGTGCCATCTGATATAGACGTTGCCGCTCGACTTGTCGTACATGGTCCACTGAATGTACAGGGCGCTGTGCTCAGCAAACGCAATCTCGCCCATCTGAGACCAGATGTTGGTGATGTAAGGACTCTGACCTCTCGGGAACAGGGTGCAGGCGCCATGTCCGGTGTGCTTTATCTCGAAGCCTGGCTTGTTGAATGAATAATCCGTCGAGTAAGTGTCGCTGATCGCGCATGCTCGTTTCCTCCCCTTCGACTTGTCTTTGCCTTCTTGACCGTCGCCTCCACTGGTAAGGAGCTCAATGACTTGGTCGTATGCAAATCCGCCAGCAAGGGTGAGGGCACCGTGTAAGCAAATTGCTGCTGCTGCCTGATTGAGGCAAGCAAAAGTACCGTCCTCGGCAGTGCCTCGAGAGATACATGCTGCTCTAGCTGCTGCGACCTGGTTGTACCCAATTGCTCCGTAATAGCCAGCCACAGTAATTCCGCCGGCGACGAAGTTGAAACTTCCAGAGCCGTCTTCCGCAACATTCATGCGACCAGCTGTCTGGACAGCGTCGGTACGCCATCCGGGATAGAGTCTGTCAACGATAGAGTCGCTGACATTGTTGTTCACTTGCAGATCTGAGATCCCTTCCATGAGCTTGATTTCGGCATGAACAGTTGCCACGAGGGTCAGCTTGGCGAAGAGTGACAGCTTCATCGTAAGGTGGAGGGCGTTGCAGGGTAGACTCAATTAGAGCAAATTGATATTTGTCGGAGGTGTGGATGAGATCCATCTTTTCTGATCCAATGCGATCAATATATATTCTCTCCCGCGACTGCATCGTAACGCCTCCGACGTATGATTCTTTCTGAAGGATCAATCTTTGTACGTTCCACAGCTCAGAGATCAATCCTTCAAGCTAGTTTTACACTGTACCCATGTTCCAAAGAGGCAGGTACACTACTCGAGCTGACCTCGGTCACAAGAGGCTTGTGCTTCTTGGGCTAGCTGCTTCAGATTCGGTGTTGGTTTCCTCTTGAAGAGGATATCTTCCAGGTGATCGTCAAGTCAGCAGAATCGCACTTATGCAAAATTTGTCATGGCGGTAGAAAAGTGGTTCTTGGGACCAGTAGAGAGCAGTGAAAGAGGTGTTGGTTGACACAACTCCGCGGAAGATTTCGAGCTCAGCTCGACGTCGATGCTACTATTGGAACCGCGTCGCTTTCAAGGATCGATGTTGGCAAACCATGATGTATGACTAACCGACCAGCTGAAAGATAGCGTCGGGCAAGACGGTCTAGTGCCTCAGGCGAGCTGCAACGAGCACGCAGCTCAGTAAAGTGGCGATGCAGGGGGATCGATGTTACTATGCGCTGCAACGATATACCGTGGCATCTGCACAGGCTCGTGGCGCTCTGGTGGTGGATACGACGATGAAAGAGTCGCAGAGACGAAGGTGAGGATGTGTTTCCTTGGTAGACACTCTGCAGACATGGAGCTAGGTGAAGTTTGGCTAGCTCGACCCCTAGCGTGATCCCACGTGCGGCACATGCGGGGACAAGCTTTCAGGAACATTAAACGATTGGTCGCCGGCTGCGCGATTTGTCTTCTGTTACTTGCCCAGTCTTTCCAAGAAATTCTTCTGTTCACTTCAGCTCTACTCCTGGGTCTTGAGCAACGAGCCGCACCATCCGTAATGGCATCGAAGTTTTTGCTGGCTGTGGCAGGATGGGTTTCCTATGATGTTCTCGGCGGCATGTACGACCAAGAACATCATCGCGGAATCGGCCCGGTCATATTCGCCAGCATCTGCACCTGGATCGCTAGCCATGATCCACTAGGGCTTCCAGAAGATGATATCGGTCACAAAATCATCGCACTATCCCTCATCCTTTGGCCCGGCTGGATCTGGAGTATGGCGGCGTACGCTCTCTTCTCAGATACCCAAGAGAGATCCGAGTGCATCTGGATCATGACCTTGTCCTCTCTGATGGTTTGGTTGGGGCTTCCCGTGCTTGCTCAATGCATGCCAACAAGAGATGCTCTGCATCAATGGCGATTTGCTACAGCACTTGGCTCGATGGGCGTCGTGACCGGCCATGTACTCAGCAAGAGTAATGTGGGAGGCACAGTCTCCCATCGACTCGACAGCGCGTTGTCTTGCTTGTCTTCATCTCCAGCAATTCAAATGCTTGCCGGAACTGCCACGATGATGTTCTCTGCGTTCCGAATGAGACAGCATCATTTGTATGCCGCCAAGATCTTCTTATCACGAGGCAGCGGTCCCAAGAATTCCATTGCTCCGAACTCCTTTCCACCATTCTGGGGAGTTCGAGGGCCGCTTCACATTCTATCTTGGATCATCGGACTGGCACTCTGCGCTAGCGTTGTTGACAGCTCGCAAATACGAGCAACCCTGGTCTCTGTAAGCATAGCCATATTCATGATTTTGGCATCGATTCCTCCATTCTTGGGCAAGAGAGGGCCTCTGTCCTTCGAGGGATATACGCGACTGCTGGCAGTACTTCACGTCGCCCCAGCATCGATCATTTGCTGTCGCAGCGCTCTTATTTACAGGTCACGGGAAGTTCCTGGCTGAATTCAGAAAGGCTGCGGTGCTGTACTTTGCCAATTACATATGCATTCAGTGCTCAGATGACGGTCCATGTAGTTCTGGGCAGACATTGCACGGCAGGCCGCTGTCTCACTCTTTTCCTGGACAGGGCAGTATGGTGCAATTTTGCAATCTTTTGAGCTTGCCGGTCACTCGCGATCAAGGCCGCAGTGCAGTCGACGTCAAGCGAGTCCCAGCAAACAAGACTCCACTCAAAAGTTTCACCCAGGAGATGCTGGAAAGACCAGTTTCACGCACGTGGGAGGCCAGCATTGATAAGCTGCTGCCGGCCGCAATAGAGACCTTGGAAGGGATTCAGATGATGGTTGGCAAGAAATCAAGGCTTTGGATTGGTGGGGAAAGGTGAAGAGGAAGGGAATATGAGGATTTGAGGTACATGGCATGCCTTACGATCATTGAAGGAGACATCGGGTTTGGTGCAGTGTTGACGTGACCGCAAGGTGATGGTATTGCCGCAAAGGTGTGTCTGGCAGCTCAAGCAAACCGCCTCACAACGAGCTTCTCCGCCCACGTTCACCGGCTACACGCTTAGAATGATGGCCGAGCATCTCCAGCAATTGCACAGAAGACTGCGTCTAGATCCCTGCGGATCGTCCACAACGCTGGATAGGTACGTCGACATACAGAACAATAGAGCCTATTTGGCTGCGCTTGGATCTCTTTAGGCATGTCTCATCCAAATAGGGATATGATCATGCAATATGCATAGGAAGAGCCGCTTCATTGCCTGTTGTAGGTAACAGCTTTCTCAACCTTGGTCCAGAATGTTAATCCCGCATAGCAGATAGCTATAGGCAAATTCCGCGCTTAGATCTACTAGAGCTATGCAGGACCCGAATCGGGTAATGGATGTGCTGCTGTGCATGAAGAAGCTCTATGACACGGCGCTGGGTCCGCCAATGCAGCCGTCTCATCAATAGAGTGTGAAGTCAATGTCGATCAGCAACGCCGTGTCGCTGCTTGTGTATAAAAGCTGAGCTCTCGGCGCCCAGAAATATCTCAGTATCACACGAAACCTGGTCTCGCCCATCGATCAAGCAGCTGCACAATGGCCCCCAAATCAATTGCCGCTACTCTTCTCGCCCTCTGCATTTCCCAAGCCACTTGCGCCGCCTTCCCTCCTTTCCCACCGGTGCCTCAATGTACCTTCACCCAAAGACAGGCTAACGTACGAGTCCCCACGAAGCGAGAAGTTGCCATGCTAATGATATCGTCTAACTCATAGTTCGATGACCTCGTCGGCTCTCCCGTCGCAGCTCCTCCAATCCCTCAAGGTTATGAGGGTTTGTACTGGCAATCCTACGGCGTAGCCTCGACCGTCAACACCGGTGTCGCACCCCTCCTAGTTCCACAATCTCCTCCCAAGTAAGAAGTTCCTACTACACCCAACTCGTTTCCCCTCTAATTCGCGCTTCTCAGCTACGCCATCACCTTCACCCAACAACAACTCTCCGGCCAACCAACCCTCACCTCCAGTTACGCCAACAGCACGACAACCTCCTTCACCCTTCAAGACTTCTACTTCGGCTGCGTCATCCAGGCCGAAACGGCAGTCGTGCAAGTGCCCAACAAATGCATCGTTGACATCGCCGGCTACCGCGGCGATCAGCAAACTTGCACCCGCCAATTCACTTTCACCCCTGCTTCGCAGACCGGTCCGACCCCGATGAAGTACTCTGGTCGTGTGGATGGTTGCTTTGTTGATATCCAGAGTGCGGTGGTGACGTATACGTTCCCCGGGATTCAGAGTGCGTTGAATGTGGATGCGGCTATGTTTTTGGATAATGTGAGGTTTGTGACGAAGAGTTGTGAATGATTGGAAGCTGGGTGAAAATGCGGCGCCGGCGTTTCGTTTTGTTGCATACTCTCAAGCGGTCGTGTTTGTTGCGGAGGGAGAGAAGAAACAGAAGACAAATCTGGAAATCGCATCGCTGCCCACTCTGATTCAGCTTTGATCTTCAATTTGCAAGCTTTCATTCGTTCAGGCGCCGTCTTACAAACATCGCTTGTCCGTTATTCTCATGCTTACCAGTGCAAGGGCCAGACTAGTCGGTTTTGGCGTCATCATAGCTCGCTGGTAGATCCGCTTTCGTTCTTAGTTGAAGATGCACAATTGGCGATTACTCAGCTGAGCGGGCGGTTTACGAGACTGAGACCCGATCATAGTTTCACGCAGAATCCGTCGATTGCTGAGAAGCTGCTCGCATGGCTTATGCCATTGAATATTCCAACTTTAACCCTTGGCCTTGGCTTGTCCGCTCTTGCTGTAGGTAAAGCCTTCGGGCATTGCGGTATATGAAGCCTGTGGTTGTCCAACACGATCAACAGCGTCTGGGTTGACGGTCTTCTTCGGGTTCCTGCAATGGCCACTGTTAGCATGACCAAATTCTAGATTTACGTTGCGCTTGTCACATACCCGTTGTACTCAATGCCACACAGCAAGTTGCCAGTGCTATCCATCACTGGATCTTTGAAGTAGAAGACTCCGGAGGCCTGAGAACATAGTCAGTAAACAATCGATAGCTGCATGTCAACACAACACAACCTACCGGAAGTGTGAACTTCTCTTGTCCTTGCAAGCTGTTGCGAACGCCGTTGAGATAGTACTTGATATTTTCGAAGGCTGCCGTGTAACCCTCGAATAGCTTCTCCTTGTAATGGGTGAACAGGTCATTGAATAAATCGCCGTCCCCTTCCACGTTCACCTCAGGGGTCGGAGTGTAAGGGTCCATTCTGATCTGCATGCCGCCGTCTGACACCTCGCTGAGGGTGAAAACGACCTTCCATTGCACTTTGGCTGTGACCTTTTTGTTCTGCTTGTATCCGATGGGTGGGTCCATGAGGCATTCCAGCTTGGTCCAGATCCGACCTTCGAACACGATCCTGTTGTCGCCTGCCAGAGTATATGCTCGTGAGTAGCAAATGGTGTCTCCGTGGCATTCGACATCGAGACCCAGGCTTTTGTCTTTGGCGTGTTTTGCGGTACTCCCGTACTCGACATCCTTGTAGGCCCAGATCGTGGCACCATTGCCTGGAGATTCCGTCAATGGTCGCATGTGATTCTTCAAATCTTCTTGCCAGACGTTGTCCAAGGTCAACTTGGTATTCTTGCTAAGCGCAAACTCTGTGGCTTCCTTTGTTGTTTCTCCGAGTCCAATCGACCAAGATGCGTTAACCGTATAATAAATGATGAGCCACTCCGACCACGCCCGCGCACCGACTGATGATATGTCGGCGGACATGACCCGATTGATGCGGGCGAGTTTTGAAAGCAGAAACTTTTCCATGAAAAGGTCTGAGCTCAGGACGAAAGATCCAAACTTGCTAGGGCTGTCGACCGTCGGATCTCTTCCTTCTGTCCAATTACCCATTCGCGTGCTGAGGACGGAGCTTGGATCGGACTCAGCGACAGGCTTGTTGTCTCCAACGGTCTCCAAATACAGGAGATAATTCAGTCGGCCATCGCCAGACAGTCCGGCAGGGACGCCGTTCTTGGTGTTTGGATCGGTCCAGGGATACGTCATGTAACGCACATTGTTGACTTCGAAAGTTGCTGGCTTATTGGCTGCGGAGGTATCAGCAGGGGGTTCACAGAACGAGGTGCAGCCAAAGCAATGTTACCGTCGTCTTGGATGGCAAACCCCATCGAGTGCAAATTCCACTCGGCGATTTTGCCGACCAACAGACCCAGCATGTACTGGAATTTCTGTCTCCAAGCATCGTCGAAATCCATGTATCGGCGGAGTTCGCCTTTCTTGTACTTAGGCGGTGCCACTTTTTCACCTTGTGTATTGATCAAGACGTCTTCCGGGCTCCACACGCCTAAGTCCCACTTCGCGTCACCGCTAGCCATGGCTACTACTGTCAGCATTGTGTCTATCATGAGGCTACAGAGTCACCCACACGTCAAGTCTACGAGAAGCTCGTATATTGAATGATTCGGCTTTCCTTTCGCGGCGCTCCGCTCTTGAACGCGTTTGTACCGATCTGTTTCCGGGTCAAGCTTTACGAAGCCTAAACGAGTGTTAGCCCATCAACAGTGAGAGGTCAATGCTGGAAGGATTTACCAACGTCAACTGGAACCGTTACAGTCCAGTCCTCTATTTTGAGTTTCATCGTTTCGCCGTCATTTTTGAAGCCTTTCTTCATTCCAAGCCAACGAAACAATTTTACCTCGCCGGTCTTCAGCTTGAGACGCAGCCGAACTGACTTGGCATTGCTAAAGTCAGCATCGATGATGATGCTCGGCGGCCCAAGTGTGACTTCTTCTAACGCTGAGTCTCGGTCCAGCTGGAAATCAACAGGTTGCTGGCACTCATGCTCTTCGTCACCCATCTCAAGCTGTTTGTACAAGTTGTCGATGCCCTGGTTGATCATGTGTTGGGTTCTGAAACAATCACATCAGTGAGGTACGTGTCGAATCGCATCAAAGTACTTACAGTGCCAGCACTTGGTTGTACGGCGCGATCTGAATACTGTTAGCTGATGCCCGTGAAGAGTCCTTGCAGGCGTACTTTGATCGTCTCAAGCCGAGCGGGAACCATGATGCCAGTCAGTTTCCGTCTGTCTAGACGGGTCAATGGGAATCTGTCTTTGGTATCGTGAGGGTGCTCAGACTCAGTCCAGGTTACCAGCCTGAGTGGCGGAGTTGACAGACTATTTATTACATGCGTGACCAAATACACGAGCGATCAAGCTTGCTGGACTCGTATCCATGGCCAATTTGGTAGCAATGGCCGTCAGCTAGCCATCAGCTTTGGCTTGCATGGGTCTAGGTCTCGCCCGAGCTGTCGTCGGCATGAGCGAAGTTCGAGGCCATGATCGTGGTATTGCCCAGCGACGTGGCTGATGCATAGTACAGCACGCTTGACCATAGTGATCCGCGAAGTTCTGCACTTGTAAATGAGGTTGGCAGGTGTTAAGGAGATGGCCGTCCAGCGCGAGGTGAAGTCCAAGAAAAGGCTTGCGGCTGTAGGCGGCGCTAGTGTCCAAATCGGACTAGCGCGACCGACGGTTCTCCGCCTCGTTCGATCTCGCCCGGAGAACAGACAACGCGAATGCAATGCACATGCAAGGTCTACATCCGACTTCGCCTTATTCTGCTGGTCACTACCCCCTCACTGGACGCGATGAACAGCGACCGGGAGCTTCCGCCGGTATATGCCCACGTGTGCGCCTCAATTCGTGTTCCAGACGGGCACTCCGCTTCCCATGGCTTGCGCAGCTTTGCTCCAGACTGGCGCTAGCACAGTTGGCAGACGACTTTGGGAACATAGAACACATTCGCGCTGATGGAGGCTTTCTTGGTTCAGCAGGCCGATGCTCCAGGCATTCAGAATATGAAGTCCAGCTTCTGTCGCTATGGCTCACACTGCCATTTGGCTCCGTATCTTGAGGGCTCTACCGAACACTCAGCACACTCAGTGCCATAGCACTTCCCTCCTGCAAACATGGCATCGATTGTAGTGGACTCGGAATTGATGACAAACTATGTGTCTGCCGTTCCAGCTCCAGCAGGAAGCCACCATGTCACTGTCCTGGACGAAAACCGCATGCCGATGCTCTTCTGCATGAGCTCCGATAGACAGCCGCGCTTGCGTGTCAGTAAGTCGACCGAGAGGGACCAAAACAACATCAAGTTATCTGACCAAGCTGCAGTCTGCAAAGATGTCAACGGCCACTCAGACATGATCGACATTCACGATGCTCTTGGTCTTCCTGCCGATGCCGAACTCGAGGCATTCCACCTTGAGCAGTCATGGTCTTTGAAACTCTTTCTTTGCGTTGCATACAAGTCCGCATCTTTATCGAGTCAGCTTTTGGTGGCCCAGCCCTTCTCACCTGAGACATTGAAGGGGAGATCTGCAATTCCGAAAGTCTCGGGCGGGAAAGCCCTGGGTACCGTGCAGAAGATATTCATGGTACGTGACCCGCAATTTTGTGACATGCATCACTGACACAACTTGTGCTAGTCGCCTATATCTGGCGTCAACAACGACGTGAAGTATCCAGACATCTTTCTTGTTCACAGAAACCTGAGTCAGTCAGCTTCATGGGGGTCAGATATCACACATATCAGGGTCGACCGTCTCTTTACCTTCTGGGATGCTACGAATGAGCTGGAGACGCCGGAGAACACGTCTGCCATTCTAGATATCGCTCCTGCGGTAAACCCATATGGCCAGGGCATGTATGTTCTGTACGTGTCGCAAGGCGTGACCAAGATCTATGGACGCTTCATTCGACCAGACCCGAACGCCACAGATGGTGCTACTTTCACGTTCGTCACCAACGTTCAATGTCCAAAAGGTGTGTCCCTTTATATTTCATCCCAACTCAAGCTAACGTAGGAAGGTGCGCGAGCCATATCGACAATCTTGAATGAGAAGGGATACAGTTGTCTGCTTGTGGCAGCAGCAGCCGGCATTCAGTATCTCAATGTCAGCGAGGCCACTTCAAAGGACAAGGCAGGAAAGACGATCTTCGACTCAGACATGTTCAAAAACGCTAAGGAGCTGAACGTGGTTCAAGACAAGACAGCAGTCACGCTTTGGCTACAGACAGCAAAAGATGAGCTCGCTTACATCAGAACGGACACTACTAATTTGTCTGGGCTGGCGGCTTCTTCGCTGCTTCTTCCTTCTGGTCAAGTGACCGCCTTTGCACCTGTGGTCAGCCGAGCTTCCGCCGCGACTGGCAACTGTGTTCGCCAGATGGTCGTCACAAACGACAAGTCTGGCAATCTGAGTCTGCTGGAACAGACAAGCGATGTCGGGCTGTGGCGGCGAACTCCGTTCTATGCCCCTTCGCAGACTGTTGCGACCGAGCTGAAGAGTTACACGGTCAGTCTGAAAGTTCGCAACGCGAACTCACAGCCTCTCGCGCGCGGGTCTGTCTTCTTGTCGGCCTCTTCTACTCTTTGTGTCATCATCAATGGTCGGTACACGCTCTTAACCCAGGTTCCGACTTGGTACGAGTGCGACGAGACTGGATCATTGGACTTCATCGTACCCAGCGAGAGCCTTGGGTCGCAAGTTTTCAGGATGGAAAGCGTAAAAACCCAAGATGGTGATATACTAGACTTTCAGGAGATGTTCTACGACCCAGCAGCGAAGCCCATGGCAGTGCTTGCAGAGAAACTGAGCTCCATTCAAAGTGGAGATGATCTCGCAAGACTCACGACCTCAAGTGGCAAGCCTCTACTAAGCGATGCCATCAAAAAGGACAAGAAACTCCTAGGAGGCGCGCAAAAGTGCCTGAAAGCTGTGTCGCAAGCCTATACTCAGTTGCCCGATAATGGATCGTCTGCTCTTGGGAAGACAGATACGGCAGAGGCAGCGACGGCCTTGAAAGCAGGGCAGAAAGACACTGAGGGGGGCGCCGGCCTCGTGTTAGACGGCTGGCACTGGATCACAGAAATGATTGACGACGTGACCGACTGGGTCGTCGAGGCCGCAGGTAAGGAACCCGCAGCCTAGCTTGGTATCTTGCGCCACCTACTGATTTGTATCTGCGCAGGTGCTGTATGGACATTCGTGTGCAAAATTGGCGGAGTCGTCAAGAAATTTGTTCTTGATTGCGTCGAGAAGATCTGCGAAGCCGCTTCTTGGGTAAGTCGTACGTCTTTATCGGACTCAAAGGGCAATGTTGACGGCTTCTCAGGTCTGGGATAAGCTCAAGGTTGCCTGGGACACCATCACCGACTTCATCGGATTCGTTTTCAATTGGGACGACATCATGGCCACCAAACGAACCCTCTCGACCTTTCTCAACGCAGGATTCGGTTGCGTGAACTTGAAGATCGACGGGTTGATGGACTCGATCGACGAGTTTTTCGATGGCATTGAGAGCACTATCGATGATTTTGGCGACAAATTCAAAACCAACAAGCAATTAGACTCTAATCAGGGCTCGTCTCAGAAGGACCAAAAGAAAGGAGGCACTTCAGCAAGTTGGGCGGCTGAACGCCTCAAGAACGGTGGTGCAGCAACCCAGACGAAGACCGATCCCAACGGTAAGCAGCTTCGATTGTTGACTGAAGACTTCATACCGACTGATCTTCTATTGCAGGCGCGAAACCGTCCGATAAAGCCGGCAATTTCTTCGCCCAAGAGGTGGCACCCGCGGTCATGAAGTTGCAGTCCGAATTCAGCAAGGTTGGCACTGAAATCTTTGAAGCCTTTAAAGACGGCTCCATTGGGATGGATACTATTATGTCTGCATCCACTACCGTCCTCAAGGCTGGCGTGGTGGCTGTTCGCACCATTATCAAGGGCCTCCTGACTTTGGTCAAAACGCTGGTTTCCGCCCTCGTCACGCTTGGCAACGCGGAAATCCACATTCCGATCTTCTCGTGGGTCAACAAAAAGTTCTCAACAGCGGGCCTCGGATTTTCCCTCTTTGATGCAATTTCCCTCATCATCGCGATACCCATGACCATCGTGGCAAAGGCTGTCACGGGCAAGGCCCCTCCTCGGATTGAGAACCTCAATGCTGAACTTGTTCGAAAGTGCATTGACGGGGACGAGAGTGTGCCGAAGCACATAGCCCGAGACTGGGCGATCTTCACAGCTGAGCTGACACTCGGCATAACGGCGGTCGTTGGCGTGTTTGGCTTCATCAAAGTCTTTTACAAAATGGTCACGGCGCCTCTCAATAAGTTCGATGATGTACTGGGCGAGCTGGACTCAGGACCTGGATCATTCTTCAGCATCATGGGTATTGTCTTCGACATGATCAACTGTATTGTGTCAGTGCCGAAGAACAGATATCTCCCTGGAGCAGGCTGGCGCATTGCTGTAAGTCAACCACCAAAGTCTACTACATACCGCTCTTGCTAACTTCGCCGCCTCATAGAAAAGCACAGTCTCGTTCGTCCGAGGCGCCTACCACACGGTTGTGTACTTCAGCAAGGACAAGAGCAAGTACGAAGAGATGGTGCTAGGCTTGGACCTGCTGACCTCGCTCGCGAACATGTGCTTTTCCATGGCAATTGGCAAGTCGGAGTACGACGCTGCCGAGGAATGGCAGGAATTCGACGAGTCCACCACAAACACTGAGATGATCTCGGCTGGTCTCGACGCTGTGTCGGGCGTCTGCTACTACACGGCGAACATAACCAAGAGCACGAATCCAGACATTTGCGCCGGTGCGGCTGCTATCATGACTGGTGTCATTGCTGGCACTGGGGTGTTGAAGATCATTCAGTTTGACCGGCAGTATGAGGAGAAAAAGAGGATTTGTGTGGGTGCGCCGCCCTCGCTGTGACATTGGCACAGTATTTGCAGCAGCACCATCAACGATAGCTATATATTCTGCAAAATTGCCGATTTAAGCACATACGGCCACAGATCCGTGAGAACAGACGATCCCGTCCGCTCTCGTGTACTTAATCACGGAATCGCGAGACTAGTATTGACGTGGGTGACCAGTCGAGAATCCCTCGTGCTGTATGTTTTTGCTCTCACGACCTCTGAGTGCTGCTTCCCTTTTGCCTTCCTTTTGCTTTCCCTTTTGCCTGTACCTTACATGGGATCCCAGCTTTGTTCAAGGAGGAAACATCGGTCATCGGAGCTAGCGGCGCCAAGCTCCGACCACGCACGTGCTCCGTGCCACCCCACCTCATACCTGAATCTTCAATCCTCAGCCTCACCTATGCTTCCATGCCACATCAACCTACAAGAGCCATTATTAGTGGCTGCCTACTGGCCGTCCGAGCATCAACATTCTGTCTCGGAGCCTGGTAAAAGGTCCAAGTATCGTTTTTCCGCTCCGTCCCGATACAGTTAGCGCGGTACCTCGGCAGACAGTAAGTTCATCACGCCTTATCCCTTCCCCACCTTCGTCTACTGTATCAATCCACTTTGTCATATCGTAGGGGTATACCGCTCTATCCAGTCTCTAGGAGAAAGGCGTTTGCGAAAGAGAGGCCATCATGGAGCCAATTCCATATCCTGACGCGCAATTGCGTCGCATCCTATCGACAGTGCGCACAATCTCTATCGTAGGTGCCTCGACCAACTGGAATCGTCCTAGCTACTTCGTTATGAAGTACTTGCAACGCAAAGGCTACCGTGTGATCCCTGTCAATCCTGGAAATGCTGGGAAAGAACTACTCGGTGAGACGGTGTACGCCAACCTGCGCGATATTCCGGACAAGGTTGATATGGTCAACGTCTTTCGCGCATCGCACACGGTCGGCCCCATCGTGGACGATGCTATTGCCGTCGGCGTCCCCGTGGTCTGGATGCAGCTGAGTGTCCGTAACGACGAGGCCGCCGCAAAGGCAGAGGCGGCAGGCATCGAAGTGATTATGAATCGCTGTCCAAAGATCGAATTCGGCCGGCTGGGTGGCGAACTGTCCTGGAGTGGCGTCAACTCAGGCATCATTCGCAACAAACCCGCTAAGGCGCCGACTGATCGCTTGAAGAACCCCCTGCCGTCCCACAACATCGAATACGGCTTCGAAACAAGAGCCATCCACGCAGGCGCCGCGCCGGACCCGACAACTGGTGCTCGTGGCACCCCGATTCACCAGACCACTGCCTATGTCTTTGATGATGTCGACCACGCTGCCTCGCTGTTCAATCTGCACAACTTCGGCTACCTTTACAGTCGACTGACCAATCCGACGGTCTCGGTTCTCGAGGAACGTGTGGCCAGTCTGGAAGGAGGTCGCGCCGCCGTCGCCGCGGCCTCAGGCCATGCCGCACAGTTCCTGATCTTTGCCACCATGATGGAGCCAGGTGACGAGTTTGTGGCCTCGAATAAGCTTTACGGTGGCTCCCTCACACAATTCAGTCTTTCGTTCAAGAAGCTGGGCTGGCACTGCCACTTTGTCGACCCCACTGACCCAGAGAATTTCCGACGTGCACTCACGCCCAAATGCAAAGCCATCTTCATCGAGAGCCTCGCCAACCCGGGAGGCATTGTGAGCGATATCGCCGCCATCGCAGAGGTAGCTCATTCGGCTGGCCTGCCTTTGATCGTTGACAATACGCTCGCCACTCCTTACCTATGCCGTCCGATCGAATGGGGCGCAGACATCGTCGTGCATTCCACTACCAAGTTCCTCGGTGGCCACGGTAACGCAATGGGTGGCATAATTGTCGAATCCGGCAAATTCGATTGGACTCAGGGCGGCAAGTTCCCATCGATGACCGAGCCTGAGCCTGCGTATCACGGACTACGCTTCTATGAGAACTTTGGCGATTTTGCTTTCACCACAAAAGCCCGCGCGGTCGCGCTCCGTGATTATGGTCCAACGATGGCACCGATGAATGCTTTCCTGACCATCACAGGCATCGAAACATTGCACCTGCGTATGGAGCGACACTGTGCCAACGCGCATGCCGTCGCAGAACATCTGGCTAAAGACTCCCGCGTCGCTTGGGTGTCCTACGCTGGCCTGGAAAACAACCCTTATCGCAAACTAGCATCGAAGTATCTTCCCAGGGGCTCAGGATCCGTGTTCACGTTCGGCGTCAAAGGTGGTTACGAGACGGGTTGCAAGGTCGTCGAGAGCGTCAATTTGTTCTCCCATCTCGCCAATGTTGGTGACACTCGCAGTTTGATCTTGCATCCTGCATCGACCACCCATCGGCAACTCAGCGATGAACAGAGAGAAGCCGCAGGCGCCGGATCCGATGTGATTCGTTTGTCGATTGGGTTGGAGACTGCGGCTGATTTGATTGCGGACTTGGATAGAGCGCTGGGATAAGTCGCCATCCCGGATAATTTCATCAACGTCAAATGAAAGCCTGAAATGCAAGATCACTAGCGCAAGGCCTGTGTCTTCCACAAGCCAGTCACATGCTTCTCTTGTGGGATCGCCACTTTATTGATGCATGGTTTTCAATCGGTGGTCTTTTGTGTTGATCAAGAGATGGCGGGCTCCCTGGACGCCTTCTCCTCAGTCTGACGCTGCTACATACATTTCCATCCAACCTCAGCTGCCTCTCTACTTGTAGTTCAAGTCTCAACGCTCTCCTCAGCAACTCGTTCCGGGTATGATGAAGCTTCAGATTAGACAGACCGCAGGTGGCTTGTAGCGGGTTTCTGTAATGTAAATTTTTGCAGGTATGAGTGCATACGGCCACAGATCCGCGAGACCAGACGATCCCGTCCGCACTCGTGCGCTAGCATTGACGTGGGTGACCAGTCGAGAATCCCCCGTGCTGTATGTTGTTGTCTTTTTGGTCAACAACTCCTTTTTATCTTGGCTTCTTAGAAATGGCAGTAGCCTGCCAAATATGGCTCGAATCCTCACGTCCTCCCACCTCCTGGCGGTCTCTACTGCCAATTTATTGGGTGTTGCTGGACACCACGATGAGATTTCTATTTAGTGATCTGTTGGCCGAACGCCCGCCACACCTGCTCGACTGCATCTTGAGCACACGCCTTGGCTCAAGCATAGAACTGCTCGATATCACCTTCTTACGGTGATGCTTCAAATCTGTTTCGGAATGTGCGTCTTCAGCATATAGAGAGGATGAGGCAAGTTGGATTACGTATGAACATATTCACCTTCGTCTCGGTTCAAGCCTTCGTCAACTCATACTCTCACTGTCAATAGAGCAATCGACATTCTAGAGTCAAGTCTTTCGAAATCCATCATGCAGGTTCCCACTGTCTTTACTCTTTTGACATCCTCGGCCTTCTTTCCAGTAGCGATTGACGAAAAGAATGAGGTATTGTCATTGCTCTATCCCTCACACTGACCAGATTGGTTCACTTAACGATTGCCAAGTCGCTTAGGCATATCCAGGCCGCATCAACGTAAGATCATTTGGGCATAGTCTGTTTCAACCCTTGCGCAATTGTCGTTCCTTCTTGAATGAAGCGCCACCACCAGTACTTCTTAGGATCTCCCTCATATTTGGCGCGAACAGTGTCAAAGTGACCGGGAGGATATTGATCCTTGTGCAGAAAAATGCGCGTTGCTTCGAGCCAATCCTTTCGCTCCTCACAAGGCTCTAAGATTTCATCCAACCAGCGTATGCCAGCTTCACGGTACACCGGGATCGAGTCGTGACCTTTAGGGTCCGGGTGGAAAGTATCACCGTTGATGGCGATGATGGCATTGAGTAAAGCTCGTCTAGAGCTGACTTGAACGGTTATACGTTCCAGCCTCAATCCAGCACACCGATTCATCCACTCGTAAACAGCGTGCTTAGAGCAAAAAACAAAATCGATGGCGAATATGCAGACAAAGATCCAAGCAGTGATTACGTACGCGTCCCAATGCTGTTGAGCGGCTGCACCAACCGCCAGAGCCCATTGACCGTATATAGCGAGACGTAGCATCTGCCAAAATATCCAGTGCGGTGTTACTCTTGGCGAAGGCTGCAAAGGCCAATTTACGAGCGAATTTACCACGTCGCTCCTGCCATGATACACTACCCAGTCGGTGGCATTGACATTCGAAGCCGAGATGACCGCACGCTGATGCTCACTTGGATCTCTTTGGCCAAGATGCCGAGGTGTGTTTCCATGGACCAGAGCAAATAAAAGGCCGGATGTGATAATCAGGATGAGGAACGCAAATGCCACCCACCACGCTCTGGCCGCGCAGATAGCCACCAAGCAGATCCAGGCAGCCCAGCCGATGATCACAGTTGCGTTGTGAAAGAATGTGATTTTGTTCTTTCTCGAAGAAATCAGAATTCCAGTCAACGCGAGCAGGAAAGTGTGCCATGAATCTGAATGGTGGTGAACTCGGTCCTTCCCGCGTTCCAAGTCCGCATCTTGAGCGCTGGCCGGCAATACACAAACAACTTCAAGGGTCTGCGGCCTTTTTCCCCTCTCAGCCTCCAGATTTGGATGCGCATTGATAACAACATGCGGTACGACCGCCTGGTTCGCGAGGCTGACTGTGGCAGCATTTGCCATGGGATACTCGTCCCCATAGCGTCCATCCCAGCACAAAGGTTTTGGGCCACTCTCGTATCGATCCAGGAAGCATGGCTCTATCGGTGAGAAGCTCTTGAGTAGCAGACGGCTTCCGGCAGGCGTGATGGGCCAGCACCATGCTGGCACGGCACCGCGGAGGTTGAAGACATGAAGTACTCTTGGGACGTCTAGGAAGTCGATGACGGCTGATAACGGTAGGATCCCAGCAAGTTGCTTGACCCAATCGGGTATGTCTTCGTCCATGACTCTGGTAACGGCATCATGGGAACCGGTGTCTTGGGTCGTCTCAGCATCTTATAGTGGAAGGCTCCGTCCGTCTCAGCTCCCATAACAGCCTGCAGTTGTGGCGGCCTTATAGTATGCAGTTCGCTTGCAAACGAGGCCGGAGGCTGTGATAATTAGCTTGGAGACGGATGCCTCAAGTACTATAATTACGTGGTAGCCACCAATCGTAGCTATGCTAACTCGCTTGCTATGCAGCTTTCCTAGCTGAAGGCCACAGTGTGGCAACACGTAATTGTGTAACCTGTCAATTCGGAGCTATCAGAGCGCCTTGCCTTGAGCTTTCAGATTCAGCTAACGTAAAAGCGAATGTTGACTTTTCGTACTATCCTTATACAGTCGTCAAAGTAGCCCTTTGCTTCGTACGAGGAGGAAAGAAAAAGGTGGTCACAGCTCGGTGTTCCCTACGGAAACCTCGGTGTTCCCTTTACTTTAATACCGATTTACGTCATCTGCGGGGCGGCGTCCGATTGGTGCGGGACCTCCCTCTAGCGCGAGGGAAGTCCTACTAGTGCGTCCAAAAGAGGAATAGCCTAAAACGCTAGATATAGGCTTTCGAATCTTTTAAAAATTTCTAAACCTCTATATTAACCTACTAGTTTTCTCCCTACTAGTTCCTACTTCCCTACTAATAGCCTACTAATACTATACCGATTTTCACTGCCTTAGACTAAAACAATAATCGATCCGCCTACCTACTAATTATCTACTAATACCCTACTAATACTAAAAACTAACCTTTAACCCTTCTACTCTCCTCTCCCTACTAGTATCCTACTAGTAGCTAACTAATAGTAACGATATTCGAATTCTACTACGAGTAGTACGAGTTAAAGATCTCTAGTAATAAGGAAATTCTTAGTATAGTTCCTATTAAGAGAGGTATAAAAGATATATATTATAAGAGCTAGGTAGTAATCGCCCCTAATCCTACTAATAGGATTAGGGCGATTAGGGCGATTAGGGCAAGTATATATATAGCTTCCTATTACGATAGGATCGGTTATTTCTAGAAAAGCTAGCTAAACTAGTACTAGCCTAGTAGCTAAGTCGGTAGAAGACTATAGTATCTTTAGACAAGTCGGCCTATATATATACTTTAACCTTGTCGTACTTACTATCGTTACTATATAGCCGAAACCTATTAGCCTTACTACGAAGTAGTATACGACTATAAAGCGTAGTACTTCTACTAATACTACGCTAGGCTAGCTACTAGGCTAGCGCCTACTTAGCTATACTCTTCGTAGGTATAGGCCTACTACTTTATTATAGTATCTTTCTATCTTCGACATATATAGATTAGCTATAGGCTTTATACTCTCTATATAGGCTATACGCGCTATATATATCGCGTTATATAGAGTATCTATATCGTCTACTATTATCGTAATATATTAGTTTCGTAGGGCGTATAGGTTTATAGAAGAATATATAGAAGATAGTAAATTTGTCGAAACTAGCGTATTAGATTATATTACAACTTCTCGAATATATGTATAGTATTAAACCCTTACTCCTCCTTATCTAGGTTATTCGCTTACTTAGTATAGTATATAACGATCTTATCTACTACCTAATTAGTAGCGTACCTACTTAGCAATCTACCTAAGTATATCGCCTTTTATATTTTCGGCTAGGTATCCTTATCGAATATCGTGTCCTTTACCTTCTTTCTATTCTTTATCTAATTATACTATAACTAAGAACTCTCTAGTATATTACCTAATCTTAGCTATACCCTTTCCTCTAGTACCTAGTAATCGCTAGTAGGGTTATAGTTAGCCTATAGCTTAATAATAAATCTACTTTAGAGGCCACGTCGCCTTATAAATAATAAGAGGTTAGTCTAATCTATAAGCTTTAATAGGCTTTACTAACCTTTTCTATAGTAGTAGCGAGCCCTAACTAGATAGGCTATCCTTTATAGGCTACTTCGAAGGTTACTTAGAGGAATAGTTTAAGAAGCACTTCGAGGACATATTTAGTATAATAGGTTTCGTAGGTGTAACTAGCCTAGCACCCTATTAGTTACTATTAGGTTTACTAGTAGTAATATTGTCTAGCTAAGACGACTACTTAGAGAGGGTTCTACGCTTGCGTTTAGTTAGTATGTCGTCTTACGTAGTATTAGAGTAGGCGAAGGGTATAGAGAGAAGAGTAAAGGGTAGGGCATATTAGAGTATTAGTACCTCTAAGTAAGAGTCGTCTTAGGTAAGGAATCGCCCTCCTTAATACTAGGACTATCTCTACCCTTATATAGGAGTTCTATTATTAATAAGTCGCTAGAGCCTATTTTAAGGAAGCTAGTTTAGCTAGATGTCGCTAGGTTAGTACTATACTAGCGCCTATCCTACGAGCTAGAGCTAGGCGAGAATATATTTAGTAGCGTAGGCTCTTAGACTATAATAGTAACATTAGTATTAGGGGATTATTATACTAAAGGTGTAGCTAACTTACCTCGAGTATAGTATTTACGAGTCGACACTTTATACGTCTTCTAGCTATCTAGCTCCGATTTAGTGTCGAAATTAATATCTAAATTAGCGTACTAGTCGAAATCTATCGGATCTTTAGTATCTAGCTATATAAGCGATACCCCTTTATAATACTTAATCCTATATACGATAGTAGTAAGTTACTTATCTCGCGTCTACTATAGTATGTTGTCCTTACTACTAGCGAACTACTACTTTTTAACCTTACTAAAAATGTCGTCTACTATACTCGTATTAAGGGATAGATACTTAAAGCTAAGATTCTTCTTCTATATAGGCTTCTTCGTCTAGTTCTAGAGGAGCGTATTAACTGTACTAGATATAAAGTAGATAATATAAGGGGTAGGCGTAAAGTAGTTACATATATCGGATAGCTAGCTAAGCTATAGCCTCCTATAGAACGCCTCTATAATATAAGAGATAAGTATATCTCTAAGAAAGTGCTTACCCTAAGACAAATTATAAGTATAGTTAAGTTAGTAGTAGGCTACTACTAGCCTAGCGTATAGAGCGTACTAGGTTAGAGTTATATTTATATAAGTAGTTCTTTAGCCTTACTATAGCCTATTCGATTTACTACTCGACTATAGTAGGTAGTAGCGCGTACTTCTCGAGCGCTCGAGTAATCTTATTAGTAACATGTCCTCGTAACTTACGAATAGCGTTACATACCTAAGAGAGTTAATAATAGTAAGGAGAGGAGAGTTACGTAGTTATATATATACTAAGAAGGAAGTCTTCCTTTAGCTTAAGGGATACTTTAGTACTACTATCTTAGTTCTATTCCTTCGCGATCTTAATATACTCTTCTTTAATAGTCTATAGTATTAGTTACTTATTAACGCTAGCTAGGAACGTCGCGTTGCTATCTATTTTACTAGAGTAGAAAAGTACCTCTATATAGTTTTTTACCTTCTTATAGATAGTCTTCAACGCGATAGGCAGTTTATAACTACTACTTAGCTATATAGTAAGTATATCGTCCCCGTTATTATCGTTAGAACTCTTATCTTTAGCGTCTCCACTATTTTTACTTAAATTATAGGCGTCTAAGCTCTACTAGCCTTTACTTATCTTACTACTATTCTTCTTCTTCTTCTTAGGGGAACGATGTTACTACTTCTAACTCTATATAGTATTAGTAGGCTAAGAGAATATAGCTAAGGTAAGGCGTACCCTTTTAAACGTAGCCTTAACTATAGTAGGCTTATACTATATCTAGTTACTATCTTCGCTAGCTTACGTATCGTCGTTAAACTCTTTTATACGTAGAGCTATCGTCTACTATAGCTACTAGGGCGTAAGCTAGACGTGTTTACTAAAGAGGAGGCGTATATAAACGTTTACTAAGGGACGCGTCTAAAGTTAGATACGCGTCGAGTACTAGGTAAGTTAGCTATATTAGTAGTATTAATATTAAACGAGATAGTTAGGGGAATACTAACTACGTAGAGCGAAAGGCTATATAGTACTTACTAGGTCTCTATAGTAGATAAAGTAAACTTAGGGGCGAGTATAGTAGATATATATACGTATAGTAAGGATGTCGAGAAAGAGAAGGTAGAGGAAGGAATGTTTAGGTAAAAGCGCGTCGATTTTACTAGTTAGTATAGTATAACTAGGGTAAAGCGCGTTGTTTTAGTCTATCGCGCGTCGCGAGCTTAACTGTTCTAGGGTAAGCATTAATTAACCTAAACTAGCCCTAGTCTAGTACTAGGTACTTACTAACCTCTCGTAGTAGCTAGAAACGCTATAAAAGCAGTATTAATACTATAGCTACTATTATCGCTATAAAACATACATAAGAGGTAATAAGCCCTAAGGTTAACGACTACCTAGCTCTAAAAAAGTGTCTACGTCTAACTAGTACTAGACTAGCGCTAGATATACTCCGCTCTCTCGCCCTAGCTGCGTTATTACTTAGATAATTTTAGTAAGCCCACCTCTATTATAGAGAGAGTCCTACGAAAAATAAAGAATCTTACTAGCCGCCCTAACCTTAGATAGTACTATATTACTGCCCTCTACTCTATCTTAGTATCGACGAAAGTAGGTTGTTCTAATTCTCCCTAGCTAATTAAGTCCTTCGAGACCCTAAACTTATAGTTGTTCCTAAGAATCGATATAAACCCCTTAAAGCTAAGATCCTCTACTACTAGTAATTGTTCTTAAGAGTATATAGGGTCGTATATTAGGTCTAGTTTATAGAGTCGATATATTAGTCTTAAATCATCGTAGTAACTAATAACTAGTACTATCTCTTACTATACTACCTTAAGCGTCCTTAGGCCTATGTCTAGCTAGCTAACTATAACTAGCTAGGCTAGTAGGTTAGTTAGCTCTAGGTTAGTATTAGTATCGTCGTCTAGAGAAACACGTAGAGAAGGATTAGTCGGTTAGTATGAGTATAAAGCCACCTTGTTTTCTTATCGCTAGAGGTTAGTAAACACTTTACTAACTAGGTCGTTAAAGGTAGACCTACTAGTAGCTATTACTAAAGACTATCTAATCGTAGGACTAAAGCTAGCGCTTAGGTAGTTAGAGAGTATCTAATCTACTAATTCGTCCTTAATCGACGATTTCATAGGTTTGGATATCTCTTTAAACGTGTTTCCTCTCTATTCTTACTCTTTAATAATACGCTCGAGAAACGTATAGAAGTCATAGTAGGATTTCTTATCTACTAGTCTAAGCCTACGTTTAATAGTATTAATAGATATACGGTCGCAGTTCCTAGTAGCTCTACTCGTATATATCGAGCAATTCGATAATGTTACTATAACTAGTAGGGCTCGTCCTATAGTACTACTATCTTAGAAATATTAGCATTCAGATCAAAGGGAATTCTACTAGGGAATAAGACGAGTATAGAACTATAAGAGTAGTATAGTCGATGCGATCGCTAGTAGGTGTGTTATTATAGCCTATAGTCCCCTCTACACGCTTACTTAACCCTATAGCCTATAGCCTAGACTAGATATCTTAGTATAAACTATCTCTAACTACACCTTATCTCTACTTAGGCATACGAACGATTATAGCTACTAGAAACTTGGATCTAACGAATTAAACTTCTCGTAGAGTATTGTTTAGGCTAGTATTAAAAGTATAGGCTTAGGTAATATAGGGAGTACTTATCGTAGGTCGATTAAAAGGAGTTTCGCTAATATATATGCTATTTAACTTACCTTTATAAATACTACTTTCGTCTTATATCTCTTTCTTAAACATATACTTAAAGATAAGCTAGAGAGGTAGTAGCTAGTAGTCTAGCGCTATACTAGTCGCCTTTATATACTACTCGTAGCGATATTATAGCCTCTACTCTCCTCTTTATATCCCTAGTCGTGCCTTCCTAATCGATTCGAATTACTTAGAATAGAGCTTACTAGGCTTACTCGATTAGCTACTACTACTAACCGAGCTTAGAGGCATATGTAATAAGGCTCGTTCGAAGGATAAAAAGTAAGACTCTTTATCTAAACTATTACTCTAATAAACATTACCTATCTATATCTAGGCGATAGTACTAGTAACTACTTACGCCCTATATCGTTTCGGTAGTTATCTATTCTAGGTAGCGCGAGTAGTCGCTAGTACACTACGTTTATACTATAAGAGCACCCCTCTAAATCCTAGCTCCTAAGCTAGTAAACTTACCTTTTAGTAGATCCTCGTCGATTAACTCCTAGCTAGTTGCTAGTCTAGTATATACTTAGTATCGTTACTATCCTCTCTCCTTAGGTGGTATTAGTAGTCGCTTACACTTTATAGACACTCTATGTATAAGAATTAAATACGTAAGCGGCTACTAGTGTATTCTTATTTACGAGTCGTAAGAGCGCCTTTATCCTATGTTTACTATACTTCTACTAACTCTTCTTCTTCTTTAGCACTCTCTTACTAGACTAGCTACTAGGCTAGTACTTAATTAGCGTAGTTACCTTCGTTAACACTACGTATCGTTATATAGTAATAGTATTACTATATAAACGCTATTAATAGCTACTTAAAATCTCTTTACATCTAAGGTCGCCCTTACCTCGCGTTACGCGTTCGATAATAACTTTACCTTATCTTACTTGCGATACTTAGCTCGCAACACTCTACCCTCCTTATCTCTAACCTTAAGCCTACTCTATCTCTACTATAACCTTATCCTTCCCTATTACTATGCTCTAGAATTAGCTTATTCTCGCCTCTCTCTTAGTTACGCCCTATTCGCGCTAGTCGTAGCTATTTAATACTATATATAAGTATCGTTATTTACCACCTTAGCTATTATATCGCTAGCTAACTATGATTTCTAGGACTCTTAACCTTCGTTAGACTTAATAGCTATAGTACTAGTAGACGACCTAAATAAGCTATAGGTTTTTCCTAGTATTAGCGCTATAGAGAGCTAGTACTTCGTAACTAACTCGAGAGAGAACTAGGATTCTACGTTTATTAGAAAGTATCTAGAACACGATTATAATATTAGATAGCTAGCCATTTTTATATATTAGACATAAAAGGATAAGAGAACTACTATATCTAAAGCCTAAAAGGTGCTCGAGAATGTTATACCTCTTATTATATTAGAGATACGCTTTACCTATCGTAATAGCTACGAAGGCCTTATCGAAGAGTTAAATAATACTATTACTAGAATATAGAATATATAGGGATCTAATGTTTAACGATAGGATTATCCTTCTTATACTCTCTAGTAAGTACCCTAGGATAACGAATATAACCTATAGGTACCGTACTAGTACCGAGATAAATTCCTATAGTATAGAGAGATCGTAAGGAGGAGTAACATACTAGTTACTATTATCTAGAGGTTGCTTAACTATACTTATAAGTAATACTATAGCGAAATTAAGAAGAGCAAGTAAGATAATAAGAAAGAGTAAGACCTTCGATATTAGATATCTATACCTAAGATACCTACTAGTACTAAGCGCTAGTAGTCTATAAGCTTACGCGTACGTACGCCCTTATAGGGCATAGTTAATAGTACGAAGCGCTAACTTAGTAGGATAGGTATTAAGAGCGAAGGTAGTATAGGCTCTTAAATTAGCGACGACGCGATAGACATTAATATTAAAGAGACTCTATAGATACTATAGCCTTAGGCTATAGTTAGATTCGCCGAAGTTACTAAGCTTAAAGATAGTTAGTAGTAGTTTAAGATACTTTAATATAGTGTTACTACTCTATAAGTAGTAGATAATAAATCTCTCGATATTAGCAAAGTCGCAGAAGCTTTCGATATACTAAAGCCTACTACCTAGTAGATCTAGAACCCTTTTAAGTAGAGCTTCGTACCTGCTCTTAATAGTCGAATAGTCCTTTCTAAGGTCTTAGCTATCTATACTAACTATTAGGCACCTACCGATATCGAGACGATTAGTATCTTCTTTAGTAAGTAACTTACTTCTACTACGAAAGTAAAGGAGATTAATATTAAGTAGCGCGATCTAGGTAAGCTTCCTATAGATAAACTCGTATATACCTTCTACCCTAGCCTTAGAGGTAGAGAGGAATTTCGTAGCTAGTAGAGCGCTAAGCTATTACTAATTAGTAGCTAGGACTATTTAATATAGGACGATAGAGAACCTAGTACTATAGCCGAGACTAACGCCGAGATAAACCGTACTATAGCTAAAGTTTAGGCGATAGCTAATAAAGCTAAGAAGAAGAAGCGTAGTAAAAAGGGCCTTAGTACTAAAATGGAGGCTATAAACACGCCTACGTGGAGCAATGTATTAAATACTACTCTTTAAGGGGCTCGACGTTCGCTAGTAGACAATTAAGCGTCTAGGTTAGCGATTAATCTAGTAGTTATGTCTAATTCTGCTACCGACTCGTAAGAAACTATAACTACTACTAACTCTCTAGCCCTATCTCCTCTTAACAATGCTATACTAACTAGCGTGATATTTACTAGTCTACTACTAAACCTACTACCTAGCTCTACTACATCTCTAGCTACTACTCTATAATCTCCGCCTTAAACTCCTCTCGTTAATACTCTATTAGGCGGCTCTAGCTCTACCGTTCTATTACTAGCCTAGTCTATAGCTACTAGCTTAGCTTTACTCTCGGATAATAAGTAGCGCTTCCCTAGTATAATATATAGCGCTTTTATTCTAGAGAAGTTTAAGGACCTAGGCGACTTACCTAAGGTTACGTTTAGTCTATAAGCAAATACTATCTTAGTAACTTAATAAGTATACCTATATTATAGATTGTAGAAGCTACGACATAAGGCGAAGGTAATATAGCTAGTAATATAGAGTAGTAACGCGGACGCGGATATAGAGTCTTACTTTGTAAAAGAGTACGAGCGGAAGCTAAAGTATCTTAGCGACAAGAAGTTCTAGCTCGTATTTTACTAATACACTCGTTTCGATCTAGAGGAAATTAGCGCGCGCGCTATAGTTAAGGTATTCGGCTTCGATCCGATAAGGCTAGCTTATATGTACTAAGTATTCGTAATCTAGCAATTAATATAGTCGAAGTTACGAGGCGATCCGCTATATATCCTCTCGCCTAATATAGGTCTTAGTAAGACTACTATAGGGCTTAGATTTATTCTCGAGTACTACTAACTCGTTTAAGACCTTTACTCTAAGATTATAAAGTATAGTACTCTACTAGTATAGAGACTTAATACTAGTAATACTACCGTTTAGAAGCGTATTACGGACTCGAATAGAGCTATTCCGGATATCTACTATCTTATAAATCTCTAGGATAATAAAGCTCTAATCCTTATAAAGAAAGCCTATATAATCGTTATATAACTAACTACGCTAAAGGTATAGATTGTTAAGATAATTAGTAAGTATACGAAGAAGATAGGCCTTCGTAGTAATAAGAGGAAGTGTACTAAGCCTAGTGCCTTCTTATATTAGACTCTATAGTAGTTAAAGATCTATGTAGTTATAGCTTTAGCGGAATCGAAGAATGTAGCATACGTCTACCCTAACGTTTTCTTTGTTAACTAAAGTATCCCTATTACGATAGTAACTCGTATATAGAATCCTCTTCTTCTCTCTAAGGCCGACTTATAGGCCTACTTTAGAGACGTACTAGTCTAGGCCTAGATTAGTACTAGCTTAGTTACTCCTACTAATCTCCTTTAGAGGAACGGGAAGGGATAGAACCTACCCTAGGATATAGACTAGCTAATTATTTGCTCGAGTATGATAGTAAGAGACTATATCGCCTACTAGTACGACGACTATATAAATAAAGGCGTGTCTTATTCTAGCTAAACCTCTAGCATAGGTAGATCGAGGCGTATAGTTACTAAGGAGGAGCCTTATAAACTATACCTAGAGTATACTCTTATTCTCCTTAACGAGTTTTATATATTTAAGAGCTATAGTTTATATACCTATTAGATGTTATAGTAGGTATATAGCCTACCCTACGTTGTTTTTATTAGTAGTATACCGTTCGAGAACATAGACGACCTTAACCCTACATTTGGTATAGTAGGCGAGTGCTAGTTTAATATTAAAGAGCTAAGAGATCTAAATAGTAGGATTTATTAGTATAAGGGCAATTAGAAGAAGGCGAGCAATAAGGCCTAACTTACCTTTAATAATAAGTACGTAGATTTACTAGTAAATACTCCCTAGTAGTAGAAGGATAAGATTTAGGAGTACTTATAAGCCTATCTCTAGCTATAGGCTAAAGTACGTAGAAAGGTAATCGAGAAGGAGCTAAAAGTAGACTCTTATTATAAAGAGGTAACGCTCGAAGGAACGTTTAATAATAGCAGCGGCGACGACCTTAACGAGACTAGCTAGGAGGATGTTAAAGAATTTACTAAGTTCCTAGTACCGATTATACTCTAGTAGGAGCTAGGTCTACGATAGTACCTAAGGCCTAGTAAATTTGGTGGAATCGCTATATCTATCCCTCCCTATAATTACTTCGATATAAGCCTTACTATACTAGTAGGCTCGGCGCTTAAGACTATATACAATACTAAGGTCGCTTGTCTATTAAGCAAGGTTAAGAAGGCCCTAGATTAGAAGTATATAATATCGACTTTTACTAGGAACTTCGGAAAGATATAGATCTTTTCGTCGAACCTATAGCTAATTTAGGCTATATAGCAAGATAATAAACTCGAAGATGAAATTAGGCCTATACGAGTCGAAGAGGTATAAGCGATAGTTATGCTAGGTCGTAGGTTAGTAGCGTATAGGTATATATAAGCGATATATAACTCATAGGTAGGTATAGCCTTCCGCGATATTATTAAGTAGCGTCGCAACACCCTAAACTAGGCTAGTAAAGGTAGTAAAGTCGTCTACTTAGCATTTAAGCCTATAACGGTTATGCTATAGGTTATCGTAAGTAGAAACTTACTATAATACTACCTTCTAGAAGCGCTATTTACTAACTCTCGATCTAGTACTATATATAGCTTATAGACTAGCTAGACTACTCGTACCTTACTAACGACAAGGACTTCTATATTATTAAGCCCGAGTTAAATAGAAGTAAGTAAGACGAGGCTATAAAGGCGTTTACGACGTCTTAGACGAAGGTAGAAGAGTATAAGGACTAGCCGTAGCTAATAATCGCTTAGGGTAGCTAGATTATCGAGGCTAAGAGTCTACTACTTATAGACTACTTAATTATACTAGACAACACGTAGAAGGTTAGTAATATTACGTAGATAACATAACGTATCTCTCGGCCCGACTTAGTATAGAAGGTAGAGTTAATAGAATCCTATTACTTTACTAGTCTTAGTACTAGTTAGAAGATTAATACCTATATAGGCGTCCGATATAAGAGTAAGGCTAGTATAATTCGGGAAATTAGGGCGAGCTAGGTAGTGTTCGAGGTTAGAGGTCTATAATACAATACTATAATCTTAGCTAAAAGTGTTCTATATAAAGAAATCTAATCATAGTTCCTCTTTATTGCGCGATTACAAGTAAGCTAGTATATCGCTAGCGCTAGACTACTATTATAGTATAGTAAGCTAGCTACTAATAGCGAGCTTAGTATCGAACTTCCTAATTAGGGTAAGATAAGATTCGAATTAAGTGTCTACGCTACTAGAGCTATATACTATAACTAAAACGAGACGATAGTAAACCCTAAGGTAAGATTAGACCTCGAGTCTAATTTTATATATTAAGTGTAATATTACGTAGACTATATACTCTTAGTAAGGGTAAATAGTATATACTATTATTAGGGCTATAGTTTTTAGTAGTAAATTAAAAGAAATAACTAAAGCTAACGTCGGGATGTAGTAGATTATACTAATTTACTTATAGAAAGCTACTATTCTAACGCTAGGAGTAGTATACTAAAGAGGTTTAAGAGACGAAAGCCTATCGGGCTAGCGCTAGAAGCGGTAGGCTAAAGAGGTTTAAGAGGCAAAAGCCTACTAGGCTAGCGCTAGGAGTAGTAGGCTAAAGAGGTTTAAGAGGCGAAAAACGATTAGGCTAGCGCTAGGAGTAATATACTAAAGAGGTCTAAGAGGCAAAAGCCTACTAGGCTAGCGCTAGGAGTAATATACTAGAGAGGTCTAAGAGGCGAAAGCCTACTAGCCTAGTACTAGGAGTAATATACTAGAGAGGTCTAATACGAAAGAAACACTACCCTAGTAATAGAGCGATATACTAGAGAATTTTAAGAGGTAAAGAGAACACTACTCCTATGTTAGGCAGTATACTAGAGGCTTTTAGAGGCGAAACGACGCTAGCTTAGCGCTAAAGTAGTAGATTAGATAGTACTAAGAGGCGAAGAACGAATACTTAGCGCTAGATATTATAGAGAGGATTAAGGTATAATAGACGACTAATCTAGTAGTAGAATAGTAGGCTAGAGATTCCTTTTTAGAGGTAAAAGAACATTATTTTCGCGCTAGCAGAGCCTACTATAGAGGCTTAAGGCTAGAGGTATAAATTTTTAGCGTTATATATACTTAAGAAGTTCGAGATATAAAACCCTACTAGACTAGCGCTAGAGCGGAGAATTAGAGTTGTTCTTAGAGACAAATTAAATACTATTTTAGCGCTAGCGAGGTCTACTATATATTTCGTAGTATAAATAGTAAGTACTTAGTAGCGAAATATAACATCTCGACAAATATATAACAGCTAAAAGGGCGATATCGTTAGGTCTGTCGTAGTATCTACGTCTCTTCTTACCTTCTAATCTCGCTACTAGCCGTTTAAGGTATAGATAACATTATTTCTACTAAGCCTCCTTCCTTGCTATAGTAGTTCTATACTAAGCTAGCACTAGTTTAGTAGTATGTTCTTATATATAAGGTTGGACTTAGTATACGGCTCTTTCAGTTTAGTATTAGTACGTACTAGAGATAATGCTATCTATACTAATAAATACCTACTAAGCTAGCCCTAGTCTAGTACCTATCTAGTCTAGCGTTGTTTTAAGACGCGTCTACGTATATACGTAAAGAGATAGTCTATTCTAATAACACTTCGACTCGAATGGATTTAGAGGTATTATAGCCTTACTTACGCGCTATTATCCTAATTACGATTTATAATACTACTAACTACTTCGTATATACCTCTATGTTTAACGTAGCTATTATATCGATACTAAGTAAGATAAAAGGAGTGTAGTATAAAAGCTATAGCTTTATAGCTAAAAAACAATCTAGCCTAATACGTTATACCTAGAACTATCTATAGTAGTATCTCCTCTAACGAAAATATAGCCTAAAGGGGCGTATAAAGAGAGTAAAGAAGGTGCTACTAAAAGACTAATAGTACGATAAGGCTCCTTATTAAGTTATAGAATAGCTTAATAATACCGACCTAGTACTAGCTAAGTATAGTTTCGAGGTATAGTAGGTAGAGTAGCTAATACTATAGCTAGGAAATTATATAGCTAGCGTCGAGGACCCTAATTATATACCGAATACTAGTATCTTCGACGATATCTACGTATACGACGAAGCGACTATAAAACATCTATTAGCTACTACTAGGTGCGAAAGGGATAATATCCGCGCTAGTTAGTCTAGTACCTCTCTCTAGAGCTCTTAACGAGTATCGAGTAGTATAGATAGAGATAGGTCCTCGACTACGTTTACTAGTACGACGAAGAGTAGGTAGGTAAGTAGGCGAGGTAAAGAGTTAGAGAATACTAAGACGTTCGAATAAGTTATAGGTATACTAGCTAGTAGCCTAAGTAGCTACTAGCTTAACGATAAGCTACTTAAGGCTAATAACGTAGTATAGGCTAGGTTCGAGAGTAGCTTCTCTATATACTTTAGGTATTTCTACGAACGTAAGAGCCTAAGTAGTAATACTATTAAGCGAATGTTATATAACCTAAGGTTAGTACCCCTATACGATATACTATACTAGAAGACGTATAAGTAGTTTAGAACGAAGATATAAAACATAGGCATACTAGTATCGTATATACTCTCTACCTTCGATACCGAAACGATTAAACTAGACGTAGCCTATACTAGCGCTAGGTAAGTCTCCTATAAGCTACGATATAGAGACCTAATAGATACAATCTACTTTCTACTAGGCTACGCTAGTTTTAGAGACTCTTTAACGTACGTACTATATTGCTAGTAGATAGCTAGCCTATAGAAAGAGAGAGTGTACTTAGATATAGCTTCTTCTAATACTTAGTAGGATGCGTAGCGCGAAGTAGGTATTATAGGCGCTACTATCGTACCTATTATTATCTCGATAGACAAAACATAGGTTACAAACTACTCTAGTAACCTCTAGGTATATCTAGTATATATAACGATTAGTAATCTACATATAGATGCTCGCTACGCTAATTATAGGCTAGGCGTCGTTCTACTTAATATACTACTAGTAGTACGAGATAGAGATAGGGAATATAAGTAGAGTATCTACTATAAGTATATATACTAGATCTTTACTACTATCCGCGAGGCTGTAGACGATAGTAGCGTCTTAATAGACTACGCGGATAGTAATACTCGCCTTTACGTACTAATTATCTCTATAATAGTAATCGATTACGAGAAGTAAGTTATAGTAACTAGCGTAAACAAAGCCTAACACTACCTACTATACTAGGTTAAGGCTACGGAATAAGAGAATTTAATAGAACGCGCTAACTTCCATATGTACGCTAAGACCTAAGCGCTTTATATAGTATAGAGAAAGGAGAGCTATAAAAAGGACGAGGACTAGGTCTACGATGTTAACTACTTCGCCTTCGAATATAAGTATACTAACATCTATTAGACACTAATAGTCGACATACTCTACTAGTTATTTAAAGGGGTGCTAATATATACCCTAAGTTAGACTAAAGCTCTTCTTATAGAGAAGTTACCTATATATAGAGGTATACTCTAGACTAACGCGACTAAATTAGCGCTAGTCTAGTACTAGGCTAAGGGTAAAACTAAGAAGAACCCTAATAAGACGTAGAAGGAGGCGCTTATAGAAGCTATAATCGATTAGCAATTCGCGTATATTCTAGCTTATAACGATCTACGGATATTTCGGCATTTTAGCGTAATTACGTAGTAGATAGGCGAAGAGTAGAAGAACATCCTCTTCTAGTTACTACCTATATATACTCTACTCCTCCTATAGGTTAGGGCTCTAGACGTACTATAGTTCCTACGAGCGTTAGTAGAATTTATTCGTATTACGATTTATCCGAGCTATGATAAAGATACCCTATAATATATAGCTCTTACTCTCTTCCGTATATACTAATTTAAAGAGGCCTTCTATATA
The DNA here is from genome assembly GCA_022814565.1 of Phaeophleospora eucalypticola. Classification (NCBI taxonomy): domain Eukaryota; kingdom Fungi; phylum Ascomycota; class Dothideomycetes; order Mycosphaerellales; family Mycosphaerellaceae; genus Phaeophleospora; species Phaeophleospora eucalypticola. Next base: position 301,457 of record JAKLNG010000011.1, read on the forward strand.
TATAGGATATCTAAGGTATAGCGTAAGTAGGCTACTACTAAATAGGCTAAGGTAAGGTATACCTAAGCTAGCGCTAACTTAGACGATAATAATTACTTTAAGAAGCTCGAAGGCACTTTCAACTTCCCTAAATTCTACTCTATAGCATACTATATTAATATAATTAGGCTCCTTAGGCCTATATGTACTCTAGGTATAGATTACTTCGAATACAAGTATATCGACTACGTTAAGAACCTATTTATATATACGAATAAGAAGGAAAACTAGAAGGACTAGATTATGTACTACTATAGCTAGCGCCTAAACATCCTTAGTAGGACTAATATTAGGTTCGCTTTTACGCTACTCTTAGAGGCCGATAGACGATAGTAGTAATCCGATAAAGGTAAGGCAGTTACCTTATCTACTCTAATAAATATCGAGAAGTAACTCGGCTAGAAGCAATTACCTAGCTATACGAAAGGCTACTACTAATTTACGACCTAGATTACTATTATAGAGGCTATAGAGTATATAGGTAGTACGTTAGGTAAAGACTTCTACTATACCATAGCAGTTTTTATACGCGAGGTATAGCGTAGACTAGATAGTAGTAAGTAGGGCCGAGATGTTAACTAAATCGAGCCTTAGTACGAATAGGTAGATAGCCTCTAACTATAGTTCTATACGAGTATTAGGTACTAGAAGTACTATAGTAAGGAACCCGACTATCCTAATACGATAGAAGAGGAATTTGTAAGGTATGTACTAAACTAGTAAGGGATCGAAGGTAATACGAGGAACGACTTTATCTAGGTATAGGAATATAGTATTAATAACCTAGGATTAGAACTACATTACTACTAGACTAGCGCTAGCCTACTAGACCTGTATAAGTAGACTAATAGTAATAATAACTTAGATATCGATATATAGAAGGGTAAGAACGCCTACTTATATAAGTAGGTAGAGGATATATATAACGAGGTAGCTTTTAATAGTAAATTGCCTACGTAGCTACTATATACTATCTTAGTTAGAGATACGACTAACTTTATCGATAAAAGTAGAAAGCTATATATATATAGTAGTATATTCGTCGAGCTATATTAACTAGCGTCGCTATAAGCTAGTACTAACCCTATATATAGTATAGTCGAGATTATACTAAAGAGAAAGTCTCCGTAGAATCGCCTACTCTAGGGGCGTCGTATATATAGGCTAACGAGCATTTACTATACTATCTATACTATTCTAGTAGATACTAGTAAGCTAGTAGGGCGGCGGTTTATTAATAACTTAGCAGATTTTAAAACATTTAACATACTCTTTAATAAGGACTAGGAGTTATAGGACGCTCGGGCTATAGTTAAGTAAGAATAGTAATAGACTATAATATACTAGAAAAGAGTAGTAGTAAAGGCGAAGTAGTATAGAGGGCAACCGAAGCTAAGTAAGGACTATAGAAGTAGTAATATAGATCTATGTCTGTTAAAGAAGCTAAAGACTACGGAGCCTTCTAATAAACCGACCTACTAACTACGTATAAGAGTATAAGGTTAAAACGCCGCCTAGCTAGTACTAGTTTAAAGGAGTGAACGTAAGAAGGTAGGACGAAGAAGACGAGTAAACATTTAAACCATTTTATGTTTATCTAGTATATACTAGGCTAATATAGGACGTCTACTTACTTACTATAGATAGCTTATCTCTATAGTACCCTAGCGCTTACGACCTTACTTTATCTATCTAGCCTTCGAACCTACTCTCTATTACTAGTCTAGAATCTACTATTTATGTCGCCTAAGGACGAGTAATACGCCTCGCTATCTACGTATCCCTCTAAATTGCCTTACTAGAGCTATAGTACGTTGTCACGATATACTTAATATTATCTATCTTAAGGGTACTATCTACGCCTATAATATAGCTATTACCACCCTTACGCCGCTCTTACTTGTTATTACTAGTCTAGAGGCCTCTACTAATATCGTATTACTAGTCCGGACGTAGCTAGTATTTATTGCTAAGTATAGGATACTAGGTCTTTATCTCTTCCTCTATTACGAATTCGAGCGAATAGTAGGCCTTACTACTTAGGCTATAGTTAGTAGTAATATCGACGTAGAAGATAAGCTTTTCTTAGTAGACTCGGCCCTAGATATAGATACTAATAAGGCGCTTGTCGACAAACTCGTTATCGTATAGTAGGTTCTATAGCTCTAGTTCGAGAAAGGCTAAATAGAATAGCTCCTTAGCGAAGCCTAGGTCTATACTAATCTAAAGCACGCCTTCTAGGCCGTAGTTATCTTTATAGTACTAGACTAGCGTAGGTAAGGCTACCTAGCGCTATTACTCTCTCTAGTATACTTTGTAGTACGTAGTATAGTCGAATAAGTAGTCGTAGTCCTCTAGAAGGTAGAAGTACTACTTCTTATAGTTAGGACATAGCTCTAGTCTATAGAAGTCCTCTCCCTTTCTATACGCTACATACTACGTATAATCTACGTTAAAGTTCTCGAGGGTAACTACGCGATAGTCCTCTAGTATAGGTAGCGCCTATTATAGAGTTAGTAAACGCGCCGCCTATAACGCTAGCGTATACGTACTATTCTTATAAGTTAATAATAGAGGAGGTCTAGACTAGGGGATATGTAGTAGAAACGAGTTAATATAGGTTAAAAGAGGTTGTTCGAGGTAAGAAAGGGACATAGAGATTCGAAATAAGAGGAATTAGGCTATTTAGCGTCCGTACGTTCCCTATATACGTACTACTAGTATAGTAGGTAACTCGGTACTAGCCTAGCGCTAGCGTAGATAATATAAGAATAGTAAGCGTATATAAGAGTAGTAGGTACTCGTTTGCTCTAACTTCTAACTAAGGTAGTTCGTATGTAAGTCTGTCTCTTTTATACCTAATACGAGAACTAAGGATAGATTCTTAGTATTAAACTTCTTTAAAGCGTAGGCTAAAAGACTAGTTACTCCGACTAAGGTAGTTCGCGCGCGAGTCTATCTCTTTTATACCTAATACGAGGACCGAGTACAGATTCTTAGTATTAAACTTCTTTAAAGTATAGGCTAAAAGACTAACGCTAAAGACAAAGTACCTAAGAAGACACTATAATACGTCTAGTACCTTTAGTAGTACTATACCGACAATCCCCTAGAGAAATATATAGAATAATATTATATTATCCGAGCCGGCATAGGACTGTCTATAGAACTAGAGTTAGTAGCTAGTCTACTACTACTATTCTAGACTAGCTCTCTACTATAGTAAGCTAGTACTAGGCTAGCGCTATTAGTCTCGTTATCTATTATCTCTACGTTAGTTCGATGTTCTATAGAAAAAGAAAGGGCCGTATATCTCCTAGTACTTTCTATTAGTAATAATATTAATACATAGGTTAGGAGTAAAGCTATCGGAAACGTAAGAGCCCTCTCCTACGATAGTAATACTATGGTCGAGAAGCTTACTATATCCCTTCGAACCTACGATAGAGGTTAACTTAAAAGAGACTTTACATACTAGCTACTAACGTACTCTCTAGTACGTATAGACTAAGCGTGTTATAGAAGGTTACTAATAGAGGAAGTAGAGTTTAATAAGTACCGAAGTAGCGTCTTAGCTAGAGCTAGCGTCTTCTTAAATATAGGTAGATCTATCTTAGGTATAGGTAGAAGTATAGTATCGCTATAGTAGAATTAATACTAATAACTTTGTTTACTCTAGTCGAGTACTAATCCCTAAATTACGCACTTTCTACGCTAGAGCTACAAACTAGCGCTATATACTATTAGTACTATCGATTTCGGAGATCCCTCTAAGAAGTCGTAACTAATAAACCTAGTACTTAGAAGACCCCTAAGTAAGGTAAGTAAGATAAGACCACCCCTAAGAAGGCTAGCGTAAAGAAGGAACCTTACTAGTAGCTAGTAAGGAAGCCCGTTAGTACGAAAGCTAAGAACACTAGTTCTGTTTCTACTAGTACGAGCTAGAAGGTAGTAAAGTCTCCTTTTTTAGTATTAAAGCCCTAACTACTATTACGACTACCCCGAGTAGTAAGATAAGCGTCTCTCTATTAGTTCTAGTCTAGCGCTATAGTACTAGCCTAGCGCTAATATAGTAAGTAGGGCTACGAGGCCTAGAGTTCCTAGTTTAATAAGCGTTTACTACGGCGGAACCTAAACTATATCGACTTTATAATAAGGGTAGTAATTAAACTATATACGCCTACCTCTACTACTAGTAAATATAGTACTACCTTTAGGTTACTAGTAGTAAACTGTACTGCTACTTAAGTCTAAGCCTTAACGCGATTACTCTATAGAGTACGCTATATAGGCTTAGACGAAGAATTTATAAAACCTTACGATATAAGTTAGATACTAGACTAGATCTATCTTACTAGACTAGGATTAGAACTACGCTATTCTAGGTCGATACTTATAGCCTATAGCTAAGGTGCGTCTATCTATACAATATAAATTTAGCGCTAGACTAGCCTATCTTGCTAGACTAGGACTAGAACTACGCTATTCTAAGTCGATACCCTAGCCTATAGCTAAGATACGTCTATATTGCTCTCTAGCTAGGGTAGCTAGTACTTAAGAGAGTCGACGCCTTCGTCCGACTAGTACTTATTATTTCTAAATATAGAGGTTAAGTCCTTCCGTAGTTAATTAGTAAGGTATTTTAGTATACGAGGCTCCTCTACCTTCTCGACTATTATATATTTGACTATAGGGTCGATTTCTAACTCTTCTATATGTATAAAACCTACTAGATACTTCTAGTAGGTTTTACTACAAAGTACCCTAGGGCGGGTTAGTAGTATAGTAAGAAGCCTCGTAGAAGTTACTATACTAGGCGGTGGATTAGTATTTACTATTATTAGCTTCACCTTAGTCGGGACATCTCTATTTCCCCTATATTATACTATACTACTAGGGTGGTATTCGTAGCATAGATAGTAGATAGGAAATAAGAGAGGCCGACTTACTAGGATTGTTTATTATTAGCGCCAAGCTAGTAGTAACGAGAGCGATAGGTTAAGGTAGTCTAACCTTACTATCTCTACGTCTATAAGAGACTTTAAGGTATATAAGGTAATCCTTTTCTAAGTAGGAGGCGCGTACTAGTATTATTAACCTTCTAGAAAGTACGTACTAGTGTTATTAACCTACTAGAAAGTACGTAGATTGTCGAAGATCTCCTTAGGGAGATATACGACCTCCTAATACACTCGCTACGTAATAAGGCTTAATAAGTAAGATTCTTAACTAATAATTAACTGCTATAAGCGAAAGCTACCTAGACTCCGATAGCTATAAGACTACCTTTACTATTACTAAAAAGAAAAGAGCTTATCTAAGCAAAAATAGCTATATAACTAGAGTCGAATTAGGGCCTAATTAGACGTCTAATTCCTTTTCGAATAGGATTAAGTATACTAGGGAGTAAAAAGTCGATACATATAAGTAGCGACTAGGACTAAGCGTCTTACTAGCGCTTTAGTTACTAGTCGCTACCTAGGGCGATTCTAATTAGAGGATAGTTTAGGAGGTAATATTATATATAGATATCTAGGCTATATTATCTTATAGAAGGGAGTAAACGTAGGAGGTGTACTAGGAAGAGGTAGTAGCATTAGTATAAGACGTACTACTTTAGCTATAAACGCTACCTAGCGCTAGCTTAGTAGCTAGGCTAGTAGAGGTTTAGCTATATAGTTTTAATAATCGCCCTAGCTATACTATAATCGAGGTAATCGCCCTACCTATTTTATAATATCCGTGACTTTATAGCTACTTTAGCTATAAACGCTAGCTAGCGCTAGCTTAGTAGCTAGGCTAGTAGAGGTATAGCTACGTGGTTTTAATAATTACCCTAGCTATACTATAATCGAGGTAATTGCCCTACCTATTTTACGATATCTATAACTTTATAGCTACTCTAGCTATAAATGCTAGCTATCGCTAGCTTAGTAGCCGGGCTAGTAGAGGTGTAGCTACGTGGTTTTAATAATCGCCCTAGCTATACTATAATCGAGGTGATCGCCCTACCTATTTCACGATATCTATAACTTTATAGCTACTCTAGCTACAAACGCTAGCTATTGCTAGCTTAGTAGCTAGGCTAGTAGAGGTATAGCTACATAATTTTTAGTAATCGCCCTAGCTATACTATAATCGTAGGTAATCGCCCTACCTATTTCACGATATCTATAACTTTATAGCTACTCTAGCTATAAACGCTAGCTAGCGCTAGCTTAGTAGCTAGGCTAGTAGAGGTTTACCTACGTGATTTTTAGTAATCGCCCTAGCTATACTATAATCGTAGGTAATCGCCCTAGCTATTTCACGGTATCTATAATAAGCTATAAGTACTAGCTAGCGCTAGCCTAGTAGCCGGCCTAGTAGAGGTATAGCTACGTAGTTTTAATAATCGCTCTAGCTATACTATAATCGTAGGTAATCGCGTATAAATCGCCCTCTAACTATACGATAAATTCCGCGATCGCGCTAACTAAGTATTAGCTATATCTTAACCGCGTTAATCCTACTAATCCTATCGATAAGATTACTAGGGCGATTAGGGCGATTAATACGATTAGGGCGATCGGTACCTAGCTCTCGTAATATAAGATTCTAGAAATACAAATCGATACTAGTATACTACTAATATACTATTAGTAGAAACTACGGTAGATAAAGCTTTACGCTAGTAAGCTCCTCTATTACTACCTAAAAACTATTATCGCTATCGGCTCTAACGATTCTAATAGCGAGTAAGTACTAGATCCCTACTAGTATACTACTAATACTAAATCGATATAGATCTATTACTATCTATAGCTATAAGGCTAGAAGTACTACTAACCTCTATAAGTATATCTAGGTAAGTACTAATTTACTACTAGTACGCTATCGATACTAATTTAGTAGGGTGTATATAAGTCTAACTACATTATACTAACCCTTAGAACTACTAGCTATGCCTCTAGATTAGAATTGTTAGAGAAGAAGAGTATATCGATACTAATATACTACCAATACGCTACTAGTACTAACGCGATATAGAATTCTACGAGGGAATTTTTAAGAATTATTAGAAGGTAAAGTAGGCTTAGAAGGGCAAGGGCAAGGCTACTCTAGAGCTAGAGGAGGAGCTAGAGAAGAAGGTAGAGGAGGAGCTAGAGAAAGAGTAAGAGGAGCCTAAGCTGCTAAAGAAGAGTAAGAGCTAGAGAAAGCCTACTAGTATAAAGCGTAATAAGAGGTAGAAGAAGGCGAGCCCTAGCGCAAATGAAAAGTAAGAAAATCATACTAATAGGCTACTAGTATAGTACTAATATGCTACTAATAGTAAGCTAATCGACGTAGATACTAAGGATATAGATTAGTCTTAGTCGTAATCGAAGGGCTAGAAGGAGAAGGGCGATAAGATTCCTACGTAAGTTCCTTAGTTACTACTAATATAATACTAGTATAATACTAATAATAAATAGGACCGAGCTCCTATACCTACCTATTAGTCTAAAGGGCGCTATTAGCTATAGGCGTGCCGCGGCTATTACTAACGCCTGTAATAGGAAGTAGCTATATACGACTTATAGAAACTAGGGTCGCGTCTATAAGTTACTATCGATATAATACTAGTAGGCTACTAATACTAATTTAGTTTTAGACTATAGTCTTACTAAGGGATTCTACTACTAGTAGGCTTATATCTTTCGATACGACGCTACTAGTACCCCTATAACGAAGAATTATAGTACTACGGATTTTAAGAGGGTAATAGAGAGTAAGAAAGAGTTCTACTAGATACTAGTAGGATACTAGTTTTTTACTAATATTAATGTTTATAGGTTTCTTTAACTTCTTAGTAAATACTAGTTTACTACCGATAAAAGATCTATTTGTCCCACCTATTATAAATAAGTACTTACTCTTATTACTAAGTACTATTACTTATAAATTACTTAAGTTTACATTGTTATAAAGCTATCTAGATCGTTTTATTAAAATAAAAGCCTAAAATTACCTTAAGTCTAGATCTAGATTTCTATCTTTTTTAATATTAAAAGTTTATATTAAAAAACATATTAAATACATAGGCTAAGTAGCTATAATAGTTACCCTTATAAAACCTATTCTATATTTTTCTATTATCCCTACCTAGTTGTTCTCTATAAGATTTACTATCTAATACCTATATATAATAGTAATTCTACTATATAAATCTACTATTCTACTAGGTAGTACTAGCTACTAGTATAATACTAGTATTAACCCGATATCTATAGAGCTACCTACTACTATTACGGGAGCCTATATTACTATAGTTATTACTTAGCTAGAGCTGTCGCTAGTTTGCGTACTACTACTAAGGCGATCCCGTTAGGTTTCTTAGTTACTCTTATTAGTTTAAACTAACTAGAGCTGTCGCCGTTTCGCTTACTACTACTAAGGCAATCCCTTTAGGTTTCTTAGTTCCTCTTACTTATATTTACAATCTAGAGCTATTATTAGTTCGCTTACTACTATTATAGTAGTACCTTTACGCGTCTTACTATATAGATTTAAAATTTCATCCTATCTAATAGCTATCTAGTATCTATCTAGTACCTATCTAGTAGCTTTAATTGTCTATATCTATATCGTGTCCTACCTAATTCTAACGAAAGTAAGTTCGTTAGACTCGCTATAAGCTAAATATTCGTCCTAGCTATTAAGTTGCTCTATAGCACTTACCTATCTAGGTACTAGGCTACTATTATAAGTACTAGATTACTCTTAGGCCTAGTGCTTACGTAATTAAGGTAAGTAGTAACGTCTATCTTATTTTCCTTTATCCTACGAGTAAAACGAGCTATTAACGACCTAAATCGGATAATAGATAGGCGAGATATCGCGATCTAGTACGTTAAAGGTGCTAGATTACCTAATTAAGCTAATCTAGCACCTATCTAGTACCTATCTAGCACCTTTAATCGTCTATATCTCTACCGTTTCTTATCCGATTCTAACGAAAGTAGGTTCGTTAGACTCGCTATAAGTTAAATATTTATCTTAGCTATTAAGTTGTTCTATAGTACTTACCTATCTAGGTACTAGGCTACTATTATAAGTGCTAGAT